>OY811977.1:3778511-3814734 GCA_963681505.1 Eunapius fragilis | reverse complement strand
GGGGATATAGTAGGGTGCACAGGGACCTGGGGAGGAGACAGTAAGCACACTAACCAGGGGATATGGTAGGACGCACAGGTACCTGGGGAGGAGACAGCACACTGACCAGGGGATATAGTAGGACGCACAGGGACCTGGGGAAGAGACAGTAAGCACATAGACCAGATGATATGGTACGACGCATCGGGACCTTGGGAGGAGACAGTAAGCACTCTGACCAGGGGATATGGTAGGACGCATAGGGACCTTGGGAAGAGACACTAAGCACACTGACCAGGGGATGTGGTAGGACGCACAGGGACTTGGGGAGGAGACACTAAGCACACCGTCCAGGGGACTTACAGGGACCTGGATGGCCTGGAGACGTAAATATAAGCAGGCTTACACAGGGAGATGACAGCACAACACGCTCAGTGTTTCGCACATTAACACAAATCGAGCAATGGCTAAGCAGTTGCGTTGCTGTCACAACAATCCTGAGGCCCTATGAAACTTCAAATAGCATCCAACCAGTTACCACAAGTGAAACAAGGATAGGCGGTAAAATTACCAGACGAACACTACTTAGAATTAAATGCATACATGAACGAACAATATCTACACATGTATTCCTGAAGCACAAGATTCCGTACAAGTAGATACAGCATAAAAGCCTTACTACGTTTGCTGAATCTCATTGCCTTCCACGGCGCCATCTAAACTTAAGTGTACAATAAGTACAATATTATCACAAATAACAGATAGAATATAGACTAAATAACAAACTTGCCCATACAAATCTTTCCGTTCAACTGCTGTACTAAGTTCCACTGATTAGTGTATGGTCCATAGTGGCATTGATGTTTTACCTCTGTAGGATGGTTTTACTGCATTGCATTGTGCAGCACAATATGGTCGCATTCGTTGTGTCAACCTTCTCCTGTCCACACCTGGGATTGAAGTGAATAAGCAGAACTCCAAGCACCAAACACCTCTGATGTTGGCTACAGATTATGGAGTACTCACCACGCTCCAGAAATATAGCACAAGTTGTGAGAACTTCCCTGTTCATAGGTTCAGTAAAGCTATTCTCTGTGGCAACACTGGGGCAGGCAAGACCACACTTGCACAGGTGAAGGAGAGATGTGTGACCAGCATGGCTTCTGTGCATCAACATTTAAAACACTCCTGCATGGTAATTATTGACTAATCCCTTCTGCTTAGGTGATTATGGAGCTATACAGGGTGATGGATGAGGCTGTGGAAGATAAGGTGAGTACCAACACGTCCACTTGTTGTAGTGGGAGGAGGTGGTTTGTGGGTACTGATGCATATCAGAGTGGAGTAGAGAGTTACCCATTACACATGGTAGGAGGTGCACTTTCAGTTTCCTCTAGAATGGAGGTGATAGCACTCTGGCTATGGGTAGGTCCAATAAGTATAATTTCCCAGGGCAACGGGGCCCTCAGATTTGTGTGTAATTGATCTTATTTGTTTGACTTAATATGGATGTTACTTTAACGCAATAAAAAATTTAATAACGCGATTAGTTTACGATATAATACCATCATGAATAATTATTTGTAAACTACTTTGAAGAGTCATAACTCCTTACTCACAAAACATGTATGGCTATTTTTGGCCTCGCTCTCTTAGTGTTCGACCCAACTATAATATGTTTTTATGGAAGAGGCGAAAGGGTTAAAGAATAAATGTTCATACAGCACGGTTTTCATTGTTTAGGTCACTTGCAGGATGATACTCTAATTTTTTTGCATAAACGGAAGCTGTTCATTGTCCTTAAAAAAAGTCTTAGTATTGGCTAGTTCTGGATACCTACATGAGTGGGGTTGTAGAGGAGACCAAATTAGGGAGTTCTATAAAACAAGAACTTAATGCAGGAAATTTTACAAATATATTTTATGGTTTTTATTCGACACTATAATAACAAAATCTTATGGTCTACACAAGCACTACAGAGCAGAACTTACCATATCAAAAAACTTGACAGTGAAGTAGTTTTGACTCAAACTAGCTGATTCCCTTGTAGGAGATTACTGCAGTAGAAAAAAGCTAGGAAGAACTGCACTGCCAAATGCTGTATGGTTAGTACGACTGATACATGTTCCTGTTACAAAGACAGAAGACTCATGGAAAAAATAAGCAAATGCACTCTGTACATAAGGAGACATGTAAGGAATGGCAGTGCAATGAATGTTCAGTGTGGCTGTGTTTACTGGTACAACTACTGACTGTTTCAACAAGTGGCACACAACATTGCAATGAAGAGTAAACTTGTAATATTGTGAGCCATATTGTCTGTATATGTACGTATCTGACCAATATAATCAATATACCACTACCATAGCTATGCACTTAACCACCTCGACACCCCAGCGCACACCCATAACTATGCTCACATCCACCTTGACACCCCCAGCGCACACCCATCTATGCACTTAACCACCTCGACACTCTCAGCGCACACCCATAGCTATGCACACACCCACCTTGACACCCCCAGCGCACATCCATAGCTATGCACACCCACCTCGACACCCACAGCGCACACCCACCTCGACACTCTTAGTGCACACCCATAGCTATGCACACATACATCTCAACACCCCTAGCGGACACCCATAGCTATGCACACATCACCTCGACACTCAGCCATAGCTATGCACGCATCCACCTCGCACACACCATAGCTATGCACACATCCCCCTCAACACCCCCAGTGCACACCCATACCTATGCACACATCCACCTCGACACCCCCAGCACACACCATAGCTATGCACACATAAATCTCAACACCCCTGTCCATAGCAATTTACTTGACACTCTAATGTATAACCCTTCAACGACACTAAATGGAAATAAGGTATTTTTTTACCTATTCCTGGTGTACTTTCCACCCCAAATTACTTGCTTACAAACTACTTGCTTACCACTTACAGTTCGAATTACAAGTCTCCACCTGCCAGTCACAGGGCGTGTCTCATTACTGTCATCGATGCGCTTGACATCTTCCATATGCCACACCCCTATTTGCATTGAAGCACATATACGCAAGGCTAAGTCAAACCGTACTCCATACGAGTACAGAACAAGCTGTTGTGGTGGTAGCATCTTCCCCGGCACTAAATAGAATTATCAATTTTCAATGCTTGGATGTTTTTGACAAAGCACCCTTCCCCGATATTGTCGAGAGAACAAACAGATTCTCACATACTTAGTAAACCTCTGATATACTTACTTTTCATTAGTGTGACAACTGTTTCACCCTGCTCGTGTCACAATGTCCTTGTAAGCCTGTCCGTCTCTGTCAAATGTTGCTCTTGGTGTGTTTCCTACATTGGATCTCTAATTGGAAGGCACTAGCGAATAGCTGACCTACCCATTTGCCCGATTTCAAAAAGTTGCCAATAACAAAGTTGCTTCGTTCATAAGTTATCAAGCGTCAGTAACATAATATCTATATAGGCATTATTCACAAAATTTAATTCTGCGGTTAGTGGTTACATTACGTATAATTCCGCGTATAATCGGTTAAGGGTCATTCCATGGGCTGTCAGGAATGAATTGGACAGCACCCCTCAGATTTGTGTGCAATTTATCATATTTGCTTGACCTAATATGGATGTTACTTTAACGCATTAATTTTTAAAATTGCACGAGTGGTTTACGAATTAACACCGTCATGAATAATTAATTGTTTTCCACTTTGAAGACTCATAACTCCCTACTCACAGAACGTGTATGGCTATTGTTGGCATCAAATTGAAGCTCTCTTAGTGTACAATTAAATCCGACTATAATACGTTTCTGTGGGAGAGGCGAAAGGGTTAACGAATAAATGTTTATACAGCACGGTTTTCAATATTTAGGTCACTTGCAGGGTGATACTCAAGAATTTTGTTTCTGTATATGAAAATTGTTCATTGTCCTTACATTTAAAAAAAATAAATAAAAAGTCTGAGTATCAGCTAGTTCTGGGAACTGCAGAAGGTTAAAGGGCAAGACGCCATTTTTAATTTCTTCATGGTTGATTTTATCACTAATGAGAAGCAAGTGTTGTTTAGATACGTCAAGGGTATTACATAATACTGTCCTCAACTATCACAACAGTAAGAAAAGGCGTCATCCGGCGTATAAACAGGTTGAGGGATCACCACTTCTTGAGCCGGTTGAATAGGTCTCACCGCCGGTTCATTTAAACCTCGTTGTTCCCTTATACTTCCAATCAAAAGAAATGTTGAGCTGTAACCACTTATGACAGTAATAACGAGCACGCTTACCTAAGCAACGATCCCATTAGAAGGCAGCTTAACGGTTTCCAATAAATTTTTAAAATTACCAACGCCCTTTCTTACTGTTGTGATAGTTGAGGACAGTATTATGTAATACCCTTGACGTATCTAAACAACACTTGCTTCTCATTAGTGATAAAATCAACCATGAAGAAATTAAAAATGGCGTCTTGCCCTTTAACCTTCTGCAGTTCCCAGAACTAGCTGATACTCAGACTTTTTATTTTTTTTTTTAATGTAAGGACAATGAACAGTTTTCACATACAGAAACAAAATTCTTGAGTATCACCCTGCAAGTGACCTAAATATTGAAAACCGTGCTGTATAAACATTTATTCGTTAACCCTTTCGCCTCTCCCACAGAAACGTATTATAGTCGGATTGTACACTAAGAGAGCTTCAATTTGATGCCAACAATAGCCATACACGTTCTGTGAGTAGGGAGTTATGAGTCTTCAAAGTGGAAAACAATTAATTATTCATGACAGTGTTAATTCGTAAACCACTCGTGCAATTTTAGAAATTGATGCGTTAAAGTAACATCCATATTAGGTCAAGCAAATATGATAAATTGCACACAAATCTGAGGGGTGCTGTCCAATTCATTCCTGACAGCCCATGGAATGACCCTTAAATGAGGTGTAGCCCAGTGTTATGTGAGGTGTAGCCTAGTGTCATGTGAGGTGTAGCCCAGTGTAATGTAAGGTGTAGCCCAGTGTCACATGCGGGGTGGCCTAGTGTCATGTGAGGTGTTGCCCAGTGTCAAGTGAGGTGTATCCCAGTGTCATGTGAGGTGTAGGGTCACGTGAGATGTATCCCAGTGACATGTGAGGTATAGCCCATTGTCATTTGTGGTGTAGCCCAGTGTCATGTGATCTGTAGCCTAGTGTCAAGGCACTTAATGGCAGGCTCTCATGGTGGTCCAAACGCGGACATTAAGTTGTATAATTAGAACGAATAGTTCTATTGCGGTATATGTAATCGTACCATTATATTTTTGTTGAAAAAACGGCTGTCTTTCCATGCTTATAGTTCTTTTGTACAACAACCACATGCCAAAAGAATTACATGAACCTATTCTCAAAGTTGTGTGATCATAAACTCTTTCAAATCCGCATTTAAAAAGTACCCTCTTGATAAGTTAGAAGTCCCGCACATTGGTGTGCCATAAAGACAGCCATTTCGGTGACTTTCTTGGAGTGGCCTTTTGCTTCCAATCCGCCAGAGGGTTCGAGCTGTCTTTATAAGCATACATTCTGTGGTCCAGGTACAGTCTCTTAAGCATGTTTTTGTTTTGTGGCCATTGCTTTCTTGGCATGCCATCAAACTACACTAACCACTTGAATGGTGTGCCCACACAGATCAAGGATGCAAGGTGACCTGTTATGCGATCTGAGCAGTCATTGCAGAGTTTGTGGTTTCAAGATAAAGAAAGCAAAGGGAATAGTGAAGGCTAAATAAGTATTTGACTGCGCACCGCATGCAGTCGATTTGCAAAGGGCTTTTGGCATTGATATCACCAACGACCTGCAAATGAGCCGCCCAATTACTTTCTGTAGGCCATGTTACCAATCAATGGAACGTGCTGTTAAGGCAGTTGCATATATATATATATATATATGCATGTTTAAGTGTTTGGCTGGTGATGGGGTTACAATGTTTACCTTGCATGCTTAGACCAGTCATAAACCTTTACCATGCATCTTGAAACCAAGTTAGCTTCTTGGAGAACAGAAAGGGCAGAACGTCTGTGCAGAAGCTGTTAATAGCTGTACCAAACATCCTGTACACACCAGAGTATCACATGACAGCTGTATTGGTTGATCAAGAGTCTTCTGGCATATGGCACATAACAGCATTTCAGCAACAGAAAGGACTTGGTTGGCAGATACTGCTGGATGTTCGTTCCCGGGAGAAAAAATACGCCATTAATCGTGCTAAATATTCACGATATGTATGCAATCTACGTATAAATTGCTATACTTGCAAGCCTAATTAGCACGATCAACCGCGAATTTGCGCGATTTTATGGCCGATTTAAACGCGCTAAGTTGTTAAATCGCGATTATTCGCGATCTGTCGCGATAATTAGCCTCATTAGTACTGATAAGGGCTCATTATCGCGTAAAATCGTGATTTTACGCATGTTTTTTTCGTGCGGGAATTGTAAGAGATGAGTTTTTGTGGGGCAATCTGCTCAATGTGTTGCATAAGTAAGGTTCTTGGTTTGTGCTATATGTCCACATCAACTGATGCCAGAGACCATCAAACCAGCATCACAGATGATACTAAGGTTGCTGCAAGATGTACTTGTGGAATGCATAACATGCAAAGGAGACAGGGCATTCATTGGAAATCATGTCAACAGGGCACTACGGGTAGTAATTATGAATTTATACAAACCTGTATCAAAATCTCCATTTCTTACTGTTGCAGCCATCAAACAGCAACTCTGTGCTCTTCAGTGAAAAAAAACTGCTGAACAATGCCCAGCCCTTATGGAGAGTGCAACTCGGGTGTGTGAGAAGTTCACCACATATTGTTTACTAAGTTTGCAACGTGCCATCACCTGTACAATGGAGGAATCATGTCAAAAGAAGATATCACTCGCCTAGGTAATTTCTTATGTGTATACATTTTATACACAGACCTATCGATCAGGGAATTTATGGATGCTTTCACTGTAGCCTTTCCAACAGTACGTCGAACAGTAAAAATGCACCTGCTTGAGGATCATGCTACAGAACTAGTAGAGGCAACCAGAATGGGTTTTGGCAGTATGGGCGAGCAAGGGGCTGAAGCTATCCATGCACAGTTTAATTCTCTGATGAGGACTTACAGCTGCATTTCGAACAAGGTGGAAAGGCTCAAAAGAGTCATGCGGGAGCATTTTCTGAACTTGTCACTACAATTACACTCCCTTCGTCCTCCACAAGCCAAAAGGTAAAAAAAAACTGGTCCGTCATGAGCACACACCATTAATTAAATGTATAACATGGCAGCTGTTTACAGGGCTTTCGCGAATGGTTTTATCAAGCCACTAAAGCAATGGCCATCTAAGAAAATCCAAAGGTTTAGTCCAGTGTCATGTGAGGTGTACCCCACTGTCATGTGAAGTATAGCTCAGTGCATGTGAGGTGTAGCCTTGTTTCGTATGTGTGTATTCAATGTTTCCCCCAGCACCACGGTATAGCAAGGCGCATTTCTGGTGATACAAGTTTAATTATGAATTTGTAACACCAGCCAGACACAACTGACACCTGTAACACTTAATCGAACCGAATGACCATATCAATTACAGCAACAATCTCTTCGCACTTACGCGGTAGCACCCTATATGTACCTGTTCTCATTCATTGCACTTACATCATGCACTAGCATATTCATGTCGAGATGTCTGGCACCACATGTTAGATGTATTTTTGTTGATATTTTCTTATTAGTAAGTGGCAGACTGTCAAAGCATAGATCAGTTTTAAGGTTGCTATGGAACCCTCAAATCCCATACACATCAACTAGTGTGTCAAAAAATGAACGCAGAACTGAATTGAGACTAGTTTTTTAAATTTAAATAATTAATCTTTTGAGAAATGATAGTTTAACTGTAGTGATAAAACTGTATTCTATACATAGCCAATGATAGGAAAAAGTTCTGGTCACGTAAAGCTTCTAACAGCTGGCATTGTCCCTCATCGAATCAAGAGCTCCAGGGCTAACATGATGCTTTTTGACCTGGCTGGCCACCACGAATACTACAGTAGTCACTGTGCCATATTGGGGACCTTGTCTCTCAGTCCCTCTACCTTCCTTTTGCTGGTGAACCTGCTCCTGGACCTCAAAGACATCACTGCACAGCTATACTACTGGTGTGGAATGATTGGAGACATCTGTCATAAGTGTCCTGAAAAGTCCGCCGTCATTGTAATAGGAACCCATGCTGATGGGATAGCTGACAGAGGGAAGCTGGAGTCCCTAGGTGTAGCTATAGAGAGCTTTGCTAGGGATGCCATCAAGAAGCACACCTTTGCTGGGTACATTGCTCTCAATGGGACAGCTCTCCATGGAGGGGAGGCAGAGAGGTTTATGTCAGTACTGAATGACACCAATGGTGGTGTCAATGCCAGATGTCCTGCCATATCCCTTACTAGCCACGTGACGTTAGCCTTCTTGGAGGACAAAGTCCATCAGGAAGTCATTTCCCTCTCCCAACTAATGACCCTTCTGAGGCAAGAGGAACCAAAGGTTCTGCCAACTGAGGCCTCTGAGATCATACCACACCTGAAGACCTTGTCTGACAAAGGGTTTATTGTGTTCCTGGAGAGTGCTGTAGGAGATAGCTGGGTAGTTGTACATCCTGAAGCATTGCTAGAAAAGGTGAATGGAGTCTTGTTTGCCCCTTCATTCTTCAAGGAACACCTCCCCATAGCCAGCAACACTGGAGTGATTCCTTTAGCTGTTCTGAAACAACGATTCCCTGAACCAACATTCAACATTGATATGATAGTTCAATTCCTCAAGTTATTTGAACTATGCATTCCCATCACACTGACCAATGTAGACACCAATATGACAGTGGAGGTGTCTCCCAACACACCTTCCAATGACCTAGGTCCTCTTCTTTTTTCCCCAGCTTGTGTAAAGGCAGAAACACCTCCCAATGTGGTCCCACAGAAGGGACTATGTTGGCAGATTCAAACTACTAGCATCAATCAGTTCTTCTCCCCACGCTGTCTCCATGTTACTACCTCCAGGCTGGCTGATCGCTTTGCCCTGCCAACTGTTGAATCAGCTCTGGTCCCGGGGATGGATAAGTACAATCGCAGGTGTGATGTGTGGAAGAGTGGAATGAGATGGATGAATAAGGAAGGAATTACCACTGTTGTACAGTTGAAGAATGACTTCAGGTGTCTGTCGTGTACAATAGATACATCAGATGGGTGGAACCCTGAGTATTTTTTATCAATCATTGAAGTCATTAAGAAAGCCTGTGAAGAGTTCTGTCCAACAGTATCCCTGGTGGATATGATCACATGTCCACCTGAGGCTACCCCAGACAACACACCAGCTACAGTTGAACTTCATCTGTTGAAGGAGATGATCCAAAGCAAGAAAACCACACTGGTCGACATAACTGGAACAAGGAAAGTGATGCTGGACAGATGGACCAAAGTGGAGCCACAACTGTTTGATCTCATTGGATTAAGGAGCAGAGGTCAGTATTGACTGCATGTACTTAGCTGTATGATAACCTTTTCAGTTGTGCATCCTCATGGTAACATCATTCAATGGTCACACGTTATATATCATATAATAATGTTGGACGTACTTGGTTGTGGCATAATTGGGTGATTTCAGTTTGCATTATTTTGTTGCATCTCCACACCATAGAATCAAACAGCAAGAAAGGAGTGTTATGTGATGGTGACCATTCTGCACTGTGGAGTATCACTGAGTCAGCATGCGGAAAATGGAAATCCATTGGCAGAAAGCTTGGTTTTACTGAAGACGAACTATCGTCCATAGTGCGTGAACCTGGACAGACTGGGGAGGAGGACTACTATTCAGCCATGTTGAGGAGGTGGTTGGACTGGGCACCACCAAACCACACCCTTCCTTCTATTCCACAGCTGTCATCAGCACTTCGTGCAGTGGGCAAAGAGAGGCTTGCTTTGGAACTGGAAGAGAAGTACTGTATCAGTAGTAGTTAGTGACAGTTATTTGAAAATCTGATCTGTACACCAGTCCTTATGTATTGTATGTGTGCAGTGTGTGGTATGTGGATAATATTAATGTCAGAGAAAAGTGCAGTAAGAAGAAGTTTTCAAACAACCTGGTTTGATAAGTGGCCATGGCTTCATTATCATGAGGAAGACGACAGCGTGTTATGTTACACTTGCTTGAAGGCAAAGTTGGAGAAGAAGCTGTCATGGGCTGCAAATGCTGATGCAGCATTTACTGATAGGAGTTATAAAAACTGGAAAGATTTCACTGTTAGATTTTCTACGCATGAATAATTGTCACAAAGAAGCGCTCTTGAAAGTTATAACTCTACCAGCGTCGTACCTGTATGCGCGTATTGTATTTGCTCATTTATTATTCATTGGCCGCACCACTTTTTACTAGCTCTTTTAATGGTTTCCTCCATTAAGGAGGAAAATAGCTCTTGAACAGCACCCTGGCAATGGGAATAGGGAGAGCGGCTCAACCGAGTAAAATTACCCGAGGGCCCGTGGTCTCCTACCGATTGTAGTTTCTTCACCTTTTTGCGTGTTTGGCCTGGAGTAGGGGAGAGGCTTCTTGCCAGTTCCCTTTCTACTTCTCTCGCTTGAACCATTTCATCTTTGGATATAGAGATGGGATAATCAGTTATCTGATTGGATTTTGTAGTTGTCTTACCGATTTTTCTCTTTTTTAAGGGCTTATTGCTCTCATCTTCAGAGCTTGATAGCCCTTTACCTTCTTCATTATCTGACATGGCGTCAGCCCATCTTTTTTGAGATTCCATCAACTTTAATGGATGTGGACAAACGCAAATTTGTAAATGCTCTGACTTAATAGCCATTACATTGAACCCTACGCGTTTCGTGGGGCTGTGCGCCTCGCTACTCATCAGGGGTTTTGCATTCATTTGCATATTATTATGCGTTTTGACAGCACCCGCCTATACAGGCCAAGCGCTCGTTATCGAGTATAAGCTGGTAAGCTTAATAGCTTAATTTCAACCTCTTTTTATTACCTCAATGAATGGGTAATTATTTGAGGATGTATACCACTATGGTATATATTACGGTCCTTACGGATCGATCATTTTCTGCTCGGGTAGGGTCAGGGGTTGTGACTTACTTGCACTTCTCTTTGGATCCAAAATGACAACTGTACTATTGTAGCTTGGTCTATATATATGACCTGCTTGTCAATGTTGTTTCGCATGCGCACAACTTATTGTTGCGATCTCGCATGCGTATCAGATTGGCGCTTTTTTTCTCCCCTTTTCATTGGTCTAATTTATTAAAAGAAGCTAATGCTCCTCACGTGTTCTAGAAATTCATATCCGAGCGTGCGATGGTAATCAAGTAGACATGGTACCAATCATCGTGTATAGATGGGGCGGTCCTTCCCAGTGTAGATGGGGCGGTCCTTCCCATCGGTCATTTTACCCACAATAGACTTATGTCTGCAAATAGCAACCTTTACTGAGCTCCAAATCGAGCTACCCTTGTAGTAACTGATGTTTACACACCTTGTCTTTATTGACTTTGAACGGCTTGTTTGTACAAAATTGGACTCAGACTTTTGATTACATGCTAGTCACTGATATAATTTATGCAGTCAGACTAGCTTCAAGACAGTATACTGAGCAGAGTTTTCTTAAAACTCTTATATGAGTATTATGCAGAAAGTCTGGGGGTAGTGGTAGTCGAATCTCTACCTTTAAACCCTTCTGAGCTATCTTCCGCATGTCTCTTTCATCACCCGTATAATATAATTATTATAGAGTGGTGTGGATAGTGTCGGATCATTATGTATAAGTCCCTCCATCACCTGTATAGGTTATTGGTAGTTCAAACGTTGGCTTTGCACCCCATCTGAGTACGTATATTCGCATGTCTCTCTCACACATCATAATATGATTAATATCGATCGGTGGACAGAGTATATGCCTTTTCGCTGCCTTTAGAGGTCAGTGGTAGTTCAATCGCTACCTATGCTTTTGCTTTACCCCCATTTGAGTGTGTTTCCGCACGTCCTTCTCACACATCATTAAATGATTATTATCGAGTGGAGGACGCAGGTTCGGATTCTTTGTATATGCCTCTTCGCTGCCTTTATAGGTCAATGGTAGTTCAATCGCTACCCTTTTTTTTGGTTTTGCACCCATTTGAGTGTGTTTCCGCACGTCCCTCTCACACATCATAATATGATTATTATCGAGTGGAGGACGCAGGTTCGGATTCTTTGTATATGCCTCTTCGCTGCCTTTATAAGTCAGTGGTAGTTAAATCGCTACCCTATTTTTGGTTTTGCACTCATTTGCAGTGGCGGACACAGGATTTTAAGAAAGGGGGGTTGTAGTGGAGGGGGATCACCAAAAGGGGGAGGGTGCGGGAGGGGGATGTGGCCCCTCCCGCGCAAAGCGCGGAAGCTTTTGAAAACGTTAATTCGGTGTGCTAAAATGCATGAAAAAATTACGAGTTTTTTTTACTTATGCCGCATTTTGCGTATTATGTAATAGGAGGAAAGGGGGGGTTGCAACCCCCCCCCCCCCCCCTCCGTCCGCCAGTGATTTGAGTGTGTTTCCGCACGTCCCTCTCAACATCATAATATGATTATTATCCAGTGGAGGACGCAGGTTCGGATTCTTTGTATATGCCTCTTCGCTGCCTTTATGGGTCAGTGGTAGTTCAATCGCTACCTTTGTTTTTTGTTTTGCACTCATCTGAGTATGTTTCCGCACTTCTCGCTCGCACATTATAATTTGATTAATATCGAGTGGTGGGGACAGTGTTGGTATAGGTTTCTCGCTGCCTTAATAGGTCAGTGGTAAGTGGTAGTGCAATCACTACTTTTTTTACTTTGAGTATGTTTCCGCATGTCCTTCTCACATTCGGGTGTAATATGATTATTATCGAATGGTTAATATGGTGGGTAGATTCTTTGTTTGCTGCCTGTATAGGTCAGTGGTAGTTGAAACGCTATCATTCGTTTCTGCTTTGTACTCATTAGTGGATGGGTAGTAAATAGCTCGATCATAACCTTAAACATGGCCCTTGTAGGCTATGAGTAGCTCAATTCCAGTAAGGAGTAGCTTTGTTGTGATGTATCTTTACTCTGCTGAGTCTACCCTCTGCATAGTGCTCTTCATATGAAGTAGTTTTTCCATCATTTATTATGATCGAAGGGAGTGGCAGTAGTATTCCATCTCGTAATTATAGGTCATTTTACCATACTTATGTATAGGATACAGTGTTTCAGATTATACCTGTTTATATGAAGTTGTCTTTGGTATAATCATCCCCCAAGGCAATGTGCTTTCGGAGGTCAAATTAGGACTTTCCATAAGTCTGGGTTCATATTGGACCACAGCTTTGGATACATATTCAGCTATGTTCTCATTTCTTTTTACTGCTACAAGTGGTATATTGGGGTATAACATATGTAACAATGGGTCATTATTGACCACTTCTCCCCATATCTGCCTTAGGGCTCAATTGATATGGGCCATATTATCATTGTATGTGATGACAAGGGCTGGTGTAACTCCACCTATTGGTGGTCTTGTTGTACTGACACCGTCTGTGGTTAAAGCGGTCAGATCATTTTGCTTTCTATAGCTATCTTTGTTAAAGTTTCTCTGACATGATATTTGATTTCCACCATATGGTAGCCTCTTCGGACAAGTGCCTGAACATGTGCTCTGACTTGGTTCCAGAAGTGTATATTACTGGAATTAGTTTTATGATACCTGTGTATCTCTCCAACTATAATTCCTTTTCTTGTACCCCTTGCATGATACGAGTTGGAGTGCACATATGACCTAACGTTGGTGACTTTAATATGTGTTCTATAGTCTAGAGTACCATTTCTTATGAAATTTGGCCCTTTATAGAGTGTAACATCTAGGAAGCTTATACTTTCCATCGATTTGACACATGTCACTTTGATTGTTTGCCTTGATGATCGCTTTGCCCTGCCAACTGTTGAATCAGCTCTGGTCCCAGCGATGGATAAGTACAATCGTAGTTGTGACGTGTGGATGAGGGGAATCAGCTGGATGAACGAGGAAGGAACGGCCACAGTTGTTGAGATGAAAGATGGCTTCAAATGCTTGTCATGTACCATCTCTACCTCTAACAACAGTAACCCCCGTTATCTGCTACCAGTTATTAAAGTCATTAAAGAGACGTGCGAAGAGTTCTGTCCAACGGTTCAGCAGGTGGATATGATTACATATCCACCTGAGGCCACCTCTGACAACGCACCAGGCACAGTTGAGCTCTCTCTGTTGAAGGAGATGATTCGAAACAAGAAAACCACACTAGTTGACACAACACGAACCAAGCAAGTGATGTTAGATAAATGGATGATGATTGAGCCACTCCTGTCAGCTCTTCTAGAAATAGTTGCTGAAACAGGTTTGTCATTAATACAACATTACAGTTTATGTGCTGATGTATATATATTATAGTGTTGTTTCAATTTATTTTGTATCATTGCCTAGTTGACTGCATATATTAATAACCTCACCCACATCTCATATGCAGATACCAATGGATCTCCTCCAAATATGGCAGATTTAATGAATGATGTTGCCTCCGTGATCCCTGCCAAGTGGAAGGCTGTTGGCATCCAGTTAGGTCTGTCGTTAGACGTCCTTGATGGTATTAAGAGTAACAATGCAGGGAGCCCTGATGCTTGTCTAAATTCATTTGAAGAGGTTCTTGCTGTATGGAAAAGACAAGGCCCCAGACCATTCTCATGGAGGACCATTATGGATGTTCTAAGGACACGTGCAGTTGACCACACCTCCCTAGCGGATGAACTAGAGTCAGCATACATGAAATCACCCAGCTAGCTTTTCCAACACTATAGATTTTGCAGGACACGTGCAGTTGGCCACACCTCTATAGTGGATGAACTAGAGTCAGCGTACATGAAATCACCCAGCTAGCTTTTACAACACTATGGATTTTGTATTGAACTCTGGTCATCTACACATTTGTAATGTTTCATACTAATGCTGCGCTATGAACTTCTATTGCCACTAAACAGGACAACTTCACACTTTTGTATTTGCTGTGAATGCATGGAGGCCGGCCTTAGCATCACCTTTACAACCAATGCATCATATCACTCACCCCACCCACCTTTTTCTCATATATATATATATATATGGGACAGTTCACGCGAAAATTGCCTATCGCGTATATATTTATAAAGTTATAAAAATGACTCACTTTGAAATCGCAGCATCTCCCGAACCGTAAACGCTATTGACTTCCTATTTTCAACACTTCATACTACATCATTTCTCTCTGGTAAAATAAATTGTGGGCTCTTGCATTAGCTTCGTGCCAGTGTTACAACGTCCGATACCCCTTGGGGTTCAAACCCGCCATATCTTTCAGCAGGAAAATTCAATTCACTCCTAGTTTGGTTTGTACGTAGAGGGATCCTGTACCTATTGATTTGTTCTGTTCGTTAATTTTTTCTTTATCCGTTACGGGGATACAACTGTGCAAAGTAATTGCATATTTCCCGGTCGTTTCGCGCCATTTATCTATTACGAGGACATGAAATGCAACAAGTAAATAAAAACATTCTCTACGAGAAAGTTGGTGGGATATAGGATTTGATTATGACATTGGTGGTGTAAAAAGCAAGGAAACAAGGTCTTATCAGAAGGGAAAATGTCATAGTCCTATATTTAGCACATTTCTAGGGCATGTGTTGTTTGTGTGCTAAATATAGGACTATGGCATTTTCCCTTCTGATAAGACCTTGTTTCCTTGCTTTTTACACCACCAATGTCATAATCAAATCCTATATCCCACCAACTTTCTCGTAGAGAATGTTTTTATTTACTTGTTTTCTTTATTTTTTTTCATACCATTTAATTATACAAGACATTAGTCTCGTACCCAGACCGTCTATGACGTAAGCGATTATCGCTGTAAACAGTATAATCACTACGTCCATACGTATGGATGTAGTGTTTACAGCGATAATCGCTTACGTCATAGACGGTCTGGGTACGAGACTAACAAGACATAGGAGGCTGATAGTCGATTGTTTATCAAAGTATTATATTATATAAAAGCGAGTCCTCCAGCCGATTCTGAAGCTATTGGTGAAATTTTCATCGCTTAGAAATGTTCCTGTCCTGAGTTATGCGTTGCCAAGAAGAAGAAGGAGAAGACGACCCGCCCCTTGTTCCGAGACTGGGTACGAGGACGGGCAGTACACTCTTGTTCTCAACAACCACGCGGTTCAGCGACATGAAACAAAAACGAAACTACTCATTTTTGACTTCTAGATCGATTGCTAAAACAAGCTACACGATCCGATCGTCGGGAGTGTTGTTACAGACGGGTCGCGTTTTTTTAATGACATTCATAGTCGTGGTCAAATCCTATATGGAAGTTTCTAACGAAACTTCCGATTACTTCCTGTTCAATAACTATGTCTCCGCCCATCTATACTATATACAACAAATACGCGGCGTTTTCGCTTCTTGCAAACGTCTGGTTCTGTTCCCCTTCTTGGCTTCTTCACCATAGTGAGCAGAAGCTAAAGATTCGTAATACGTGGGTTCAGCTGCCATCAGCCTGCGCAACACGGTACGTACTCTGTAGCGCATGCACGTAGAAATCGAGCGTGTTGGCTCGGTCAAACTGCTTCATTTATGCGTGCACAACGCTGCAGAGCATGAAAGTGCACGGTGCCTAGGGCTAGCTTAATCTGAAACGCACCCTTCCTTTTTGACTTCTGCACACGTACAGATATATATCAAACATGCACCCCCTTGTAGCTACATGTATTTACCAACATGTAGTACTCTCATTGGCCTACTAAAACCTCTTTTATCTTCATTGGTGAACCAATTATATTTGGTTGTACAAAATAATATCCATACAAAATAAAATCCATAAGTCACACACACACACACACACACACACACACACACACACACACACACACACACACACACACACACACACACACACACACACATGCACACACTCACATTCATGCACAACCTCAGATCACAGCCTTTGGTGTCATTTAATTCTGTCAGAATGCTCCATCTTGCTTAGTTTCCAATTGGTGGTGTGCTTGGCATAGTTGGTTGTTTGCCCAAAAGGGGTCAGGCGACAGTGGGTGTGCTGTCCCCCCTACCCGGAGTGTGACTGGAACCATGGTTACCATTTGGTCAGCCCACACCTTGACACTGGTCAAGGTAAGGTGGTTAGGCCAGGGTAGATACCAAAAGGGTGCTACCTGCCATTGATGTACAAACAATAACACCTGTAGCAATACATTTATAAGTACAGCCATGGTAAGCAACGCAGCTGGCATTTAGCTGGAGTGATTGCAGCCCACCTCTACCATCCTTTATATATACATGTGTGATCTGCAACCATACCAGGTGTCAATATTTTTGGGACAATGTGTTAAATGGGGTATGAGGGAATGAGTTAAATGAGGCAAGGCTTTCCCAAACATTTAGGCTCAGGGTAGAATGAAAGTGAGGTTTTCCCAGAAGATACTCCAGGCTAGAATTTATATTTAGCTAGGAATTTAGTGTTGCAATGTGCACTTATACACACACATGCACACACACACACACACACACACACACACACACATGTACACACACCATGGGCAGTCAGTCATTCACACATCAACATCAATGCTTTGCTATTTTATTTCCTAATTGTCGACCCACATACAAACATTGTTTTTAGCTGCCATCCTATTCATCACATGTTTTTTCTATTGGAGCCGTACCTTTGTCTAAATTGTCTTGTGTATTAATGTGCATGTTTATGCATGCACACACATACACACCACACACAAGCACTAGCATACACTTGCAACTGCAGTCACATGTTTATTATTTGT
Organism: Eunapius fragilis; assembly: GCA_963681505.1. NCBI lineage: Eukaryota > Metazoa > Porifera > Demospongiae > Spongillida > Spongillidae > Eunapius > Eunapius fragilis. The sequence continues at coordinate 3,796,816 of OY811977.1, read as the reverse complement.
GTAAATTTGTGTTTCCTTGCTCTGGTAATTACCAACAGGTCTTCTTGTTGCCTTTTGCACCTTTAAACATATTCATGCACGTGCACACACACACATGCACATGCACGCACATTCACTTACACACACAGGAGTCATGCTTCAATCACAAACGTGTGCATATGTACACATTAAAATGGCTTTGGCAGTCATTCATCACACGCACACATGCACACACACACACATACACAGAACTGGCCTCTGCTTAATTATTATCTAATTTCCCTGTTGTCTCTTCTTGCTATGAGCACACTTACTAGATGTGAGCCTGCACTACAAGAATGCACACTTATGCACACAGGCATGCATGCATAAACACACCAGTCACACAAACAAACAAACACACACACATACACAAGTGCAAACCACCCACTCTCCATTCTGCTTGGTACACCCGCACTTGTACCTCCACCATTAGAGCCTGTTGGTCCTTAATTTACCTCATATGCAATTTTGATTTTTTTTCTTCTTCTTCTGCTCCTGTTTGGCTTCCACTGATGTACCCATGGCCTCCACTAGATGCTCATGTCCCATGATTCTAAGTACTAACTTGTCAGGTTGAGTAGCACCAGCAGCTAGGTAGGTGCACAACCATGCACCATCACCCTTAGCCGTTAAGGTTTTCAATATACAAGACATGTATCCAGGCTAAGAAGAATCTCCGATGCTTGGAGAGATAGTTTCTGAGCTGGCTTTCTGTGATTCCATTAATTGCCCTTCATCTTGACCCATCCATGTCTGTGTGGACTCATCTCATGCCATAGGGGTTGACTACCCCCACCATCATGATAAGCCTGCTAACCACATTAGGCTCAGTGATTTCCATCGCTTAAGCTCACCTCAGTGTATTGCTAGAACCTTTGGTAAGGCTCATGGCTCTAGGCCTGTCCACCACCTATCCAAACCCATAACACTATACACAGCATGGCTGCCAAGGCCACAAAGATCAAAAATATGCCTGTTGTATGACACCAATTATTATGATCTGGGGTGAGTGTTTCCACTTGTTGCTGAGTTCTATGGACAGAGGCATCAGCTATAGACTGGCCTTGATCTGCTTCACCTCCTTACACGTAGCTAATGGAATTTCCAGATGTCATTTAGAGATTGATTGTGTATGTGCTTGTGTGTGTGTGTGTGTGTGTGTGTGTGTGTGTGTGTGTGTGTGTGTGTGTGTGTGTGTGTGTGTGTGTCACTGTGTGTGTGTGTGTGTGTGTGTGTGTGTGTGTGTGTGTGTGTGTGTGTGTGTGTGTGTGTGTGTGAACCTGTGTGGTGTGATTGATACATGTACTCTGGAAAAGGGCTTACATGTACATGTATGGGTTGGAAACCTTGCATGTCTGGCAGTGAATATCATTGCTAACCTATCACTACTGATAGTGGCTGGACTGGGCCTCTGTAAAGTTTGTATTGGATTGAGTGGTAATAGTTTCACACCACACACACACACACACACACACACACACACAACACGTACAAAGCACATACATACATACATACATACATACATACATACATACAAATGTATAAAAGATGGGTAAATGGAATTTAGATTTCTGAGGCAGCTTATAGGAGAGGCCTCTGTACCTTAGCAACAAGTGGAAAATTGGTGTCATTGAACAGGTTCATGTTTGGCATGCCAGCCCTGCTGTAGGGTCATGGCATGAGTGTGTGTGTGTGTATGTGTGTATGTGCATGTGTGTGTATGTGTGTGTGTGTGTGTGTGTGTGTGTGTGTGTGTGTATTAAGTGCACATGGCAACACTAGACATATGTAACCAGATGTTTAAAAAAATAGGTTCCAGTTCTGTTCATCATCTCTCGATTTAACTCCCTAACAGCGGGGCTACCCAGGCCACAAAGGTCCAAACTTGTACTTAGTGTTTGTTTATGTAGATGTATAAAACTTGGTTTAATGTTCAGGTGAATGGCAAGGTGCTTTATCTGTGTTGAGGTGTCTCTATGTGTACCCTGTCACTATGTACACTGTGTTGAGGTGTCTCTGTGTACACCCTGTCACTATGTACACTGTGTTGAGGTGTCTCTGTGTATACCCTGTCACTACGTACACTGTGTTGAGGTGTATACCCTGTCACTATGTACACTGTGTTGAGGTGTCTCTGTGTATACCCTGTCACTATGTACACTGTGTTCAGGTGTCTCTGTGTACACCCTGTCACTATGTACACTGTGTCCAGGTGTCTCTGTGTACACCCTGTCACTATGTACACTGTGTTGAGGTGTCTCTGTGTACACCCTGTCACTATGTACACAGTGTTGAGGTGTCTCTGTGTATACCCTGTCACTATGTACACTGTGTTCAGGTGTCTCTGTGTACATAGTGACAGGGTATACACAGTGAAACCTGAACATTCACAGTGTACATAGTGATGGGTTATACACAGAGACACCTCAACACTGTGTACATAGTGACAGGGTGTACACAGAGACACCTCAACACAGTGTACATAGTGACAGGGTGTACACAGAGACACCTGGACACAGTGTACATAGTGACAGGGTGTACACAGAGACACCTGAACACAGTGTACATAGTGACAGGGTATACACAGAGACACCTCAACACAGTGTACATAGTGACAGGGTATACACCTCAACACAGTGTACGTAGTGACAGGGTATACACAGAGACACCTCAACACAGTGTACATAGTGACAGGGTGTACACAGAGACACCTCAACACAGTGTACATAGTGACAGGGTGTACACAGAGACACCTGAACACAGTGTACATAGTGACAGGGTGTACACAGAGACACCTCAGCACCTTGCCATTCACCTAAACATTTATACATCTATATAAACAAACACTAAAAGTACAAGTTTGGACCTTTGTGGCCTGGGTAGCCCCGCTGTTAGGGAGTTAAATCGAGCTCAGGTATGTTAAGACTGGCTACACTGTATTTGGAATTTGAATTTTCGGCGAATTTAAACATTACAACATGCCGCTTTTCTGTTTGGGTACTTCTTGAAGCTATTCTCTTTATACCAAATCTTTGTTTAATGATCCCGCGAATTAATTCAATTGATAGTTGTCATAGCAACCTTAGTAGTTTAATGCATCGCGCTCCGATATATGGGGGCGTTTTTTACGTTTTCGCAAAACCCGGGTGATTTAATATTCTTGTTTGTGGACAAAAACAGTTATATATTGTTTATTTGATACTGGTCTAACTATTGTGGGTGGGCACAACGAAATCTAACATCGTTTGCATAAGTTGCACAACGAAAATGATGAATTTTGTGCTTAATTTTTCGCAGTTTTAATGTTTGTCTGCAAGCGCTCGAAGCGTTTCGAAATAATGATCAAAAAGCCTAGTATAATGATTAAATATGGGTATCCCAGAAGCAGAAGAACTGCAGAAACATGCGAAAAACTATTCTTTAATCACCCGGGTTTTCAATTCTAACATTAAGTCAATTATTTCACCGTGCGTAACCGTTGTCATAGAAACAACATTATGTATTAATTACGCGTTATCAATCGAAAATGTATTGGACATTATTAATCAGTGGTAACGTCTGTGTATGAATATTTATGAATAAACGCCTCATTTGGCAGCCATTTAATAATTTTAAGTGTAGTCAGTCTTAACACACCTGAGAGAGATGATGAACAGAACTTGAACCTATTTTTTTAAACATCTAGTTACATGTTGCCATGTGCACTTAATACACAAACACACACACATACACACACACATGCACATACACACATACACACACACACACACACTCATGCCATGACCCTACAGCAGGGTTGGCATGCCAAACATGAACCTGTGTTCAATGACACCAATTTTCCACTTGTTGCTAAGGTACAGAGGCATCTCCTATAAGCTGCCTCAGAAATCTAAATTCCATTTACTCCATCTTTTATACATTTGTATGTATGTATGTATGCATGTATGTATGTATGTATGTATGTATGTATGTATGTATGTATGTATGTATGTACGTATGTGCTTTGTACGTGTAGTGTGTGTATGTGCATGTGTGTGTGTGTGTGTGTGTGCATTGGTACATAGATAATAGAATAAAGGGATTGGAAACGGTAAAGATTACGGGATTCATCCGCATTTCGCGATACCGTAAATTGCATGATTGTGTTCGAACTTCCTATACCTATGCCTACTGCGATACTTAGAACAGACAATACAAACTTTATACTCTATAACTCACTTTCTTAGTAGGCCTCCCTTTTTTCACGAAGCATGTAGATTTTTTTGTTTATTGGGATTTTCTCTCAGCATTCTTACGTGACCGACCCAAACGAAACTTGTGAGCTATTTGCTCCTATAAACATGCAGTACATACAACAAATATTGATCACGCCACTCTACATGCATCTCTGATTCAGTATATATCCTGAAATTTTCTACAAACCTAACCACTTCTATGGGAAAATTACACAAAACGTACGCTTTTCGGGTGTCATTAGCAAGCAAATTCCCGATCTACAACGCCAAAACACTTCTTACAGGCTCCAAAACGTTCCACAGCCACACCACCCACTACGTACTCTATACTAGAACTCACAAAAAGGTTTCCTGATGGTACCTGTGTCCAGGAAAATCACACAACCAATTTCCAATCAGGAGGCAGCTCGCTGACTGAACTTAACTTCTGGAAAAGAATAGCTAAACGATGTTTGGGTGTCAAAAAGGCTGTCCTCCCACAGGTATAGGTTAAACAACACTAAAGAAGCTCTTTACGGAAGGATGCTCAACAGTTCACACGCCCACAAGAAGATTCAATGCGAAGCACGGTCATGTAACGGAACGTGACGTCACGTCACATAAATTTATATACCGTTTCCAATCCCTTTATTCTATTATCTATGATTGGTAGAACTCATGGGTAATGGTGTGAATACTATTACCACTCAATCCAATACAAACTTTACAGAGGCCCAGTCCAGCCACTATCAGTAGTGATAGGTTAGCAATGATATTCACTGCCAGACATGCAAGGCTTCCAACCCATACATGTACATGTAAGCTCTTTTCCAGAGTACATGTATCAATCACACCACACAGGTTCACACACACACACACACACACACACACACACACACACACACACACACACACACACACACAAGCACATACACAATCAATCTCTAAATGACATCTGGAAATTCCATTAGCTACGTGTAAGGAGGTGAAGCAGATCAAGGCCAGTCTATAGCTGATGCCTCTGTCCATAGAACTCAGCAACAAGTGGAAACACTCACCCTAGATCATAATAATTGGTGTCATACAACAGGCATATTTTTGATCTTTGTGGCCTGGGCAGCCATGCTGTGTATAGTGTTATGGGTTTGGATAGGTGGTGGACAGGCCTAGAGCCATAAAGGTTCTAGCAATACACTGAGGTGAGCTTAAGCGATGGAAATCACTGAGCCTAATGTGGTTAGCAGGCTTATCATGATGGTGGGGGTAGTCAACCCCTATGGCATGAGATGAGTCCACACAGACATGGATGGGTCAAGATGAAGGGCAATTAATGGAATCACAGAAAGCCAGCTCAGAAACTATCTCTCCAAGCATCGGAGATTCTTCTTAGCCTGGATACATGTCTTGTATATTGAAAACCTTAACGGCTAAGGGTGATGGTGCATGGTTGTGCACCTACCTAGCTGCTGGTGCTACTCAACCTGACAAGTTAGTACTTAGAATCATGGGACATGAGCATCTAGTGGAGGCCATGGGTACATCAGTGGAAGCCAAACAGGAGCAGAAGAAGAAGAAAAAAAATCAAAATTGCATATGAGGTAAATTAAGGACCAACAGGCTCTAATGGTGGAGGTACAAGTGCGGGTGTACCAAGCAGAATGGAGAGTGGGTGGTTTGCACTTGTGTATGTGTGTGTGTGTGTGTTTGTTTGTGTGAGTGGGTGTGTTTGTGCATGCATGCCTGTGTGCATAAGTGTGCATTCTTGTAGTGCAGGCTCACATCTAGTAAGTGTGCTCATAGCAACAAAAGACAACAGGGAAATTAGATAATAATTTTACAAAGCAGAGGCCAGTTCTGTGTATGTGTGTGTGTGTGTGTGTGCATGTGTGTGTGTGTGATGAATGACTGCCAAAGCCATTTTAATGTGTACATATGCACACGTTTGTGATTGAAGCATGACTCCTGTGTGTGTACGTGAATGTGCGTGCATGTGCATGTGGGTTTGTGTGCATGCGTGTGTGTGCTAGTGCTTGTGTGTGGTGTGTATGTGTGTGCATGCATAAACGTGCACATTGATACACAAGACAATTTAGACAAAGGTACGGCTCCAATAGATGTCATGTGATGAATAGGATGGCAGCTAAAAACAATGTTTGTATGTGGTCGATAATTAGGAAATAAAATAGCAAAGCATTGATGTTGATGCGTGAATGACTGACTGCCCATGGTGTGTGTGTACATGTGTGTGTGTGAGTGTGCATGTGTGTGTATAAGTGCACATTGTAACACTAAATTCCCAGCTAAATATAAATTCTAGCCTGGAGTATCTTCTGGGAAAACCTCACTTTCATTCTACCCTGAGCCTAAATGTCTGGGAAAGCCTTGCCTCCATTTAACTCATTCCCTCATACCCCATCTAACACACTGCCCCCAAAATATTGACACCTGGTATGGTTGCCGTTCACACATGTATATACAAAGGATGGTAGGGATGGGCTGCAATCACTCTGGTGGTTCCTGTACACTCAGGGTAGGGGGACAGCACACCCACTGTCGCCTGACCCCTTTTGGGCAAACAATCAACTATGCCAAGCACACCACCAATTGGAAACTAAGCATGTGGGAGCATTCTGACAGAATTAAATGACACCAATTACTGTGATCTGAGGTTGTGTATGAATGTGAGTGTGTGCATGTGTGTGTGTGTGTGTGTGTGTGTGTGTGTGTGTGTGTGTGTGTGACTTATGGATTTTATTTTGTATGGATATTATTTTGTAGAACCAAATATAATTGGTTCACCAATGAAGATAAAAGAGATTTTATTTTAGTAGGCCAATGAGAGTACTACATGTTGGTAAATACATGTAGCTACAAGGGGGTGCATGTTTGATATATATTTGTACGTGTGCAGAAGTCAAAAAGGAAGGGTGCGTTTCAGATTAAGCTAGCCCTAGGCACCGTGCACTTTTATGCTCTGCAGCGTTGTGCACGCATAAATGAAGCAGTTTGACCGTGCCAACACGCTCGATTTCTACGTGCATGCGCTACAGAGTACGTACCGTGTTGCGCAGGCTGATGGCAGCTGAATCCACGTATTACGAATCTTTAGCTTCTGCTCACTATGTTGAAGAAGCCAAGAAGGGGAACAGAACCAGACGTTTGCAAGAAGCGAAAACGCCGCGTACTTGTTGTATATAGTATAGATGGGCGGAGACATAGTTATTGAACAGGAAGTAATTGCATTTCATGTCCTCGCAATAGATAAATGGCGCGAAACGACCGGGAAATATGCAATTACTTTGCACAGTTGTATCCCCGTAACGGATAAAGAAAAAATTAACGAACAGAACAAATCAATAGGTACAGGATCCCTCTACGTACAAACCAAACTAGGAGTGAATTGAATTTTCCTGCTGAAAGATATGGCGGGTTTGAACCCCAAGGGGTATCGGACGTTGTAACACTGGCACGAAGCTAATGCAAGAGCCTATAATCGATTTTACCAGAGGGAAATGATGTAGTATGAAGTGTTGAAAATAGGAAGTCAATAGCATTTACGGTTCGGGAGATGTAGCGATTTCAAAGTGAGTCATTTTTATAACTTTATAAATATAAACGCGATAGGCAATTTTCGCGTGAACTGTCCCATATATATATATATATGGGACAGGGTCTGAGAAAATGTCGTATCGCTATATAAATTTAAAGTTATAAAAATGATTCACTTTGAAATCGCTACATCTCCCGAACCGTAAATGCTATTGGCTTCCTATTTTCAACACTTCATACTACATCATTTCTCTCTGGTAAAATTGATTATGGGCTCTTGCATTAGCTTCGTGCCAGTGTTGCAACGTCCGATACCCCTTGGGGTTCAAAACCGCCATATCTTTCAGCAGGAAAATTCAATTCACTCCTAGTTTGGTTTGTACGTAGAGGGATCCTGTACCTATTGATTTGTTCTGTTCGTTAATATTTTCTTTATCCGTTACGGGGATACAACTGTGCAAAGTAATAGCATATTTCCCGGTCGTTTCGCGCCATTTATCAATCGAGGACATGAATATGCAATTACTTCCTGTTCAATAACTATGTCTCCGCCCATCTATACAATATACAACAAGTTTGCGGCGTTTTCGCTTCTTGCAAACGTCTGGTTCTGTTTCCCTTCTTGGCTTCTTCAACATAGTGAGCAGAAGCTAAAGATTCGTAATACGTGGATTCCTCTGCCATCAGCCTGTGCAACACGGTACGTACTCTGTAGCGCATGCACGTAGAAATCGAGCGTGTTGGCTCGGTCAAACTGCTTCGTTTATGCGTGCACAACGCTGCAGAGCATGAAAGTGCACAGTGTCTAGGGCTAGCTTAATCTGAAACGCACCCTTCCTTTTTGACTTCTGCATACACACAGATATATATATATATATCAAACATGCACCCCCGTTGTAGCTACATGTATTTACCAACATGTGGTACTCTCATTGGCCTATTAAAACCTCTTTCTTGTTTAATTTATCTTCATTGGTGAACCAATTATATTTGGTTCTACAAAATAAGATCCATAAGTCACACACATGCACACACTCACATTCATACACAACCTCAGATCAGAGGAATTGGTGTCATTTAATTCTGTCTAGTTTCTAAATGGTGATGTGCTTGGCATAGTTGATTTTTTGCCCAAAAGGGTTCAGGCGACAGTGGGTGTGCTGTCCCCCTACCCTGAGTGTGACTGGAACCAAGGTTACCATTTGGTCAGCCCACACCTTGATGCTGGTCAGGGTAAGGTGGTTAGGCCAGGGTAGAAGCCAAAAGGGTGCTACCTGCCATTGATGTATAAACAATAACACCTGTAGCAAATACATTTATATGTACAACCATAGTAAGCAACGCAGCTGGCATTTAGCTGTAGTGATTGCAGCCCACCCCTACCATCCTTTATATATACATGTGTGACCTGCAACCATAGCAGCCAGGTGTCAATGTTTTGGGGACAGTGTGGGTATGATTGAAAGTGAGGGAATGAGTAAAATGGAGGCAAGGCTTTCCCAGACATTTAGGCTCAGGGTAGAATGAAAGTGAGGTTTTCCCAGAAGATACTCCAGGCTAGAATTTATATTTAGCTGGGAATTTAGTGTGCAATGTGCACTTATACACACACATGCACACTCACACACACACACACATGTACACACACCATGGGCAGTCAGTCATTCATGCATCAAAATCAATGCTTTGCTATTTCAATTTATTTAATTTCCTAATTGTCAACCCACATACAAACATTGTTTTTAGCTGTCATCCAATTCATCACATGTTTCTCTTTTTTATTTCTATTGGAGCCGTACCTTTGTCTAAATTGTCTTGTGTATCAATGTGCACGTTTATGCATGCACACACATACACACCACACACAAGCACTAGCATACACTTGCAACTGCGTTCACATGTTTATTGTTTGTGTAAATTTGTTTCCTTGCTCTGGCAATTACCAACAGGTCTTCTTGTTGCCTTTTGCACTTTTAAACATAATGCATGCACATGCACACACACACGTGCACACAAACCCACATGCACATGCATGCACATTCATGTATACACACAGGAGTCATGCTTCAATCACAAACATGTGCATATGTACACATAAAAATGGCTTTGGCAGTATTCCATCACACACACACATGCACACACACACATACACAGAACTGGCCTCTGCTTTGTATAATTTCCCTGTTGTCTCTTGTTGCTATGAGCACATTTACTCGATGTGAGCCTGCACTACAAGAATGCACACTTATGCACACAGGCATGCATGCACAAACACACACACTCAAACAAAAAAACAAGCAAACAAACAAACAAACACGCACACTCACACAAACAAACAAACACACACACATACACAAGTGAAAACCACTCACTCTCCATTCTGCTTGGTAGACTCACACTTGTACTTCCACCATTAGAGCCTGTTGTCCTTAATTCACCTCATATGCAATTTTGATTTTTTTTTCTTTTTCTGCTCCTGTTTGGCTTCCACTGATGTACCCATGGCCTTCACTAGATGCTCATGCCTCATCACCTACACTAGATGCTCATGTCCCATGATTCTAAGTACTAACTTGTCAGGTTGATTAGCGCCAGCAGTACACAACCATGCCCATAGCCGTTGAGGTTTTCTATATACAAGACATGTATCCAGGCTAAGAAGAATATCCGATGCTATGGAGAGATAGTTTCTGAGCTGGCTTTCTGTGATTCCATTAATTGCCCTTCATCCATGTCTGTGTGGACTCATCTCATGCCATAGGGGTTGGCTACCCCCGCCATTATGATAAGCCTGCTAACCACATTAGGCTCAGTGATTTCCATCACTGAAGCTCACCAGCTCAGTGTATTGCTAGAACCTTTGGTAAGGCTCATGGCTCTAGACCTGTCCACCACCTATCCAAACCCATAACACTATACACAGTATGGCTGCCCAGGCCACAAAGATCGAAAATATGCCTGTTTTATGACACCAATTATTATGATCTGGGGTGAGTGTTTCCATTTGTTGCTGAGTTCTATGGACAGAGGCATCAGCTATAGACTGGCCTCTGCTTCACCTCCTTACACGTAGCTAATGGAATTTCCAGATGTCATTTAGAGATTGATGCTTGTGTGTGTGTACCTATGTGTGTTTTGTATGTGTTGTGTGTGTGTGAGTGTGTGTGTGTGTGAGCCTGTGTGGTGTGATTGATATGTGTACTGTACTCTGGAAAAGGGCTTACATGTATGGGTTGGAAGCCTTGCATGTCTGGCAGTGAAATCATTGCTACCCTATCACTACTGATAGTGGTTGGACTGGGCCTCTGTAAAGTTTGGATTGGGTTGAGTTGATAATAGTATTCACACCATTACCATGAGTTCTACCAATACACACACTCATGCACATGTATACCCCGCACACAACACGTACAAAGCACATACATACATACATAAATGGAATTAGATTTCTGAGGCAGCTTACAGCTGATGCCTCTGTACCTTAGCAACATTGGAAAATTGGTGTCATTGAACACAGGTTCATGTTTGGCATGCCAGCCCTGCTGTAGGGTCATGGCATGAGAGGGTGTGTGTGTGTGTGTGTATGTGCGTGTGTATGTATGTGTATGTGTGTGTGTGTTGTGTATTAAGTGCATATGGCAACACCAGACATATGTAACCAGAAATAGGTTCAAGTTCTGTTCATCATCTCCCAATTTAACTCCCTAACAGCAGGGCTACCCTGGCCACGAAGGTCCACACTTGTACTTTTAATGTTTGTTTATGTAGATGTATAAAACTTGGTTTAATGTTTAGGTGAATGGCAAGGTGCTTTATAATTCACACCTACAGCCTGGGAAAATCCCCTGGGAAAACCTCACTTCCATTCAAATTCTACTAGCTCAGGAGCCACCCTCCAGTTCATCTGGGGAGGAAGCACACAAGGGAGCCACTCTCAAGGGAGCCACTCTCAAGGGAGCCACTCTCAAGGGAGCCACACTCAAGGGAACCACTCTCCTCCGGAGCAGACTGAGAGGCATCACACTCAAGAGCCCAGAGTGTACCCCATGATCTCCAATAGGATATACCACTGACAACACCTAGGGTTGGCCAGCCCCTTGCCATTGGTGGGCCAGTGCCAGGCAATGCCTTGGGTTGGCCAGGCAATGCAATGGGATGGGCCGATAACATTAATGGTTCCAACCCAGAAACTTTGTATTGTACATGTATGCCACGTGATTTATATATGCTATTATAATGAATCAGTGTTCGATGAAGTACCACCTGAATTATTCTATTCAGAACAAGGGTAAAAGAGACCGGACTGGATCATGGTATGGGGCAGTATTGGTCTCCAAGTGTTACGCTATGTTTTTAAGCAAGCTGACGGAATAAGCATATTTTTACAGGGACTTGGACATACATGTAACAATACCGCTGGCATTGAATGTTGTTGGGAGGAATGCCTGCTGTACACACAACACTAACACAGCTGCAGCTAGCAAAAGACGATTCCGCAAATGGGGCATGAGAAGTACCCCAACAACACTATAAACTTCCTATCAGCTGATTATGAAATTGAAAATACAATCTAACATTGCACATCTCAGCATGAAGTTTTAAGCCAAAATATCAAAAGTTGGTCCTTTGACAGATGGTGATCATAAATGATGCAGACGTCAAACTTGAAAACAATACCTGCAACACACACACACACACACACACACACACACACACACACACACACAGACACACTCATACACAATGAGAAGTGCAGAGTAAATGCCAAGGCGTACAGAAATGAGGTTTGAGTCATCGGTGTTGTCAGTGGTATATCCTATTGGAGATCATGGGGTACTACTCTCTGGGCTCTTGAGTGTGATGCCTCACTGTCTGCTCCGAAGGAGAGTGGCTCCCTTGAGTGTGGCTCTCTTGAGAGTGGCCCCCTTGAGAATGGCTCCCTTGAGAGTGGCTCCCTTGAGTGTGGCTCCCTTGAGTGTGGCTCCCTTGAGAATGGCTCCCTTGAGAGTGGCTCCCTTAAGAGTGGCTCCCTTGTGTGCTTCCTCCCCAGATGAACTGGAGGGTGCCTCCTAAGCTAGTAGAATTTGAATGGAAGTGAGGTTTTCCCAGGGGATTTTCCCAGGCTGTAGGTGTGAATTATAAAGCACCTTGCAGCGGCGGCGGAAGGTATATATGATTGGGGGGGCTCTAAAAGCGGGGATAATTAAATTCATGAATTCAAAGAGAGCATATGTTCACAATATTCCTTTTGTCTGCCGGGGGCGGGAGGAGTAAGAACTCCCCAACCCATTACAATCTATCTGTAATGTTAGCATTTGGCATTTAGCTAACAATCAATCGGGACAGCCTTCGCTTCACATTGTCAAGCACGCTAATAGGGGGGGGGGGGGGGGGGGGGGGGGAGAGGTGTGCCCTCCCGCGCGAATTGTGGAAGCTTTCGATGCCCTAATTATATTTATGCACGAAAAAACTCTTACGATTCAAGAAAACTAGCTCTATGAATATTATTAGTTGAGAGTTGAGAGGGGGGCCCCCCTTTTTCCCATCGAGCGGTCGCCTACGACTACGGTGACTTTTCTGGATGTCATTATATAAATGCGCGGGCACAGGCGAACATTAACGGTATACGCGAGCGATCTCGTGGGCAAGGAATAACAATTGTACTATACCGGTTATTGTTTAGGAGGGGCTGAGCCCCCCCTATGTCATTATCGGGGGGGCTCGAGACCCCCCAGCCCCCCCCCCCTTCCGCCGCCACTGCCTTGCCATTCACCGAAACATTAAATACATCTACGTAAATAGAAACATTAAAAGTACAAGTTTGGACCTTCGTGGCCAGGGTAGCCCCGCTGTTAGGGAGTTAAATTGGGAGATGATGAACAGAACTTGAACCTATTTCTGGTTACATATGTCTGGTGTTGCCATATGCACTTAATACACAACACACACACACATACACATACATACACACGCACATACACACACACACACACACCCTCTCATGCCATGACCCTACAGCAGGGCTGGCATGCCAAACATGAACCTGTGTTCAATGACACCAATTTTCCAATGTTGCTAAGGTACAGAGGCATCAGCTGTAAGCTGCCTCAGAAATCTAATTCCATTTATGTATGTATGTATGTGCTTTGTACGTGTTGTGTGCGGGGTATACATGTGCATGAGTGTGTGTATTGGTAGAACTCATGGTAATGGTGTGAATACTATTATCAACTCAACCCAATCCAAACTTTACAGAGGCCCAGTCCAACCACTATCAGTAGTGATAGGGTAGCAATGATTTCACTGCCAGACATGCAAGGCTTCCAACCCATACATGTAAGCCCTTTTCCAGAGTACAGTACACATATCAATCACACCACACAGGCTCACACACACACACACTCACACACACACAACACATACAAAACACACATAGGTACACACACACAAGCATCAATCTCTAAATGACATCTGGAAATTCCATTAGCTACGTGTAAGGAGGTGAAGCAGAGGCCAGTCTATAGCTGATGCCTCTGTCCATAGAACTCAGCAACAAATGGAAACACTCACCCCAGATCATAATAATTGGTGTCATAAAACAGGCATATTTTCGATCTTTGTGGCCTGGGCAGCCATACTGTGTATAGTGTTATGGGTTTGGATAGGTGGTGGACAGGTCTAGAGCCATGAGCCTTACCAAAGGTTCTAGCAATACACTGAGCTGGTGAGCTTCAGTGATGGAAATCACTGAGCCTAATGTGGTTAGCAGGCTTATCATAATGGCGGGGGTAGCCAACCCCTATGGCATGAGATGAGTCCACACAGACATGGATGAAGGGCAATTAATGGAATCACAGAAAGCCAGCTCAGAAACTATCTCTCCATAGCATCGAAGATTCTTCTTAGCCTGGATACATGTCTTGTATATAGAAAACCTCAACGGCTATGGGCATGGTTGTGTACTGCTGGCGCTAATCAACCTGACAAGTTAGTACTTAGAATCATGGGACATGAGCATCTAGTGTAGGTGATGAGGCATGAGCATCTAGTGAAGGCCATGGGTACATCAGTGGAAGCCAAACAGGAGCAGAAAAAGAAAAAATAATCAAAATTGCATATGAGGTGAATTAAGGACAACAGGCTCTAATGGTGGAAGTACAAGTGTGAGTCTACCAAGCAGAATGGAGAGTGAGTGGTTTTCACTTGTGTATGTGTGTGTGTTTGTTTGTTTGTGTGAGTGTGCGTGTTTGTTTGTTTGTTTGCTTGTTTTTTTGTTTGAGTGTGCGTGTTTGTGCATGCATGCCTGTGTGCATAAGTGTGCATTCTTGTAATGCAGGCTCACATCTAGTAAGTGTGCTCATAGCAACAAGAGACAACAGGGAAATTATACAAAGCAGAGGCCAGTTCTGTGTATGTATGTGTGTGTGTACATGTGTGTGTGTGTTGTGATGGAATACTGCCAAAGCCATTTTTATGTGTACATATGCACATGTTTGTGATTGAAGCATGACTCCTGTGTGTATACATGAATGTGCATGCATGTGCATGTGGGTTTGTGTGCACGTGTGTGTGTGCATGTGCATGCATTATGTTTAAAAGTGCAAAAGGCAACAAGAAGACCTGTTGGTAATTGCCAGAGCAAGGAAACAAATTTACACAAACAATAAACATGTGAACGCAGTTGCAAGTGTATGCTAGTGCTTGTGTGTGGTGTGTATGTGTGTGCATGCATAAACGTGCACATTGATACACAAGACAATTTAGACAAAGGTACGGCTCCAATAGAAATAAAAAAGAGAAACATGTGATGAATTGGATGACAGCTAAAAACAATGTTTGTATGTGGGTTGACAATTAGGAAATTAAATAAATTGAAATAGCAAAGCATTGATTTTGATGCATGAATGACTGACTGCCCATGGTGTGTGTACATGTGTGTGTGTGTGTGTGAGTGTGCATGTGTGTGTATAAGTGCACATTGCACACTAAATTCCCAGCTAAATATAAATTCTAGCCTGGAGTATCTTCTGGGAAAACCTCACTTTCATTCTACCCTGAGCCTAAATGTCTGGGAAAGCCTTGCCTCCATTTTACTCATTCCCTCACTTTCAATCATACCCACACTGTCCCCAAAACATTGACACCTGGCTGGTATGGTTGCAGGTCACACATGTATATGTAAAGGATGGTAGGGGTGGGCTGCAATCACTACAGCTAAATGCCAGCTGCGTTGCGTACTATGGTTGTACATATAAATGTATTTGCTACAGGTGTTATTGTTTATACATCAATGGCAGGTAGCACCCTTTTGGCTTCTACCCTGGCCTAACCACCTTACCCTGACCAGCATCAAGGTGTGGGCTGACCAAATGGTAACCTTGGTTCCAGTCACACTCAGGGTAGGGGGACAGCACACCCACTGTCGCCTGAACCCTTTTGGGCAAAAAATCAACTATGCCAAGCACATCACCAATTGGAAACTAAGCACAAGGGAGCAGTCTGACAGAATCAAATGACACCAATTGCTCTGATCTGAGGTTGTGTATGAATGTGAGGCCAGGGTGTGCATGTGTGTGTGTGTGTGTGTGTGTGTGTGTGTGTGTGTGACGTATGGATTTTATTTTGTATAGATATTACTTTGTAGAACCAAATATAATTGGTTCACCAATGAAGAAAAATAAACAAGAAAGAGGTTTTAATAGGCCAATGAGAGTACTAAATGTTGGTAAATACATGTATAGCTGCAAGAGGGTGCATGCTTGATATACATATATCTGTGCGTGTGCAGAAGTCAAAAAGGAAGGGTGCGTTTCAGACTAAGCTAGCCCTAGACACCGTGCACTTACATCCTCTGCTATGTTGCACACGCATAAATGAAGGAGTTTGACCGAGCCAACACGCTCGATTTCTACGTGCATGCGCTACAGAGTACGTACCGTGTTGCACAGGCTGATGGCAGAGGAATCCACGTAATACGAATCTTTAGCTTCTGCTCACTATGTTGAAGAAGCCAAGAAGGGGAACAGAACCAGACGTTTGCAAGAAGCGAAAACGCCGCGTACTTGTTGTACATGTACATTGTATAGATGGGCGGAGACATAGTTATTGAACAGGAAGTAATTGCATATTCATGTCCTCGATTGATAAATGGCGCGAAACGACCGGGAAATATGCTATTACTTTGCACAGTTGTACCCCCGTAAAGGATAAAGAAAAAATTAACGAACAGAAAAAATCAATAGGTACAGGATCCCTCTACTTACAAACCAAACTAGGAGTGAATTGAATTTTCCTGCTGAAAGATATGGCGGTTTTGAACCCCAAGGGGTATCGGACGTTGTAACACTGGCACAAAGCTAATGCAGGAGCCCATAATCGATTTTACCAGAGAGAAATGATGTAGTATGAAGTGTTCAAAATAGGAAGCCAATAGCATTTACGGTTCGGGAGTTGTAGCGATTTCAAAGTGAATCATTTTTATAACTTTATATTTATATAGCGATACGACATTTTCTCAGACCCTGTCCCATATATGGGACAGTGTCCAGCAAAATCACCCTTCTGGAGTTTTAATTTTATCACTATAAAAATTGTACGTTACACAAAGCAACATATCTTCACAACGGTTTTATATTTTCTTTTCAAATTTCGTACACTTGTTCACACATCAGTTCTCTCTGTGCAAACCGATTTTGGTGCTCTAGATAATTTCCATGCCATGGTTATAAAGGTCTCTAACCCAATGGGTTAACATTCCACATTTCTCCAGATACGAGTGACGATAACATGTCAAATTTGGAGTGTACATAGAAGGGTCCTGTAGCTATTGATTTCTGCAGATCGTTACGTTTTTTCTTATCCGTTACGGAGATATGGATTTTCAAAGTAAATCGACATTTCGCGCCACTCACCCTATTCCAATATGCCATTATGTAATGGTCACGCCCTTTAAATTTGAAGTTAGGTAATTAACTCCGCTTTGATCGTTCTACGTGGTATTTAAGCGATCGTACCTCGTACGCTACGTTTCAACATAAAACAGTATCGTACGTTCACATGTATAGCTTATGCTGATGCAGTGAATGTTCATGGTAGTTTATATTGTGCACCCTTTTTCTATATCTGCTCAGTTTGTGGCATGTACATGTAAGCATGCACGTACCATGCCTTCTAATCATGGGGCCACCTTCTTCACCCTCTACACCCTCTACACTAGTCTGAGGACCAGATGACATGCTTGCGGCAGTCAGTTATCTGGTACACAAACTGCAGTACCTTTACTTAGTATGGCATATCTCTCTAGACCATTCATATTCACTGCCCTTCATTCTTTCTTACCTCCTCCTCCTTCACCTCCTCTCACTCCACCTCTTCCTATCTTCCTTTCACCCACCCATCCTCCTCCTCCCCCTCCCCTTCCCTCCCCCTCCTCTCCTCCTCCCCTCCTCCTCCTCCCTCCTCCTCCTCCCTCCTCTTCCTCCTTTTACTCCCTCTCATTTTCCCTCCTATTACACCTAACAC
>OY811977.1:3433462-3778311 GCA_963681505.1 Eunapius fragilis | reverse complement strand
CCTCCTCTTTTTCCCCCCTCTCAGTGTACTTTGTTTTTGGAAAGACCTTATGCTATGACATGCACGCATGCAGTTCAAAACTACTTGTTCTAACTTCCATGTAGAGCATGTACAAGGTACTTTGGATTCTACCATGTACCATTCTACCATGCTTGCTTGTCTAAGTAAACCACTGGCCACCCACAATCTGTACTGATAAGGGTATAATAATATTCATAAAGGCTTATACCAACATACATTCCCTTGTGTAGAGCTCTAGAGTTCAGTTCTTGCACAGGCTCTGTATATAATCTCTTATAATAGCCTTTTTCTAGTTGCATGTAGTTTGCACATCCCAAAAAATACATTCCACTGACTCCTAGGTGAAAACATATATATCGAGATGAACACTTCCTTTGAAACAAAGTGGTTAATATTAAATACCCCTCCCTATCCAAGAAGGTGGAAGGGGAGGAGGAGAATGAGGAGAAGGTAGAGGAGGGGGAGGAGGTAGAGGAGGGGGAGGAGGTAGAGGAGGGGGGAGGAGGTAGAGGAGGGGGGGAGGAGGTAGAGGAGGGGGGAGAAGGTAGAGGAGGGGGAGGAGGTAGAGGAGGGGGAGGAGGTAGAGGAGAGGGAGGAGGAGGTAGAGGAGGGGGAGAAGGAGGAGGTAGAGGATGGGGAGGAGGAACAGGAGGAGGTAAAGGAGGGAGAGGGATGGGTGCAACTGGAAGAATGGAAGGAGGAAGAGAGGGAGGAGGGGAGGATGCAACCAGTAAGAAGGTAGAAGTAGGAGGATGAGGAGGAGGAGGAGGGGGAGGTGTGGATGCAAGGAGGAGGGGGAGGGGGAGGTGTAATAGGAAGGAAGGTAGAAGGTAAAATGAGAGGGAGTAAGAGGTGGAGGAGGAGGGGGAGGAGAGGAGGAGGAGAGGAGGAGGAGGGGAGGAGGAGGGAGGAGGATGGGTGGATGAAGGAAGATAGGAGGAGGAGGTAGATGAGGAAAAGGAGGTAGAGGAAGAGGAGGAGAAGGTAGGGGTGGATGCAACGGGGAAGAATGGAAGGAGGAGGGGAGGATGCAACAGGTAGGAAGGCAGACGTAGGAGAATGAGGAGGAGGAGGGGAGGTGTAGATGAAATTAAAAGAAAGGTGGAGGGGTAGGTGTAATGGGAAGGAAGGTAGGAGGTAAAATGAGAGGGAGTAAGAGGAGGAGGAGGGGGAGAGAGGAGGAAGAGTTGAAGAGGGGAGGAGGAGGGGAGGAGGATGGGTGGATGAAGGAAGATAGGAAGAGGAGGGAGAAGAGGGGGAGGAGAAGGTGGGAGTGGATGCAGTGGGAAGAATGGAAGGAGGAAGAGGGGGAGGATGCAATGGGTAGGAAGGTAGAAGTAGGAGATGAGGAGGATGAGGAGGAAGAGGAGGGGGAGGTGTGGATGCAATGAAACGAAAGGAGGAGGGGGTAGGTGTAATAGGAAGGAAGGTAGGAGGGAAAATGAGACGGAGTAAGAGGAGGAGGAGGGGAGGAGGAGGAAGGGAGGAGGTGGGGAGAATGGGGAGGAGGATGGGTGGATGAAGGAAGATAGGAGGAGGAGGGAGAAGAGGAGGAGGTAGAGGAGGGGAGGAGAAGGTGGGGGTGGATGCAACGGGTAGAATGGAAGGAGGAGGAGGGGGAGGAGGGGAGGATGCAATGGGTAGGAGGGTAGAAGTAGGAGGATGAGGAGGGGGAGGGGAGGAGGAGGGGAGGAGGAGGAGGAGGGGACGAGGAGAAGGGAAGGAGGAGGATGGGAGGAGGATGGGTGGATGAAGGAAGATAGGAAGAGGAGGGAGAAGAGGAGAGGGAGGTAGAGGAGGGGAAGGAGACGGTGGGGGGTGATGCAACGGAAAGAATGGAAGGAGGAGGGGAGGATGCAACAGGTAGGAAGGTAGAAGTAGGAGGATGAGGAGGAGGGGAGGATGCAACGGGTAGGAAGGTAGAAGTAGGGGAGGGGAGGAGGAGGGGAGGAGGAGAGGAGGAGAGGGGATGAGGGGGGAGGAGGGAGGAGGAGGAGGGAGGAGGAGGGGTGGAGGATGGGTGGATGAAGATAGGAGGAGGAGGAGGTGGAGAGGAGGGAGGAGGAGGGGGAGAGGAGGGAGGAGGGGGAGAGGAGGGAGGAGGAGGGGGAGAGGAGGGAGTAGGAGGGGAGGAGAGGAGGAGAGAGGAGGAGGGGAGGAGAGGAGGAGAGAGGAGGAGGGGAGGAGAGGAGGAGAGAGGAGGAGGGGAGGAGAGGAGGAGAGAGGAGGAGGGGAGGAGGAGGATGGGTGGATGAAGAAAGATAGGAAAAGGAGGAGAAGGAGGTAGAGGAGAGGGAGGAGAAGGTGGGGTGGATGCAACGGGAAGAATGGAAGGAAGAGGAGGGGAGGAGGGGAGGATGCAACGGGTAGGAAGATAGAAGTAGGAGGATGAGGAGGAGGAGGGGAGGTGTGGATGCAATCAAAAGAAAGGAGGGGGTAGGTGTAATAGGATAGAAGGTAGGAGGGAAAATGAGAGGACTAAGAGGAGGGGAGGAGGGGAGGAGGAGGAGGAGGGGAGGAGGAGGGAGTAGGGGAGGAGGAGGGGAGGAGGAGGATGGGTGGATAAAAGAAGATAGGGAGAGGAGGAGAAGAAGGTAGAGGAGGGGGAGGAGAAGGTGGGGTGGATGCAACGGGAAAAATGAAAGGAGGAGAGGATGCAACAGGTAGAAAGGTAGAATTAGAATGAGGAGGAGGAGGAGGGGGAGGTGTGGATGCAATGAAACGAAAGGAGGGGGGGTAGGTGTATAGGAAGAAAGGTAGGAGGGAAAATGAGACGGAGTAAGAGGAGGAGGAGGGGAAGGAGAGGAGGAGGAGGAAGGGAGGAGGAGGGGAGAATGGGGAGGAGGATGGGTGGATGAAGGAAGATAGGAGGAGGAGGGGGAGGAGAGGAGGAGGATGGGTGGATGGAGGGGGAGGATGCAACGGGTAGGAAGGTAAAAGTAGGAGGATGAGGAGGAGGGGAGGTGTGGATGCAATCAAAAGAAAGGAGGAGGGTGAGGGGTAGGTGTAATAGGAAGGAAGGTAGGAGGGAAATGAGAGGGCGTAAGAGGAGGAGGAGGAGGAGAGGAGGATGGGAGGAGGAGGAGGGGAGGAGGAGGAGGGGAGGAGGAGGAGGGGAGGAGGAGGGAAGGAGGAGGAGGGGAGGAGGATGGGTGGATGAAGATAGGAGGAGGAGGAGGGGGAGAGGAGGAGGGGAGGAGAGGAGGAGACAGGAGGAGAGAGGAGGAGGGGAGGAGGAGGATGGGTGGATGAAGGAAGATAGGAAGAGGAGGAGAAGGAGGTAGAGGAGAGGGAGGAAAAGGTGGGGAGTGGATGCAACGGGAAGAATGGAAGGAAGAGGAGGGGGAGGAGAGGGAGGAGGGAGGGATGCAACGGGTAGGAAGGTAGAAGTAGGAGGATAAGGAGGAGGAGGGGAGGTTTGGATGCAATCAAAAAAAGGAGGGGAGGGGTAGGTGTAATAAGAAGGAAGGTAGGAGGGAAAATGAGAGGGAGTAAGAGGAGGAGAAGGGGAGGTGAGGAGGAGGGAGGAGGAGATGGAGGAGGGAGGAGGAGATGGAGGAGGGAGGAGGAGGGGAGGTGGGAGGAGGAGGGGAGGAGGATGATGGGTGGATGAAGGAAGATAGGAAGAGGAGGAGGGGGAGGAGGAGAAGGAGGTAGAGGAAGGGGAGGAGAAGTTGGGGGTGGATGCAACGGGAAAAAGAAAGGAGGAGGGGAGGATGCAACAGGTAGGAACGTAGAAGTAGGAGGATGAGGAGGAGGAGGGGGAGGTGTGGATGCAATCAAAAGAAAGGAGGAGGAGGGGTGTTAGGTGTAATAGGAGGGAAATGAGAGGGAGTAAAAGGAGGAAGAGGAGGGGAGGAGGAGGAGGGAGGAGGAGGAGGGGAGGAGGAGAGGAGGGGGAGGGAAGGGGAGGGGAGGAGGAGGATGGGTGGGTGAAAGGAAGATAGGAAGAGGTGGAGTGAGAGGAGGTGAAGGAGGAGGAGGTAAGAAAGAATGAAGGGCAGTGAATATGAATGGTCTAGAGAGATATGCCATACTAAGTAAAGGTACTGCAGTTTGTGTACCAGATAACTGACTGCCGCAAGCATGTCATCTGGTCCTCAGACTAGTGTAGAGGGTGTAGAGGGTGAAGAAGGTGGCCCCATGATTAGAAGGCATGGTACGTGCATGCTTACATGTACATGCCACAAACTGAGCAGATATAGAAAAAGGGTGCACAATATAAACTACCACTGAACATTCACTGCATCAGCATAAGCTATACATGTGAACGTACGATACTGTTTTATGTTGAAACGTAGCGTACGAGGTACGATCGCTTAAATACCACGTAGAACGATCAAAGCGGAGTTAATTACCTAACTTCAAATTTAAAGGGCGTGACCATTACATAATGGCATATTGGAATAGGGTGAGTGGCGCGAAATGTCGATTTACTTTGAAAATCCATATCTCCGTAACGGATAAGAAAAAACGTAACGATCTGCAGAAATCAATAGCTACAGGACCCTTCTATGTACACTCCAAATTTGACATGTTATCGTCACTCGTATCTGGAGAAATGTGGAATGTTAACCCATTGGGTTAGAGACCTTTATAACCATGGCATGGAAATTATCTAGAGCACCAAAATCGGTTTGCACAGAGAGAACTGATGTGTGAACAAGTGTACGAAATTTGAAAAGAAAATATAAAACCGTTGTGAAGATATGTTGCTTTGTGTAACGTACAATTTTTATAGTGATAAAATTAAAACTCCAGAAGGGTGATTTTGCTGGACACTGTCCCATATATGGGACAGGGTCTGAGAAAATGTCGTATCGCTATATAAATATAAAGTTATAAAAATGATTCACTTTGAAATCGCTACAACTCCCGAACCGTAAATGCTATTGGCTTCCTATTTTGAACACTTCATACTACATCATTTCTCTCTGGTAAAATCGATTATGGGCTCCTGCATTAGCTTTGTGCCAGTGTTACAACGTCCGATACCCCTTGGGGTTCAAAACCGCCATATCTTTCAGCAGGAAAATTCAATTCACTCCTAGTTTGGTTTGTAAGTAGAGGGATCCTGTACCTATTGATTTTTTCTGTTCGTTAATTTTTTCTTTATCCTTTACGGGGGTACAACTGTGCAAAGTAATAGCATATTTCCCGGTCGTTTCGCGCCATTTATCAATCGAGGACATGAATATGCAATTACTTCCTGTTCAATAACTATGTCTCCGCCCATCTATACAATGTACATGTACAACAAGTACGCGGCGTTTTCGCTTCTTGCAAACGTCTGGTTCTGTTCCCCTTCTTGGCTTCTTCAACATAGTGAGCAGAAGCTAAAGATTCGTATTACGTGGATTCCTCTGCCATCAGCCTGTGCAACACGGTACGTACTCTGTAGCGCATGCACGTAGAAATCGAGCGTGTTGGCTCGGTCAAACTCCTTCATTTATGCGTGTGCAACATAGCAGAGGATGTAAGTGCACGGTGTCTAGGGCTAGCTTAGTCTGAAACGCACCCTTCCTTTTTGACTTCTGCACACGCACAGATATATGTATATCAAGCATGCACCCTCTTGCAGCTATACATGTATTTACCAACATTTAGTACTCTCATTGGCCTATTAAAACCTCTTTCTTGTTTATTTTTCTTCATTGGTGAACCAATTATATTTGGTTCTACAAAGTAATATCTATACAAAATAAAATCCATACGTCACACACACACACACACACACACACACACACACACACATGCACACCCTGGCCTCACATTCATACACAACCTCAGATCAGAGCAATTGGTGTCATTTGATTCTGTCAGACTGCTCCCTTGTGCTTAGTTTCCAATTGGTGATGTGCTTGGCATAGTTGATTTTTTGCCCAAAAGGGTTCAGGCGACAGTGGGTGTGCTGTCCCCCTACCCTGAGTGTGACTGGAACCAAGGTTACCATTTGGTCAGCCCACACCTTGATGCTGGTCAGGGTAAGGTGGTTAGGCCAGGGTAGAAGCCAAAAGGGTGCTACCTGCCATTGATGTATAAACAATAACACCTGTAGCAAATACATTTATATGTACAACCATAGTACGCAACGCAGCTGGCATTTAGCTGTAGTGATTGCAGCCCACCCCTACCATCCTTTACATATACATGTGTGACCTGCAACCATACCAGCCAGGTGTCAATGTTTTGGGGACAGTGTGGGTATGATTGAAAGTGAGGGAATGAGTAAAATGGAGGCAAGGCTTTCCCAGACATTTAGGCTCAGGGTAGAATGAAAGTGAGGTTTTCCCAGAAGATACTCCAGGCTAGAATTTATATTTAGCTGGGAATTTAGTGTGCAATGTGCACTTATACACACACATGCACACTCACACACACACACACACATGTACACACACCATGGGCAGTCAGTCATTCATGCATCAAAATCAATGCTTTGCTATTTCAATTTATTTAATTTCCTAATTGTCAACCCACATACAAACATTGTTTTTAGCTGTCATCCAATTCATCACATGTTTCTCTTTTTTATTTCTATTGGAGCCGTACCTTTGTCTAAATTGTCTTGTGTATCAATGTGCACGTTTATGCATGCACACACATACACACCACACACAAGCACTAGCATACACTTGCAACTGCGTTCACATGTTTATTGTTTGTGTAAATTTGTTTCCTTGCTCTGGCAATTACCAACAGGTCTTCTTGTTGCCTTTTGCACTTTTAAACATAATGCATGCACATGCACACACACACGTGCACACAAACCCACATGCACATGCATGCACATTCATGTATACACACAGGAGTCATGCTTCAATCACAAACATGTGCATATGTACACATAAAAATGGCTTTGGCAGTATTCCATCACAACACACACACACATGTACACACACACATACATACACAGAACTGGCCTCTGCTTTGTATAATTTCCCTGTTGTCTCTTGTTGCTATGAGCACACTTACTAGATGTGAGCCTGCATTACAAGAATGCACACTTATGCACACAGGCATGCATGCACAAACACGCACACTCAAACAAAAAAACAAGCAAACAAACAAACAAACACGCACACTCACACAAAAAAACAAACACACACACATACACAAGTGAAAACCACTCACTCTCCATTCTGCTTGGTAGACTCACACTTGTACTTCCACCATTAGAGCCTGTTGTCCTTAATTCACCTCATATGCAATTTTGATTATTTTTTCTTTTTCTGCTCCTGTTTGGCTTCCACTGATGTACCCATGGCCTTCACTAGATGCTCATGCCTCATCACCTACACTAGATGCTCATGTCCCATGATTCTAAGTACTAACTTGTCAGGTTGATTAGCGCCAGCAGTACACAACCATGCCCATAGCCGTTGAGGTTTTCTATATACAAGACATGTATCCAGGCTAAGAAGAATCTTCGATGCTATGGAGAGATAGTTTCTGAGCTGGCTTTCTGTGATTCCATTAATTGCCCTTCATCCATGTCTGTGTGGACTCATCTCATGCCATAGGGGTTGGCTACCCCCGCCATTATGATAAGCCTGCTAACCACATTAGGCTCAGTGATTTCCATCACTGAAGCTCACCAGCTCAGTGTATTGCTAGAACCTTTGGTAAGGCTCATGGCTCTAGACCTGTCCACCACCTATCCAAACCCATAACACTATACACAGTATGGCTGCCCAGGCCACAAAGATCGAAAATATGCCTGTTTTATGACACCAATTATTATGATCTGGGGTGAGTGTTTCCATTTGTTGCTGAGTTCTATGGACAGAGGCATCAGCTATAGACTGGCCTCTGCTTCACCTCCTTACACGTAGCTAATGGAATTTCCAGATGTCATTTAGAGATTGATGCTTGTGTGTGTGTACCTATGTGTGTTTTGTATGTGTTGTGTGTGTGTGAGTGTGTGTGTGTGTGAGCCTGTGTGGTGTGATTGATATGTGTACTGTACTCTGGAAAAGGGCTTACATGTATGGGTTGGAAGCCTTGCATGTCTGGCAGTGAAATCATTGCTACCCTATCACTACTGATAGTGGTTGGACTGGGCCTCTGTAAAGTTTGGATTGGGTTGAGTTGATAATAGTATTCACACCATTACCATGAGTTCTACCAATACACACACTCATGCACATGTATACCCCGCACACAACACGTACAAAGCACATACATACATACATAAATGGAATTAGATTTCTGAGGCAGCTTACAGCTGATGCCTCTGTACCTTAGCAACATTGGAAAATTGGTGTCATTGAACACAGGTTCATGTTTGGCATGCCAGCCCTGCTGTAGGGTCATGGCATGAGAGGGTGTGTGTGTGTGTGTGTATGTGCGTGTGTATGTATGTGTATGTGTGTGTGTGTTGTGTATTAAGTGCATATGGCAACACCAGACATATGTAACCAGAAATAGGTTCAAGTTCTGTTCATCATCTCCCAATTTAACTCCCTAACAGCGGGGCTACCCTGGCCACGAAGGTCCAAACTTGTACTTTTAATGTTTCTATTTACGTAGATGTATTTAATGTTTCGGTGAATGGCAAGGCAGTGGCGGCGGAAGGGGGGGGGGCTGGGGGGTCTCGAGCCCCCCCGATAATGACATAGGGGGGGCTCAGCCCCTCCTAAACAATAACCGGTATAGTACAATTGTTATTCCTTGCCCACGAGATCGCTCGCGTATACCGTTAATGTTCGCCTGTGCCCGCGCATTTATATAATGACATCCAGAAAAGTCACCGTAGTCGTAGGCGACCGCTCGATGGGAAAAAGGGGGGCCCCCCTCTCAACTCTCAACTAATAATATTCATAGAGCTAGTTTTCTTGAATCGTAAGAGTTTTTTCGTGCATAAATATAATTAGGGCATCGAAAGCTTCCACAATTCGCGCGGGAGGGCACACCTCTCCCCCCCCCCCCCCCCCCCCCTATTAGCGTGCTTGACAATGTGAAGCGAAGGCTGTCCCGATTGATTGTTAGCTAAATGCCAAATGCTAACATTACAGATAGATTGTAATGGGTTGGGGAGTTCTTACTCCTCCCGCCCCCGGCAGACAAAAGGAATATTGTGAACATATGCTCTCTTTGAATTCATGAATTTAATTATCCCCGCTTTTAGAGCCCCCCCAATCATATATACCTTCCGCCGCCGCTGCAAGGTGCTTTATAATTCACACCTACAGCCTGGGAAAATCCCCTGGGAAAACCTCACTTCCATTCAAATTCTACTAGCTTAGGAGGCACCCTCCAGTTCATCTGGGGAGGAAGCACACAAGGGAGCCACTCTTAAGGGAGCCACTCTCAAGGGAGCCATTCTCAAGGGAGCCACACTCAAGGGAGCCACACTCAAGGGAGCCACTCTCAAGGGAGCCATTCTCAAGGGGGCCACTCTCAAGAGAGCCACACTCAAGGGAGCCACTCTCCTTCGGAGCAGACAGTGAGGCATCACACTCAAGAGCCCAGAGAGTAGTACCCCATGATCTCCAATAGGATATACCACTGACAACACCGATGACTCAAACCTCATTTCTGTACGCCTTGGCATTTACTCTGCACTTCTCATTGTGTATGAGTGTGTCTGTGTGTGTGTGTGTGTGTGTGTGTGTGTGTGTGTGTGTGTGTGTTGCAGGTATTGTTTTCAAGTTTGACGTCTGCATCATTTATGATCACCATCTGTCAAAGGACCAACTTTTGATATTTTGGCTTAAAACTTCATGCTGAGATGTGCAATGTTAGATTGTATTTTCAATTTCATAATCAGCTGATAGGAAGTTTATAGTGTTGTTGGGGTACTTCTCATGCCCCATTTGCGGAATCGTCTTTTGCTAGCTGCAGCTGTGTTAGTGTTGTGTGTACAGCAGGCATTCCTCCCAACAACATTCAATGCCAGCGGTATTGTTACATGTATGTCCAAGTCCCTGTAAAAATATGCTTATTCCGTCAGCTTGCTTAAAAACATAGCGTAACACTTGGAGACCAATACTGCCCCATACCATGATCCAGTCCGGTCTCTTTTACCCTTGTTCTGAATAGAATAATTCAGGTGGTACTTCATCGAACACTGATTCATTATAATAGCATATATAAATCACGTGGCATACATGTACAATACAAAGTTTCTGGGTTGGAACCATTAATGTTATCGGCCCATCCCATTGCATTGCCTGGCCAACCCAAGGCATTGCCTGGCACTGGCCCACCAATGGCAAGGGGCTGGCCAACCCTAGGTGTTGTCAGTGGTATATCCTATTGGAGATCATGGGGTACACTCTGGGCTCTTGAGTGTGATGCCTCTCAGTCTGCTCCGGAGGAGAGTGGTTCCCTTGAGTGTGGCTCCCTTGAGAGTGGCTCCCTTGAGAGTGGCTCCCTTGAGAGTGGCTCCCTTGTGTGCTTCCTCCCCAGATGAACTGGAGGGTGGCTCCTGAGCTAGTAGAATTTGAATGGAAGTGAGGTTTTCCCAGGGGATTTTCCCAGGCTGTAGGTGTGAATTATAAAGCACCTTGCCATTCACCTAAACATTAAACCAAGTTTTATACATCTACATAAACAAACATTAAAAGTACAAGTGTGGACCTTCGTGGCCAGGGTAGCCCCGCTGTTAGGGAGTTAAATTGGGAGATGATGAACAGAACTTGAACCTATTTCTGGTTACATATGTCTGGTGTTGCCATATGCACTTAATACACAACACACACACACATACACATACATACACACGCACATACACACACACACACACACCCTCTCATGCCATGACCCTACAGCAGGGCTGGCATGCCAAACATGAACCTGTGTTCAATGACACCAATTTTCCAATGTTGCTAAGGTACAGAGGCATCAGCTGTAAGCTGCCTCAGAAATCTAATTCCATTTATGTATGTATGTATGTGCTTTGTACGTGTTGTGTGCGGGGTATACATGTGCATGAGTGTGTGTATTGGTAGAACTCATGGTAATGGTGTGAATACTATTATCAACTCAACCCAATCCAAACTTTACAGAGGCCCAGTCCAACCACTATCAGTAGTGATAGGGTAGCAATGATTTCACTGCCAGACATGCAAGGCTTCCAACCCATACATGTAAGCCCTTTTCCAGAGTACAGTACACATATCAATCACACCACACAGGCTCACACACACACACACTCACACACACACAACACATACAAAACACACATAGGTACACACACACAAGCATCAATCTCTAAATGACATCTGGAAATTCCATTAGCTACGTGTAAGGAGGTGAAGCAGAGGCCAGTCTATAGCTGATGCCTCTGTCCATAGAACTCAGCAACAAATGGAAACACTCACCCCAGATCATAATAATTGGTGTCATAAAACAGGCATATTTTCGATCTTTGTGGCCTGGGCAGCCATACTGTGTATAGTGTTATGGGTTTGGATAGGTGGTGGACAGGTCTAGAGCCATGAGCCTTACCAAAGGTTCTAGCAATACACTGAGCTGGTGAGCTTCAGTGATGGAAATCACTGAGCCTAATGTGGTTAGCAGGCTTATCATAATGGCGGGGGTAGCCAACCCCTATGGCATGAGATGAGTCCACACAGACATGGATGAAGGGCAATTAATGGAATCACAGAAAGCCAGCTCAGAAACTATCTCTCCATAGCATCGGATATTCTTCTTAGCCTGGATACATGTCTTGTATATAGAAAACCTCAACGGCTATGGGCATGGTTGTGTACTGCTGGCGCTAATCAACCTGACAAGTTAGTACTTAGAATCATGGGACATGAGCATCTAGTGTAGGTGATGAGGCATGAGCATCTAGTGAAGGCCATGGGTACATCAGTGGAAGCCAAACAGGAGCAGAAAAAGAAAAAAAAATCAAAATTGCATATGAGGTGAATTAAGGACAACAGGCTCTAATGGTGGAAGTACAAGTGTGAGTCTACCAAGCAGAATGGAGAGTGAGTGGTTTTCACTTGTGTATGTGTGTGTGTTTGTTTGTTTGTGTGAGTGTGCGTGTTTGTTTGTTTGTTTGCTTGTTTTTTTGTTTGAGTGTGTGTGTTTGTGCATGCATGCCTGTGTGCATAAGTGTGCATTCTTGTAGTGCAGGCTCACATCGAGTAAATGTGCTCATAGCAACAAGAGACAACAGGGAAATTATACAAAGCAGAGGCCAGTTCTGTGTATGTGTGTGTGTGCATGTGTGTGTGTGATGGAATACTGCCAAAGCCATTTTTATGTGTACATATGCACATGTTTGTGATTGAAGCATGACTCCTGTGTGTATACATGAATGTGCATGCATGTGCATGTGGGTTTGTGTGCACGTGTGTGTGTGCATGTGCATGCATTATGTTTAAAAGTGCAAAAGGCAACAAGAAGACCTGTTGGTAATTGCCAGAGCAAGGAAACAAATTTACACAAACAATAAACATGTGAACGCAGTTGCAAGTGTATGCTAGTGCTTGTGTGTGGTGTGTATGTGTGTGCATGCATAAACGTGCACATTGATACACAAGACAATTTAGACAAAGGTACGGCTCCAATAGAAATAAAAAAGAGAAACATGTGATGAATTGGATGACAGCTAAAAACAATGTTTGTATGTGGGTTGACAATTAGGAAATTAAATAAATTGAAATAGCAAAGCATTGATTTTGATGCATGAATGACTGACTGCCCATGGTGTGTGTACATGTGTGTGTGTGTGTGAGTGTGCATGTGTGTGTATAAGTGCACATTGCACACTAAATTCCCAGCTAAATATAAATTCTAGCCTGGAGTATCTTCTGGGAAAACCTCACTTTCATTCTACCCTGAGCCTAAATGTCTGGGAAAGCCTTGCCTCCATTTTACTCATTCCCTCACTTTCAATCATACCCACACTGTCCCCAAAACATTGACACCTGGCTGCTATGGTTGCAGGTCACACATGTATATATAAAGGATGGTAGGGGTGGGCTGCAATCACTACAGCTAAATGCCAGCTGCGTTGCTTACTATGGTTGTACATATAAATGTATTTGCTACAGGTGTTATTGTTTATACATCAATGGCAGGTAGCACCCTTTTGGCTTCTACCCTGGCCTAACCACCTTACCCTGACCAGCATCAAGGTGTGGGCTGACCAAATGGTAACCTTGGTTCCAGTCACACTCAGGGTAGGGGGACAGCACACCCACTGTCGCCTGAACCCTTTTGGGCAAAAAATCAACTATGCCAAGCACATCACCATTTAGAAACTAGACAGAATTAAATGACACCAATTCCTCTGATCTGAGGTTGTGTATGAATGTGAGTGTGTGCATGTGTGTGACTTATGGATCTTATTTTGTAGAACCAAATATAATTGGTTCACCAATGAAGATAAATTAAACAAGAAAGAGGTTTTAATAGGCCAATGAGAGTACCACATGTTGGTAAATACATGTAGCTACAACGGGGGTGCATGTTTGATATATATATATATATCTGTGTGTATGCAGAAGTCAAAAAGGAAGGGTGCGTTTCAGATTAAGCTAGCCCTAGACACTGTGCACTTTCATGCTCTGCAGCGTTGTGCACGCATAAACGAAGCAGTTTGACCGAGCCAACACGCTCGATTTCTACGTGCATGCGCTACAGAGTACGTACCGTGTTGCACAGGCTGATGGCAGAGGAATCCACGTATTACGAATCTTTAGCTTCTGCTCACTATGTTGAAGAAGCCAAGAAGGGAAACAGAACCAGACGTTTGCAAGAAGCGAAAACGCCGCAAACTTGTTGTATATTGTATAGATGGGCGGAGACATAGTTATTGAACAGGAAGTAATTGCATATTCATGTCCTCGATTGATAAATGGCGCGAAACGACCGGGAAATATGCTATTACTTTGCACAGTTGTATCCCCGTAACGGATAAAGAAAATATTAACGAACAGAACAAATCAATAGGTACAGGATCCCTCTACGTACAAACCAAACTAGGAGTGAATTGAATTTTCCTGCTGAAAGATATGGCGGTTTTGAACCCCAAGGGGTATCGGACGTTGCAACACTGGCACGAAGCTAATGCAAGAGCCCATAATCAATTTTACCAGAGAGAAATGATGTAGTATGAAGTGTTGAAAATAGGAAGCCAATAGCATTTACGGTTCGGGAGATGTAGCGATTTCAAAGTGAATCATTTTTATAACTTTAAATTTATATAGCGATACGAC
This sequence comes from Eunapius fragilis, assembly GCA_963681505.1. NCBI lineage: Eukaryota > Metazoa > Porifera > Demospongiae > Spongillida > Spongillidae > Eunapius > Eunapius fragilis. The sequence goes on along the minus strand of OY811977.1, from coordinate 3,764,107 downwards.
ATTTTCTCAGACCCTGTCCCATATATATATATATTATTATATATATATATATATGAGAAAAAGGTGGGTGGGGTGAGTGATATGATGCATTGGTTGTAAAGGTGATGCTAAGGCCGGCCTCCATGCATTCACAGCAAATACAAAAGTGTGAAGTTGTCCTGTTTAGTGGCAATAGAAGTTCATAGCGCAGCATTAGTATGAAACATTACAAATGTGTAGATGACCAGAGTTCAATACAAAATCCATAGTGTTGTAAAAGCTAGCTGGGTGATTTCATGTACGCTGACTCTAGTTCATCCACTATAGAGGTGTGGCCAACTGCACGTGTCCTGCAAAATCTATAGTGTTGGAAAAGCTAGCTGGGTGATTTCATGTATGCTGACTCTAGTTCATCCGCTAGGGAGGTGTGGTCAACTGCACGTGTCCTTAGAACATCCATAATGGTCCTCCATGAGAATGGTCTGGGGCCTTGTCTTTTCCATACAGCAAGAACCTCTTCAAATGAATTTAGACAAGCATCAGGGCTCCCTGCATTGTTACTCTTAATACCATCAAGGACGTCTAACGACAGACCTAACTGGATGCCAACAGCCTTCCACTTGGCAGGGATCACGGAGGCAACATCATTCATTAAATCTGCCATATTTGGAGGAGATCCATTGGTATCTGCATATGAGATGTGGGTGAGGTTATTAATATATGCAGTCAACTAGGCAATGATACAAAATAAATTGAAACAACACTATAATATATATACATCAGCACATAAACTGTAATGTTGTATTAATGACAAACCTGTTTCAGCAACTATTTCTAGAAGAGCTGACAGGAGTGGCTCAATCATCATCCATTTATCTAACATCACTTGCTTGGTTCGTGTTGTGTCAACTAGTGTGGTTTTCTTGTTTCGAATCATCTCCTTCAACAGAGAGAGCTCAACTGTGCCTGGTGCGTTGTCAGAGGTGGCCTCAGGTGGATATGTAATCATATCCACCTGCTGAACCGTTGGACAGAACTCTTCGCACGTCTCTTTAATGACTTTAATAACTGGTAGCAGATAACGGGGGTTACTGTTGTTAGAGGTAGAGATGGTACATGACAAGCATTTGAAGCCATCTTTCATCTCAACAACTGTGGCCGTTCCTTCCTCGTTCATCCAGCTGATTCCCCTCATCCACACGTCACAACTACGATTGTACTTATCCATCGCTGGGACCAGAGCTGATTCAACAGTTGGCAGGGCAAAGCGATCATCAAGGCAAACAATCAAAGTGACATGTGTCAAATCGATGGAAAGTATAAGCTTCCTAGATGTTACACTCTATAAAGGGCCAAATTTCATAAGAAATGGTACTCTAGACTATAGAACACATATTAAAGTCACCAACGTTAGGTCATATGTGCACTCCAACTCGTATCATGCAAGGGGTACAAGAAAAGGAATTATAGTTGGAGAGATACACAGGTATCATAAAACTAATTCCAGTAATATACACTTCTGGAACCAAGTCAGAGCACATGTTCAGGCACTTGTCCGAAGAGGCTACCATATGGTGGAAATCAAATATCATGTCAGAGAAACTTTAACAAAGATAGCTATAGAAAGCAAAATGATCTGACCGCTTTAACCACAGACGGTGTCAGTACAACAAGACCACCAATAGGTGGAGTTACACCAGCCCTTGTCATCACATACAATGATAATATGGCCCATATCAATTGAGCCCTAAGGCAGATATGGGGAGAAGTGGTCAATAATGACCCATTGTTACATATGTTATACCCCAATATACCACTTGTAGCAGTAAAAAGAAATGAGAACATAGCTGAATATGTATCCAAAGCTGTGGTCCAATATGAACCCAGACTTATGGAAAGTCCTAATTTGACCTCCGAAAGCACATTGCCTTGGGGGATGATTATACCAAAGACAACTTCATATAAACAGGTATAATCTGAAACACTGTATCCTATACATAAGTATGGTAAAATGACCTATAATTACGAGATGGAATACTACTGCCACTCCCTTCGATCATAATAAATGATGGAAAAACTACTTCATATGAAGAGCACTATGCAGAGGGTAGACTCAGCAGAGTAAAGATACATCACAACAAAGCTACTCCTTACTGGAATTGAGCTACTCATAGCCTACAAGGGCCATGTTTAAGGTTATGATCGAGCTATTTACTACCCATCCACTAATGAGTACAAAGCAGAAACGAATGATAGCGTTTCAACTACCACTGACCTATACAGGCAGCAAACAAAGAATCTACCCACCATATTAACCATTCGATAATAATCATATTACACCCGAATGTGAGAAGGACATGCGGAAACATACTCAAAGTAAAAAAAGTAGTGATTGCACTACCACTTACCACTGACCTATTAAGGCAGCGAGAAACCTATACCAACACTGTCCCCACCACTCGATATTAATCAAATTATAATGTGCGAGCGAGAAGTGCGGAAACATACTCAGATGAGTGCAAAACAAAAAACAAAGGTAGCGATTGAACTACCACTGACCCATAAAGGCAGCGAAGAGGCATATACAAAGAATCCGAACCTGCGTCCTCCACTGGATAATAATCATATTATGATGTTGAGAGGGACGTGCGGAAACACACTCAAATCACTGGCGGACGGAGGGGGGGGGGGGGGGGGTTGCAACCCCCCCTTTCCTCCTATTACATAATACGCAAAATGCGGCATAAGTAAAAAAAACTCGTAATTTTTTCATGCATTTTAGCACACCGAATTAACGTTTTCAAAAGCTTCCGCGCTTTGCGCGGGAGGGGCCACATCCCCCTCCCGCACCCTCCCCCTTTTGGTGATCCCCCTCCACTACAACCCCCCTTTCTTAAAATCCTGTGTCCGCCACTGCAAATGAGTGCAAAACCAAAAATAGGGTAGCGATTTAACTACCACTGACTTATAAAGGCAGCGAAGAGGCATATACAAAGAATCCGAACCTGCGTCCTCCACTCGATAATAATCATATTATGATGTGTGAGAGGGACGTGCGGAAACACACTCAAATGGGTGCAAAACCAAAAAAAAGGGTAGCGATTGAACTACCATTGACCTATAAAGGCAGCGAAGAGGCATATACAAAGAATCCGAACCTGCGTCCTCCACTCGATAATAATCATTTAATGATGTGTGAGAAGGACGTGCGGAAACACACTCAAATGGGGGTAAAGCAAAAGCATAGGTAGCGATTGAACTACCACTGACCTCTAAAGGCAGCGAAAAGGCATATACTCTGTCCACCGATCGATATTAATCATATTATGATGTGTGAGAGAGACATGCGAATATACGTACTCAGATGGGGTGCAAAGCCAACGTTTGAACTACCAATAACCTATACAGGTGATGGAGGGACTTATACATAATGATCCGACACTATCCACACCACTCTATAATAATTATATTATACGGGTGATGAAAGAGACATGCGGAAGATAGCTCAGAAGGGTTTAAAGGTAGAGATTCGACTACCACTACCCCCAGACTTTCTGCATAATACTCATATAAGAGTTTTAAGAAAACTCTGCTCAGTATACTGTCTTGAAGCTAGTCTGACTGCATAAATTATATCAGTGACTAGCATGTAATCAAAAGTCTGAGTCCAATTTTGTACAAACAAGCCGTTCAAAGTCAATAAAGACAAGGTGTGTAAACATCAGTTACTACAAGGGTAGCTCGATTTGGAGCTCAGTAAAGGTTGCTATTTGCAGACATAAGTCTATTGTGGGTAAAATGACCGATGGGAAGGACCGCCCCATCTACACTGGGAAGGACCGCCCCATCTATACACGATGATTGGTACCATGTCTACTTGATTACCATCGCACGCTCGGATATGAATTTCTAGAACACGTGAGGAGCATTAGCTTCTTTTAATAAATTAGACCAATGAAAAGGGGAGAAAAAAAGCGCCAATCTGATACGCATGCGAGATCGCAACAATAAGTTGTGCGCATGCGAAACAACATTGACAAGCAGGTCATATATATAGACCAAGCTACAATAGTACAGTTGTCATTTTGGATCCAAAGAGAAGTGCAAGTAAGTCACAACCCCTGACCCTACCCGAGCAGAAAATGATCGATCCGTAAGGACCGTAATATATACCATAGTGGTATACATCCTCAAATAATTACCCATTCATTGAGGTAATAAAAAGAGGTTGAAATTAAGCTATTAAGCTTACCAGCTTATACTCGATAACGAGCGCTTGGCCTGTATAGGCGGGTGCTGTCAAAACGCATAATAATATGCAAATGAATGCAAAACCCCTGATGAGTAGCGAGGCGCACAGCCCCACGAAACGCGTAGGGTTCAATGTAATGGCTATTAAGTCAGAGCATTTACAAATTTGCGTTTGTCCACATCCATTAAAGTTGATGGAATCTCAAAAAAGATGGGCTGACGCCATGTCAGATAATGAAGAAGGTAAAGGGCTATCAAGCTCTGAAGATGAGAGCAATAAGCCCTTAAAAAAGAGAAAAATCGGTAAGACAACTACAAAATCCAATCAGATAACTGATTATCCCATCTCTATATCCAAAGATGAAATGGTTCAAGCGAGAGAAGTAGAAAGGGAACTGGCAAGAAGCCTCTCCCCTACTCCAGGCCAAACACGCAAAAAGGTGAAGAAACTACAATCGGTAGGAGACCACGGGCCCTCGGGTAATTTTACTCGGTTGAGCCGCTCTCCCTATTCCCATTGCCAGGGTGCTGTTCAAGAGCTATTTTCCTCCTTAATGGAGGAAACCATTAAAAGAGCTAGTAAAAAGTGGTGCGGCCAATGAATAATAAATGAGCAAATACAATACGCGCATACAGGTACGACGCTGGTAGAGTTATAACTTTCAAGAGCGCTTCTTTGTGACAATTATTCATGCGTAGAAAATCTAACAGTGAAATCTTTCCAGTTTTTATAACTCCTATCAGTAAATGCTGCATCAGCATTTGCAGCCCATGACAGCTTCTTCTCCAACTTTGCCTTCAAGCAAGTGTAACATAACACGCTGTCGTCTTCCTCATGATAATGAAGCCATGGCCACTTATCAAACCAGGTTGTTTGAAAACTTCTTCTTACTGCACTTTTCTCTGACATTAATATTATCCACATACCACACACTGCACACATACAATACATAAGGACTGGTGTACAGATCAGATTTTCAAATAACTGTCACTAACTACTACTGATACAGTACTTCTCTTCCAGTTCCAAAGCAAGCCTCTCTTTGCCCACTGCACGAAGTGCTGATGACAGCTGTGGAATAGAAGGAAGGGTGTGGTTTGGTGGTGCCCAGTCCAACCACCTCCTCAACATGGCTGAATAGTAGTCCTCCTCCCCAGTCTGTCCAGGTTCACGCACTATGGACGATAGTTCGTCTTCAGTAAAACCAAGCTTTCTGCCAATGGATTTCCATTTTCCGCATGCTGACTCAGTGATACTCCACAGTGCAGAATGGTCACCATCACATAACACTCCTTTCTTGCTGTTTGATTCTATGGTGTGGAGATGCAACAAAATAATGCAAACTGAAATCACCCAATTATGCCACAACCAAGTACGTCCAACATTATTATATGATATATAACGTGTGACCATTGAATGATGTTACCATGAGGATGCACAACTGAAAAGGTTATCATACAGCTAAGTACATGCAGTCAATACTGACCTCTGCTCCTTAATCCAATGAGATCAAACAGTTGTGGCTCCACTTTGGTCCATCTGTCCAGCATCACTTTCCTTGTTCCAGTTATGTCGACCAGTGTGGTTTTCTTGCTTTGGATCATCTCCTTCAACAGATGAAGTTCAACTGTAGCTGGTGTGTTGTCTGGGGTAGCCTCAGGTGGACATGTGATCATATCCACCAGGGATACTGTTGGACAGAACTCTTCACAGGCTTTCTTAATGACTTCAATGATTGATAAAAAATACTCAGGGTTCCACCCATCTGATGTATCTATTGTACACGACAGACACCTGAAGTCATTCTTCAACTGTACAACAGTGGTAATTCCTTCCTTATTCATCCATCTCATTCCACTCTTCCACACATCACACCTGCGATTGTACTTATCCATCCCCGGGACCAGAGCTGATTCAACAGTTGGCAGGGCAAAGCGATCAGCCAGCCTGGAGGTAGTAACATGGAGACAGCGTGGGGAGAAGAACTGATTGATGCTAGTAGTTTGAATCTGCCAACATAGTCCCTTCTGTGGGACCACATTGGGAGGTGTTTCTGCCTTTACACAAGCTGGGGAAAAAAGAAGAGGACCTAGGTCATTGGAAGGTGTGTTGGGAGACACCTCCACTGTCATATTGGTGTCTACATTGGTCAGTGTGATGGGAATGCATAGTTCAAATAACTTGAGGAATTGAACTATCATATCAATGTTGAATGTTGGTTCAGGGAATCGTTGTTTCAGAACAGCTAAAGGAATCACTCCAGTGTTGCTGGCTATGGGGAGGTGTTCCTTGAAGAATGAAGGGGCAAACAAGACTCCATTCACCTTTTCTAGCAATGCTTCAGGATGTACAACTACCCAGCTATCTCCTACAGCACTCTCCAGGAACACAATAAACCCTTTGTCAGACAAGGTCTTCAGGTGTGGTATGATCTCAGAGGCCTCAGTTGGCAGAACCTTTGGTTCCTCTTGCCTCAGAAGGGTCATTAGTTGGGAGAGGGAAATGACTTCCTGATGGACTTTGTCCTCCAAGAAGGCTAACGTCACGTGGCTAGTAAGGGATATGGCAGGACATCTGGCATTGACACCACCATTGGTGTCATTCAGTACTGACATAAACCTCTCTGCCTCCCCTCCATGGAGAGCTGTCCCATTGAGAGCAATGTACCCAGCAAAGGTGTGCTTCTTGATGGCATCCCTAGCAAAGCTCTCTATAGCTACACCTAGGGACTCCAGCTTCCCTCTGTCAGCTATCCCATCAGCATGGGTTCCTATTACAATGACGGCGGACTTTTCAGGACACTTATGACAGATGTCTCCAATCATTCCACACCAGTAGTATAGCTGTGCAGTGATGTCTTTGAGGTCCAGGAGCAGGTTCACCAGCAAAAGGAAGGTAGAGGGACTGAGAGACAAGGTCCCCAATATGGCACAGTGACTACTGTAGTATTCGTGGTGGCCAGCCAGGTCAAAAAGCATCATGTTAGCCCTGGAGCTCTTGATTCGATGAGGGACAATGCCAGCTGTTAGAAGCTTTACGTGACCAGAACTTTTTCCTATCATTGGCTATGTATAGAATACAGTTTTATCACTACAGTTAAACTATCATTTCTCAAAAGATTAATTATTTAAATTTAAAAAACTAGTCTCAATTCAGTTCTGCGTTCATTTTTTGACACACTAGTTGATGTGTATGGGATTTGAGGGTTCCATAGCAACCTTAAAACTGATCTATGCTTTGACAGTCTGCCACTTACTAATAAGAAAATATCAACAAAAATACATCTAACATGTGGTGCCAGACATCTCGACATGAATATGCTAGTGCATGATGTAAGTGCAATGAATGAGAACAGGTACATATAGGGTGCTACCGCGTAAGTGCGAAGAGATTGTTGCTGTAATTGATATGGTCATTCGGTTCGATTAAGTGTTACAGGTGTCAGTTGTGTCTGGCTGGTGTTACAAATTCATAATTAAACTTGTATCACCAGAAATGCGCCTTGCTATACCGTGGTGCTGGGGGAAACATTGAATACACACATACGAAACAAGGCTACACCTCACATGCACTGAGCTATACTTCACATGACAGTGGGGTACACCTCACATGACACTGGACTAAACCTTTGGATTTTCTTAGATGGCCATTGCTTTAGTGGCTTGATAAAACCATTCGCGAAAGCCCTGTAAACAGCTGCCATGTTATACATTTAATTAATGGTGTGTGCTCATGACGGACCAGTTTTTTTTTACCTTTTGGCTTGTGGAGGACGAAGGGAGTGTAATTGTAGTGACAAGTTCAGAAAATGCTCCCGCATGACTCTTTTGAGCCTTTCCACCTTGTTCGAAATGCAGCTGTAAGTCCTCATCAGAGAATTAAACTGTGCATGGATAGCTTCAGCCCCTTGCTCGCCCATACTGCCAAAACCCATTCTGGTTGCCTCTACTAGTTCTGTAGCATGATCCTCAAGCAGGTGCATTTTTACTGTTCGACGTACTGTTGGAAAGGCTACAGTGAAAGCATCCATAAATTCCCTGATCGATAGGTCTGTGTATAAAATGTATACACATAAGAAATTACCTAGGCGAGTGATATCTTCTTTTGACATGATTCCTCCATTGTACAGGTGATGGCACGTTGCAAACTTAGTAAACAATATGTGGTGAACTTCTCACACACCCGAGTTGCACTCTCCATAAGGGCTGGGCATTGTTCAGCAGTTTTTTTTCACTGAAGAGCACAGAGTTGCTGTTTGATGGCTGCAACAGTAAGAAATGGAGATTTTGATACAGGTTTGTATAAATTCATAATTACTACCCGTAGTGCCCTGTTGACATGATTTCCAATGAATGCCCTGTCTCCTTTGCATGTTATGCATTCCACAAGTACATCTTGCAGCAACCTTAGTATCATCTGTGATGCTGGTTTGATGGTCTCTGGCATCAGTTGATGTGGACATATAGCACAAACCAAGAACCTTACTTATGCAACACATTGAGCAGATTGCCCCACAAAAACTCATCTCTTACAATTCCCGCACGAAAAAAACATGCGTAAAATCACGATTTTACGCGATAATGAGCCCTTATCAGTACTAATGAGGCTAATTATCGCGACAGATCGCGAATAATCGCGATTTAACAACTTAGCGCGTTTAAATCGGCCATAAAATCGCGCAAATTCGCGGTTGATCGTGCTAATTAGGCTTGCAAGTATAGCAATTTATACGTAGATTGCATACATATCGTGAATATTTAGCACGATTAATGGCGTATTTTTTCTCCCGGGAACGAACATCCAGCAGTATCTGCCAACCAAGTCCTTTCTGTTGCTGAAATGCTGTTATGTGCCATATGCCAGAAGACTCTTGATCAACCAATACAGCTGTCATGTGATACTCTGGTGTGTACAGGATGTTTGGTACAGCTATTAACAGCTTCTGCACAGACGTTCTGCCCTTTCTGTTCTCCAAGAAGCTAACTTGGTTTCAAGATGCATGGTAAAGGTTTATGACTGGTCTAAGCATGCAAGGTAAACATTGTAACCCCATCACCAGCCAAACACTTAAACATGCATATATATATATATATATATGCAACTGCCTTAACAGCACGTTCCATTGATTGGTAACATGGCCTACAGAAAGTAATTGGGCGGCTCATTTGCAGGTCGTTGGTGATATCAATGCCAAAAGCCCTTTGCAAATCGACTGCATGCGGTGCGCAGTCAAATACTTATTTAGCCTTCACTATTCCCTTTGCTTTCTTTATCTTGAAACCACAAACTCTGCAATGACTGCTCAGATCGCATAACAGGTCACCTTGCATCCTTGATCTGTGTGGGCACACCATTCAAGTGGTTAGTGTAGTTTGATGGCATGCCAAGAAAGCAATGGCCACAAAACAAAAACATGCTTAAGAGACTGTACCTGGACCACAGAATGTATGCTTATAAAGACAGCTCGAACCCTCTGGCGGATTGGAAGCAAAAGGCCACTCCAAGAAAGTCACCGAAATGGCTGTCTTTATGGCACACCAATGTGCGGGACTTCTAACTTATCAAGAGGGTACTTTTTAAATGCGGATTTGAAAGAGTTTATGATCACACAACTTTGAGAATAGGTTCATGTAATTCTTTTGGCATGTGGTTGTTGTACAAAAGAACTATAAGCATGGAAAGACAGCCGTTTTTTCAACAAAAATATAATGGTACGATTACATATACCGCAATAGAACTATTCGTTCTAATTATACAACTTAATGTCCGCGTTTGGACCACCATGAGAGCCTGCCATTAAGTGCCTTGACACTAGGCTACAGATCACATGACACTGGGCTACACCACAAATGACAATGGGCTATACCTCACATGTCACTGGGATACATCTCACGTGACCCTACACCTCACATGACACTGGGATACACCTCACTTGACACTGGGCAACACCTCACATGACACTAGGCCACCCCGCATGTGACACTGGGCTACACCTTACATTACACTGGGCTACACCTCACATGACACTAGGCTACACCTCACATAACACTGGGCTACACCTCATTTAAGGGTCATTCCATGGGCTGTCAGGAATGAATTGGACAGCACCCCTCAGATTTGTGTGCAATTTATCATATTTGCTTGACCTAATATGGATGTTACTTTAACGCATCAATTTCTAAAATTGCACGAGTGGTTTACGAATTAACACTGTCATGAATAATTAATTGTTTTCCACTTTGAAGACTCATAACTCCCTACTCACAGAACGTGTATGGCTATTGTTGGCATCAAATTGAAGCTCTCTTAGTGTACAATCCGACTATAATACGTTTCTGTGGGAGAGGCGAAAGGGTTAACGAATAAATGTTTATACAGCACGGTTTTCAATATTTAGGTCACTTGCAGGGTGATACTCAAGAATTTTGTTTCTGTATGTGAAAACTGTTCATTGTCCTTACATTAAAAAAAAAAATAAAAAGTCTGAGTATCAGCTAGTTCTGGGAACTGCAGAAGGTTAAAGGGCAAGACGCCATTTTTAATTTCTTCATGGTTGATTTTATCACTAATGAGAAGCAAGTGTTGTTTAGATACGTCAAGGGTATTACATAATACTGTCCTCAACTATCACAACAGTAAGAAAGGGCGTTGGTAATTTTAAAAATTTATTGGAAACCGTTAAGCTGCCTTCTAATGGGATCGTTGCTTAGGTAAGCGTGCTCGTTATTACTGTCATAAGTGGTTACAGCTCAACATTTCTTTTGATTGGAAGTATAAGGGAACAACGAGGTTTAAATGAACCGGCGGTGAGACCTATTCAACCGGCTCAAGAAGTGGTGATCCCTCAACCTGTTTATACGCCGGATGACGCCTTTTCTTACTGTTGTGATAGTTGAGGACAGTATTATGTAATACCCTTGACGTATCTAAACAACACTTGCTTCTCATTAGTGATAAAATCAACCATGAAGAAATTAAAAATGGCGTCTTGCCCTTTAACCTTCTGCAGTTCCCAGAACTAGCTGATACTCAGACTTTTTATTTATTTTTTTTAAATGTAAGGACAATGAACAATTTTCATATACAGAAACAAAATTCTTGAGTATCACCCTGCAAGTGACCTAAATATTGAAAACCGTGCTGTATAAACATTTATTCGTTAACCCTTTCGCCTCTCCCACAGAAACGTATTATAGTCGGATTTAATTGTACACTAAGAGAGCTTCAATTTGATGCCAACAATAGCCATACACGTTCTGTGAGTAGGGAGTTATGAGTCTTCAAAGTGGAAAACAATTAATTATTCATGACGGTGTTAATTCGTAAACCACTCGTGCAATTTTAAAAATTAATGCGTTAAAGTAACATCCATATTAGGTCAAGCAAATATGATAAATTGCACACAAATCTGAGGGGTGCTGTCCAATTCATTCCTGACAGCCCATGGAATGACCCTTAACCGATTATACGCGGAATTATACGTAATGTAACCACTAACCGCAGAATTAAATTTTGTGAATAATGCCTATATAGATATTATGTTACTGACGCTTGATAACTTATGAACGAAGCAACTTTGTTATTGGCAACTTTTTGAAATCGGGCAAATGGGTAGGTCAGCTATTCGCTAGTGCCTTCCAATTAGAGATCCAATGTAGGAAACACACCAAGAGCAACATTTGACAGAGACGGACAGGCTTACAAGGACATTGTGACACGAGCAGGGTGAAACAGTTGTCACACTAATGAAAAGTAAGTATATCAGAGGTTTACTAAGTATGTGAGAATCTGTTTGTTCTCTCGACAATATCGGGGAAGGGTGCTTTGTCAAAAACATCCAAGCATTGAAAATTGATAATTCTATTTAGTGCCGGGGAAGATGCTACCACCACAACAGCTTGTTCTGTACTCGTATGGAGTACGGTTTGACTTAGCCTTGCGTATATGTGCTTCAATGCAAATAGGGGTGTGGCATATGGAAGATGTCAAGCGCATCGATGACAGTAATGAGACACGCCCTGTGACTGGCAGGTGGAGACTTGTAATTCGAACTGTAAGTGGTAAGCAAGTAGTTTGTAAGCAAGTAATTTGGGGTGGAAAGTACACCAGGAATAGGTAAAAAAATACCTTATTTCCATTTAGTGTCGTTGAAGGGTTATACATTAGAGTGTCAAGTAAATTGCTATGGACAGGGGTGTTGAGATTTATGTGTGCATAGCTATGGTGTGTGCTGGGGGTGTCGAGGTGGATGTGTGCATAGGTATGGGTGTGCACTGGGGGTGTTGAGGGGGATGTGTGCATAGCTATGGTGTGTGCGAGGTGGATGCGTGCATAGCTATGGCTGAGTGTCGAGGTGATGTGTGCATAGCTATGGGTGTCCGCTAGGGGTGTTGAGATGTATGTGTGCATAGCTATGGGTGTGCACTAAGAGTGTCGAGGTGGGTGTGCGCTGTGGGTGTCGAGGTGGGTGTGCATAGCTATGGATGTGCGCTGGGGGTGTCAAGGTGGGTGTGTGCATAGCTATGGGTGTGCGCTGAGAGTGTCGAGGTGGTTAAGTGCATAGATGGGTGTGCGCTGGGGGTGTCAAGGTGGATGTGAGCATAGTTATGGGTGTGCGCTGGGGTGTCGAGGTGGTTAAGTGCATAGCTATGGTAGTGGTATATTGATTATATTGGTCAGATACGTACATATACAGACAATATGGCTCACAATATTACAAGTTTACTCTTCATTGCAATGTTGTGTGCCACTTGTTGAAACAGTCAGTAGTTGTACCAGTAAACACAGCCACACTGAACATTCATTGCACTGCCATTCCTTACATGTCTCCTTATGTACAGAGTGCATTTGCTTATTTTTTCCATGAGTCTTCTGTCTTTGTAACAGGAACATGTATCAGTCGTACTAACCATACAGCATTTGGCAGTGCAGTTCTTCCTAGCTTTTTTCTACTGCAGTAATCTCCTACAAGGGAATCAGCTAGTTTGAGTCAAAACTACTTCACTGTCAAGTTTTTTGATATGGTAAGTTCTGCTCTGTAGTGCTTGTGTAGACCATAAGATTTTGTTATTATAGTGTCGAATAAAAACCATAAAATATATTTGTAAAATTTCCTGCATTAAGTTCTTGTTTTATAGAACTCCCTAATTTGGTCTCCTCTACAACCCCACTCATGTAGGTATCCAGAACTAGCCAATACTAAGACTTTTTTTAAGGACAATGAACAGCTTCCGTTTATGCAAAAAAATTAGAGTATCATCCTGCAAGTGACCTAAACAATGAAAACCGTGCTGTATGAACATTTATTCTTTAACCCTTTCGCCTCTTCCATAAAAACATATTATAGTTGGGTCGAACACTAAGAGAGCGAGGCCAAAAATAGCCATACATGTTTTGTGAGTAAGGAGTTATGACTCTTCAAAGTAGTTTACAAATAATTATTCATGATGGTATTATATCGTAAACTAATCGCGTTATTAAATTTTTTATTGCGTTAAAGTAACATCCATATTAAGTCAAACAAATAAGATCAATTACACACAAATCTGAGGGCCCCGTTGCCCTGGGAAATTATACTTATTGGACCTACCCATAGCCAGAGTGCTATCACCTCCATTCTAGAGGAAACTGAAAGTGCACCTCCTACCATGTGTAATGGGTAACTCTCTACTCCACTCTGATATGCATCAGTACCCACAAACCACCTCCTCCCACTACAACAAGTGGACGTGTTGGTACTCACCTTATCTTCCACAGCCTCATCCATCACCCTGTATAGCTCCATAATCACCTAAGCAGAAGGGATTAGTCAATAATTACCATGCAGGAGTGTTTTAAATGTTGATGCACAGAAGCCATGCTGGTCACACATCTCTCCTTCACCTGTGCAAGTGTGGTCTTGCCTGCCCCAGTGTTGCCACAGAGAATAGCTTTACTGAACCTATGAACAGGGAAGTTCTCACAACTTGTGCTATATTTCTGGAGCGTGGTGAGTACTCCATAATCTGTAGCCAACATCAGAGGTGTTTGGTGCTTGGAGTTCTGCTTATTCACTTCAATCCCAGGTGTGGACAGGAGAAGGTTGACACAACGAATGCGACCATATTGTGCTGCACAATGCAATGCAGTAAAACCATCCTACAGAGGTAAAACATCAATGCCACTATGGACCATACACTAATCAGTGGAACTTAGTACAGCAGTTGAACGGAAAGATTTGTATGGGCAAGTTTGTTATTTAGTCTATATTCTATCTGTTATTTGTGATAATATTGTACTTATTGTACACTTAAGTTTAGATGGCGCCGTGGAAGGCAATGAGATTCAGCAAACGTAGTAAGGCTTTTATGCTGTATCTACTTGTACGGAATCTTGTGCTTCAGGAATACATGTGTAGATATTGTTCGTTCATGTATGCATTTAATTCTAAGTAGTGTTCGTCTGGTAATTTTACCGCCTATCCTTGTTTCACTTGTGGTAACTGGTTGGATGCTATTTGAAGTTTCATAGGGCCTCAGGATTGTTGTGACAGCAACGCAACTGCTTAGCCATTGCTCGATTTGTGTTAATGTGCGAAACACTGAGCGTGTTGTGCTGTCATCTCCCTGTGTAAGCCTGCTTATATTTACGTCTCCAGGCCATCCAGGTCCCTGTAAGTCCCCTGGACGGTGTGCTTAGTGTCTCCTCCCCAAGTCCCTGTGCGTCCTACCACATCCCCTGGTCAGTGTGCTTAGTGTCTCTTCCCAAGGTCCCTATGCGTCCTACCATATCCCCTGGTCAGAGTGCTTACTGTCTCCTCCCAAGGTCCCGATGCGTCGTACCATATCATCTGGTCTATGTGCTTACTGTCTCTTCCCCAGGTCCCTGTGCGTCCTACTATATCCCCTGGTCAGTGTGCTGTCTCCTCCCCAGGTACCTGTGCGTCCTACCATATCCCCTGGTTAGTGTGCTTACTGTCTCCTCCCCAGGTCCCTGTGCACCCTACTATATCCCCTGGTCAGTCTCCTGTGCATCCGACCATATCCCCTGGTCAGTGTGCTTACTGCCTCCTCCCCTGGTCCCTATGCGTCCTACCATATCCCCTGGTCAGTCAGTGTGCTTACTGTCTCCTCAGGTCCCTATGCGTCCTACCATATCCCTAGGTCAGTGATTTAACTGTGTTCTCCCCAGGTCCTACCATATCCACACTGGAATATTCCCCTGCTAGTGGTTAAGTCAGCCTAGAAATTCTCTCTGCTATTGGAGCATAGTGGAAATATGGATCGGATTTCCAATAATCAGATAGCTCCGGTAACTGCACAAGCCCCATGAACATACAGAAGCCAATGTAAGCCTATAATTCCTCTAGTGTTATTTTGATCCATTCCATCACTCTTTTGACGACTATATCGATGTTCCAGAACTGTATCTGGAAGAAGATGGCCAAGTGTTCCACCTACTAAGACCCCTAAATAGAATGTTAGACCCACATCTGCAAAGAATAAAAATACAAGTACTTTGAAATAGGTAACCAATCCAAAAGCGTACGAGAAAAAAGGTTCCAAAGGCTAACGATGAACAGCGCAATAAATAATGAACACCTGCCAGTTGCTAAGCAATCCTTTTAGCGCGCCATCTCAGTTTTCGACTCGCGCAACCTATAATCTAACTCGCTAACCTCCCTTGATCTATGCATAAAACAGAAGGGCAACTCATCCTGTGCACAAGTAAAAAAAAAAAACCTATCGATACATATGGCGTTTATGTTGTGGGATAAACATATCATGGCATGTGTCTCAGTGCACCAAAAGGCGCTTACGGTCATTTCATCATGTCACGTTATGCACCTATTGGCACTTATGGCAGGTAATCAGTTAACCTCATATATAGCGTATGCATCTGAAGCCATAAAAATTCACAAACGGCTAGATGACATGAATGGTCACACATACACATCACTTCACCCACACATCACACACAGCCCACAAATACCACAAAGACACATGCCACCAAAAAACATTGTAATGTTATGGAAATACCCCACCTTATAAGCCAAGTTAGGGAGGGCACCCCTCTCCAACAGATGTCTTGCAATCTCCACATGTCCCCCCCATGATGTCCAGATCAGTGGGGTCCATCCATCCTGTTATGAGAGGATGACATATAGGTGTACCATGAAGGAGATACACTACCAACCCACTACTCTGTCATCACTGTACACTCACTACACATGTCTAACGGAACAACACTACATGTATGTGGCTATGGGAGGTGGACGTGTACTTCGTGCCCAGTCCATAATATACGTTGGATACTGGAAAGTACGTAGAGTATTAACCAGCTATAGTTGGGCACAACCACTAAACTACTCACTTATGCGAGACATGCTACATAAGCCACTCCTATAGACATAAATGACAATCTATAGACCACACCCACTGTATGAAAGATATATGGACATGTACCACCTTCATTGTAAACTACCACGCCTAGTACCCCCATCCCCAGCTAAGCAGGCTTACACACCCGACCCCTAAGGTTGCTTGCTACACACTTCAATGCATGCGTCCTGCAGTGTGCCCAGCTCACTGATTGGTGGCAATACGGGGCCTGTCACGCACAATTTGGTCCGCGTCTAATTTCGGTCCGGGACCAAACAAAGCTGCCTGAAATTGTCCGGCCGGACAATTTTATGTGCTCAATTTTGTCCCACGTGACATTTTTTTGTCCCGCGTTAGTTTTTTCCTTTGGAAGGTGTTGAAAATGTCATCAGAATCAGGGACAGACGAAGATGGTGACACTCTTGAACTGGCTAACAGTTACAAGGTCAATGGAAAGTACCCTGAAGGATGCGATGCGAACCAGAAATGATCATTCAGACGAAAGGCGGAAAAGATTTTCTTAAAGAATGGCGAAGCGTGGACTAAAAGAAAAATGAATGGAACGACTAAGGTGCATGCAGCATGTAACTACGTGCTATTGGTGGCAAAAAGATTCTTATCCACTCCTTGGTCATCGTTGATAAGCATGGTAGTAGGAGACAAATTATGACCACAGAATCCCTCATTAAAAGGATACGAAGTGTGCATTGTTTGCATCAAATGTAGCGTATGGTTTTAGGGCTTAGGATAACTTGTCCGATTTAACCCGTCGTCGCTCTTTCGCATGTTTACTGAAATAGGTTCTGAGGCTCATTTTGGATGCATGTGAGAAGCAGAGGATTCTACATTCCTGCCGTTCTCACCCTACGTCTGGCCACAAAACGTACCATCAAAAGGTTTAGAGAACGTTTCACGTGGGAAGGACTCAACAAAGAAGTTTTTCAAAGTCTAGTAATGGTTGCAATTAGTCACACACATTTACTGACATGTTTTTACAGGTAGCATCCTGTGAGGCTTGCCAGAAGACTTCTGATAAACTTGTTGTTACTTCTACTGAACATCACTGTGCAAAAAACCTAGTATACGCTAGCGTATATTTTTGCGTATATTTCGCGTATACCATCAATATACCAAGGGTAGTGTATATTTCGAATATCCACCTGGTATATTTCAAGAATCCCTAGGTGACAATTATTCATTGTGCGTATTCTCGAAATATCACGTATACGCACACCGCAATGAATTATGCAACGCATTCAAATCTAAATAACTTACATTGAATAATTTGAACCGCAGTATGCCTGCTATGTGAATTCGAACGTAGAGCATTATGGACGTTTACCACTTGAACTATAAGCGTCGGTACGTATGTAAGATATTAATGATGCATGGCATGGCTTAACAGGTGGGTAAGATAAGTGAGGAGGACAGGAATGGGGGTGTGTATGCCAGGGTTATGTGTTATCGCATGCGTCACTGTTGACCAGTGGGTACTTTAGGCAACACTAGCTAAGTTAACGAATGCGTAATTGTATGCTGTATACCAGTGGGTCAATGTGTCTACAGGATGGTAGGAAGCATGGGAGGCCATGTTTGACCGGGAGCAATCTTTGTAACCAGGTAGCCCAGCAGGGTGGTGAATTGGCCGCCCATGCAACCATATAATTGCAGCTCATCATTTATATCAGCCATTGTTTTAAAGTGTGTGAGGGAGCAGGAGAATGGTCAAGATTCCCAGTGAGAAGGACCTAGAGTTGCAGAGGTTAGCTGATATGGTTCCTGACAAATAGGCCAACAGTATGATCACCACTGAAATAGCAGTGAAATAGCAGTGACACCTTGTGGTCTTGGCACTTGCACTGTGTAAAAAGGGTTGTTATACTCGCCTGTATAACATTGTTATACAAGTAGTTATACAGCATTTGTTATACACATTGCATATAATTGTGTATAACTGTGTATAATGGTAGTATGTACTAATTAAAAAACCGCAGTGTAAAAAGGGTTGTTATACTCGCCTGTATAACATTGTTATACAAGTAGTTATACAGCATTTGTTATACACATTGCATATAATTGTGTATAACTGTGTATAATGGTAGTATGTACTAATTAAAAAACCGCAGTGTAAAAAGGGTTGTTATACTCGCCTGTATATCCGCCTGTATATCATTGTTATACAAGTAACTGTTATACACATTATGTGTATAACTGTATACATGTGATGCTAATTTTATACCGCATCATAGCGAGGGCGTAATTCGTTGTTAATTGAGCTATTGGCCATTAATAATGGGCCATTAAATTTAAATTTAAAAAGAAAGATGGCTATACGTGTTCCGAAGTGTCAAATAAAGAAATCGCGGAAGGAAAGCGTATATCTGGTTGGTCGGAGTTCTGGCTAAAATGTATGTATACACATACTAGCTTAGTTTATGAATTACGCACATTTGAATTTGATTCGTCTACCGGTACTTGTATACAGTTTCAGTGATGATATGTGTGAAGCCAAAAAGCCCCAAGCTGTGTAGACGTCGCGTTGGATGGAGTGACCACTGAAAGGTAAGCCAATGTAGTTTTGTAATATTTCTGGGTTGTACCATGTATATAAATAATTTATGGTTGTCATACATACTATTATAATCAATTTTTAAAAGTCACCTTTTGAAATGGGCTGATTGTAACTGTGGCAACCAGCTCAGTATACACGCCCAGGGTCAGGCTACATGCTGCATATGTGTGTGATTGTGTGTGTGTTGTGTGTGTGTGTGTGTATACATGTGTATGTAATAGTAACATGTATGATATGTGTGTGCATTTGGTACATGTGTGTGCGTGTGTGTTTGTTGTGTGCATGTATGCGCATACATGTGTATGTGAGCATGTATATGTGTACACGTTCAACGTGTGTATATTCACTGATTCAATGTTCCTGTTACATTGGTCATGATGTAATCTGTGCATCAAGCATGCAGGATCGGTGCTCTGGGTACATTGCATGTATATGTGTGTTCTGAGTTATTGGTGAGACAAGCGTATGCCGTTTGACAGTCTGATGCACATGAACAATGGCCTCCTTGATAATAATGTGCTCACCTCATGCTGTCATGTGCTCACCTCATGCTGTCATCATGTGCTCTCCTCATGCTGTCATCATGTGCTCACCTCATGCTGTCATGTGCTCACCTCATGCTGTCGTCATGTGCTCACCTCATGCTGTCATGTGCTCACCTCATGCTGACATCATGTGCTCACCTCATGCTGTCATCATGTGCTAACCTCATGCTGTCATGTGCTCACCTCATACTGTCATTATGTGCTAACCTCATGCTGTCATGTGCTCACCTCATACTGTCATTATGTGCTAACCTCATGCTGTCATGTGCTCACCTCATACTGTCATCATGTGCTCACCTCATGCTGTCATGATCTCACCGCATACTGTCATCATGTGCTAACCTCATGCTGTCATGTGCTCACCTCGTACTGTCATCATGTGCTCACCTCATGCTGTCATCATGTGCTATCCTCATGCTGTCATCATGTGCTAACCTCATGCTGCCATCATGTGCTCACCTCATGCTGACATGTGCTACCCTCATGTTGTCATCATGTGCTAACCTCATGCTGTCATGTGCTCACCTCATACTGTCATCATGTGCTAACCTCATGCTGTCATCATGTGCTAACCTCATGCTGTCATCATGTGCTCACCTCATGCTGTCATGTGCTCACCTCATGCTGTCATCATGTGCTAACCTCATGCTGTCATCATGTGCTCACCTCATGTTGTTATCATGTGCTCACCTCATGCTGACATGTGCTACCCTCATGTTGTCATCATGTGCTAACCTCATGCTGTCATGTGCTCACCTCATACTGTCATCATGTGCTAACCTCATGCTGTCATCATGTGCTAACCTCATGCTGTCATCATGTGCTCACCTCATGCTGTCATGTGCTCACCTCATGCTGTCGTCATGTGCTCACCTCATGTTGTTATCATGTGCTAACCTCATGCTGTCATGTGCTCACCTCATACTGTCATGTGCTCACCTCATACTGTCATGTGTTCACCTCATACTGTCATCAGGTGCCTGATGAAGATGGTTTGGTATTTAATGCTAGCATTCCTACTTACCCTAATCACCTAATAATGTCTACTAAACCACATCACATGATCTTAACACTCACCTTGCATGCACACACATGCGCACACACATACACACATACACACATACACACACATACACATACTTGAAGAAGTTGCCAAGGGGTAATACACTCACACAGTTGGTGGGATGGCTGCTTTGCCACATCCCATGATGAGGCTACCATGATGCATGTAGCCACAGTCTTGATAACTGGGGCACTCCTGCCAAAGGGGAGGGTTGGTGGACTAACTGTGGGCTGTTAGCACTGAAGTTTGATTGCTTTGGTGTCACTCTGAAGTTTTTATAGTTCACTGTGTGATGTTTAGTCAGTGCCAAATAGACCCAGGCAGCAATATGTTTTGGTGCCTAGCTGTGTAGGGCTTTCATTGTTCTGTGAACATTCTTACATGTAGTGGTTGTATTGAAGGACCTTTTGGGAGGATATTGGCATGTGTGCAGCTACATACATAGGGTACGCATGTGTGTGTATCTGTCTGCATGTCACTAGGAGAAGAAAGCACAATTCTGTCAAGATGTGTGTATGCATGTGTCTGCATTTTATACCAGTATGTGCATGTGCATCCACATATGTTTACAATTGTCTGTACGTGCTTATATCTGTGTGAGTAGGTGAAGATGCTTAGAATGTGGTTTGAAAGAGGCGAATGTGATTTTGGAGCATTCAGAATGAAAATGTTTAGCTAGAGGCTTGGCGCTTGGAGGTGGCACCAGTATTACTGCCATTTAGTAGCTGAGTGCACTAAGAATCTATCCTTCTCAATAGTCTTCATCCAAATTGTATGTATGGTATGTTTGCATGGTGTGATATCTTTAAATGATATATTTTCACTCTGATAGGATCAAGCCTTACATCAATTGAATGAATCAAATAAAGTGGCAGTCCCTGGTGTGCATCTAATAGAGTCATGTTCGTAGGTGTGCATCAAATAGAATCATGTTAGTGGCCAGACCAGGTATTGTAATACAGTCTTGTGTACATCAAATAAGTCATTTCTAAGTTGCTTTTGAAACCCCACTCTGAGCAGAACAAATACAGTGTGTACGAGGCTTCTTGTCAAATGAATGTAACGCGCATGCGTAGACTCTTCAAAGCCGCATGCATATATGGCGTCATCGTCGGGAAATCTACTGCAACTATAACCGTACGTTCCTATCATCCAGAAGAAATATCTTAGGTGGGTCTTCAAGTAAATTGAGGGACTAGTGGCTAATTCCCAAGTCTCTCCTCTAACAGGTCCCCGAGAAACGATGAAGTCATGTCGTCACAGCAGAACCTACATGTACATGTATATCGATACTAGTACGATGATGACGAAGAAGACCGCGCCAAACCCTAGGTCCTAGGCAGCATGGCGATGCTGTTTGCACGGTCCGTTACACTACTGCAGGAGGTTGCGAAACTACAGATCCAAAACTGTCTCAAAGCGATGCTGTAAGACCAACTCGAGGGAAAAGGACATCACTTTCTGTACAGGTACAGTAACGTTATATCGGCTTTTTTTTTTCCTACTGAGGAGAATCCAGCTGGAAGTCTCGAAGCGTAAGCAGTGATCATCATCACCTTTTTTTTCTCGATCAAATTTAGAGACGTCATAAAAACTAGCAAAGGCAGAGCGGGTAAGAGATTGCGTTTTCATTCACACTTGCTGTTTATCAGTGTCTGTTGTCAGAATTGACAAATTATACGAAGAGCGGAGATAGAGAAGTAGCGGATTGCTTTGGAGTATAAGGTAATGGCTTCGTTTGTTTTAACCCTGTATATTCCCTGCAGCTAGACAAGGAAACTTCAGATTCAGCTGAGCTTGTCAAGCAATCCCGCCGTCAGTGTAGGCCTCTGTTTGCATTTGTATCGTATGGATGCTCTATTTTGCTGTAGCTATATGGACTATGGTGACAGTACAGGGAAGCAGTTTGAAGCCTACGCTCAACTACTGCCGCGCGTTTCGTTAGAAGAGGTTGCAATGGATTTCTGAGCAACTCGTGGCAACGGCGGGTTGGAGGGCCACTACTGGAGTATCTCCTTCCTGGATGGCTGGAGAGCTTGAACGTTGTCTATTGATTGTATTGCTTTATTTAATATTGATAATAATTTTAATACTAATCAAGCCAGTATACAACGAACATAATCGGGTGGCGTACCCAATACAGTATACGGTCAACGTAGGTACAGTGTAGTATCCGGAGACATTAATTAGAGAATCCTCCATAGCGCACGTGATACATTTGAGGATACTCGAAATATACGCAGTGCGAAATTGGTTCTATACGCAAAATATACCAGTGGGATATTTCGCGTATACGCACGCGTATATTCGTGCGTATACTCGAAATATACGCAAAATATACAATAGCGTATATCCTATTTTTTGCACAGTGCATCATCCTGTTCCTGTATACACCACTTGGTATCACGTAGCAATTGACTTTATTGGGCCGATTTCACCAATTTCATTATCATAAAACAGGTCAGCTCATTTATTTTATTTTATTAATGGTATGCAAGGAATACTTGTTTTAACAGGATAGATTACACTTTATTTTTTATTGTATGTATGTACATTCTTACACTGAGTGATCACCTTTCGAAATGGGTTGAAGCGATTGCAGTTCCAACCAAAGAGGCATATCAAGTGGCAAGTGCACTATACAAGGTATATGCTGATCATTCATTGTGTGCACTTTACCATAACATGTATATCTAGATATTCATGCGCATGGGATTGCCCAGCATTTTGACAACAGACAATGGTTCTGAATTCAGGAACAAACTGAAAAATGCAATGATGAAACAGTTGGGGATACGACACTGTCTAATTACTCCATATCATCCACAGGTACACAAAGTGTATAATTTTAGTTTAAAGTTCCCCATAAGTCTTTTTTTGAGTAGTCAAATGGTCTTGAAGAACGATACAATCGAACTTTTGCAGAGAATGCTCTCAAAAGCAGTGATGGGACACAAGGAGATTTGGGATCAATTCACTGATTCAGCAGTATTTACATACAACACTTCATCCCATGAATCAACTAATTACACTCCATTTGAAGAGATGTTGGAAGAAAGGCGAGGATACCTATTGATGCAGACCATGGAATCTATTTGTGAACTGTTACGTCTTTTGCCAAAGCTTGATTTAGTTTTATTTTTTAATTTACATTGTACTTAATACCTTTTTTAGTTCAGCAAAGGAACCAAACACAGCCAACCACATGGAACATGTGTCCATACAAAGACAAAGGATTATGAAGAATGTGAAGTACAATATCCTTGTTGCACAGGTATAAAGTATACATATTACACTGTGGCATCATGTACACTACTGCTTCTAGGCTAAGCAAAACCAAGAGCCTCATTGTTTGAAATTGGTGCTAAGGTGGTTAAAAAGGATTTTCTTCGGAAAAAGAGGAAGGGAGGGAAATTGGACCCCAAATGGGTTGGGCCATACATTATAACTGCAAAGCTCAGCAAAGGATTTTACTCATTGCAATCTGTTGCAAATTCTTCTGAATGTATCAAGCGTGTGAATGGTGCACACCTTAAGATTTTCTATTCCTCCTAACACCAATCATCATGTAGCAATTCACCTCATCATTTCAACCAGTCCTCATCTCATCATTCTGGTCAGTCCTCACCTCATCACTCTGGTCAGTCCTCACCTCAGCATTCCAGTCAGTCTTCACCTTGTCAATCAGAATGCTCAAGTATGCTTGAAATTGACAGTGCAATGGTATGGAGTCAACTACATTCTCCACATCTTATGTGTCTGTGGAGAACTGGAGCTTCCACTTTGCAGTATGAGGCTGAAGAAGATGATGAAGAATTTGATGTAAGTATTGAAAACTAATGAAATTCCAAGTTAAAAATTATAATTCAGTACACAGGAAACACCCATGGGTCTAAAGGAGGATGAATTTGCATTGAGCAAGGATACAACAGTTGCTTTATGGAAGGATTACATGTCCTTTTATGGTGATGTTCAACAGCAAGAAATTTTGGGAGGTGATTTTGTGGTAGTACATGAAGACTTGTCCGAGAATTTAAACACAAAATGTGGATAGAGGCTAAAGCCATTGTTGAAGCAGTGGAAGTACTTCAAATTTGGTGCAAAGCAAGCAAGTTGTGTTTAAGAGAGGTGCAATTTATAGGGAAGATATACTTTCTTATATCTTCAGCACACTTCGATACATTCTTGAGTGGGTGTATAGAAAAAGGAGCGTGTGCACTTGTCAGGAGAATGTAGTGGCATTGCTGTGGGATGGCAATGGTCAGCATACTAATTTCTCCTCCCAAGCCTTGAGAAAGGAAGTAGATAATGTGGATGCCTCTCATAAATCCTCTGAAAAAGAAATGAATCGATATCCTACAACCCAGTATGCATAGAATGGCAAATATCCAGGTGCAATTCACTTGGATTGAATTTTTGTCAGGCTAATAACTTGCATCACTGCAAAAAGCAGCCACAAATGATTGGTGTCTCATGAATACATGTAAAAAACTTTACTGGAATGATCTATAAGTGGGCACTTTATTCTCCTCATGAAGTAGTGAATGACCTACACCAGGAAGAATCCATCTTTATATAATGTGCAAAATCATTTTGAAGTTGTTAAAAAGATGTAAGAAGTTGGAGCTGATCTGAGTCAGACATTGTATTTTTCATCTTTCGTGCTGCTATTTGAATACTATACATGCTGTATATATGTGTAATGTTGTGCACATTCTTGCATACCATGTAAAAGGTTAACATGTAGTCAAAAGGCACATTAATTTATCTCAATGTGTTTTGTAGCATAGATAAAAACAACTTGTCTGATCAAATATATATAATTATACAGTAACATGTTATCTTTATGTGATACTTATATGCCATTTATACTTTATCTCGGACAAAAACAGGCTTCCTATAAAGTGGTCTGTCCAACGGACCAAAACAGGCATTGTGGAACCATTTAGGGCTGCCTGAAATGGTCCGGCGGACCATTTCAGGCAGCTTGATTTAGTCCGCCAGACAATTTCAGGCAGCCTAATTAGGTCCGCCGGACCATTTCTGGGTAGGACAAAATTAGGCATGACAGGCCAGGGTGAGAAACCCCCTGAGCTGTGACCCCACATCCCTGACCTGGTGACCAAGGGAAACCCATGCTAGCTAGCTAAGGCGGTGTGAAGCATGTGCAACCTCCCTCATGTGCTGAGAAGGAATGATAGGGGCCACGTTGAACTGTGTTCAGCAACCGTGAATGATAACACTTCCATTTATATCCCCAAAGACACATAAGTAGGCATGTTCGTCTTCTTTACCTCCATCTGAAGCCATAAAAATTCACACATGGCTAGATCACATGTGATTGGTCGGTCATACATACCACCCGCACATCACACACATAGCCCACATATACAGTGTACCACTAAGTCACATGTCACCAAAATCAATGTACTGTTATGCAAATACCCCACCTTATCAGCCATGTTGGGGTTGAGACCTCTCTCCAGCAGAAGTCTTGCAATCTCCATATGTCCCCCCCCTGATGCCCTGATCAGTGGAATATTACCATACTGTTATGAGAGGATGACATAAAAGGGTACTATGAACAACATAAACTACCAACCCATTCTGTAATCACTGTACACACTCACCACACATGTCTAACAGAACAACACAAGTGGCAATGGAGGTGGACATGTACCTCGTGCCCAGTCCACACATTATGTTGGATACTGATAAGTATGCAGTTTAATAGCCAGCTAACCTTGGCCACACCCATAAAACTATTTGATTGTGCGAGATATAGGACATAGACCACTTCCATAGACGTAGATAACAATCTTTTGCTGTCTACGTAGGCCACACCCACTTTATGAAATAGACATGGACATGTACCACCTTCATTGTAAACTACCATGCCTAGTACCCCACCCCCGCTAATTAGGTGTACACACCTGACCCTAAGCTTGCTAGCTGTACACTTAAACCTCAATAGTACTTTATCAGAAGCCATAAAAATTCACACATGCTTGATCACATCTGATTCGCACACATAACCCACACATCACCCCACCCACATCACACACATAGCCCACATACACCACTAAGTCACATGTCACCAAAGTACATTGCAAAGTTGTGCAAATACTCCACCTTATTACGCTTGTTGGGGTGGGCACCCCTCTCGAGCAGAAGTCTTGCAATCTCCATATGTCCCCTCCCCGATGCCCTGATCAGTGGGGTATTACCCTCCTGTTATGAGAGGATGACATAAAAGTGTACCATGAAGGACATACACTACCAACCCACTCTGTCATCACTGTACACTCACCACGTCTAACAGAACAAGACTATATGTACGTGGCTATGGGAGGTGGGTGGGTACCTCATGCCCAGTCCATACAAACAATGACACATGCAAACCCACATCGACTTATTGATATAACAAAATAGACTAAACCCACATGGCTATTTTTTTTCATTAGTAGAACAATGCATTACCTTATGGCAACGTGTAACACGAAAATATATTGAGAACAAATTGTCCGGTTGGGCAGCTGCTAAAGCACGGATTTAAAGTTTGGATCATAGCGATGATGTTTACCAAATACGTGAAGCAAAGGATTTTATTTTATCATCAACAGGGGCGTAAGAGTAGAAACATTAGGAATATTATGTAGGGGGGAGGGTTAATAGTTAGCCATGAAGGTATTTATCGATTGGTAACTGAAGTTTGATCTATTTAAATTCAGCAAAAAAAATTATTATTTTTTAAGGAGTGCTGAGCCATAACAATGGTGAGGCAATTGCCCTGGCCAATACATGTACATGACACACTTGTTACATATTCATACAGCTGTGGCCAAAGTTTTGATAGTTGAGGTTTGGGGTTTTATTAACCCACCTACCTAATAGCCCTCATAAAAATGGCAACCATACACAAAAACAGTTTGTGGTTATCAAAGGTTATCAATAATCAATATTTTTTATTTGAAATACAGGTACAACATAATGTGGCACATAGTATTATAAAATAAAATATACAATTATCAACCTACTTCACACAGTAATTACAAAACTTGTGTTATAAACCAATACATTGTTTAACCCTTTCATCTCTGATCAAAATGCTTGACACAGTGAGATTGTACTTATCAGATCCTTTGATTTGGTGCCATGCATAGACCTGTTTTCATAGTGGACACCAAGTTTAGACACTGCAAAGTTCAGATTATATGTAAACTAATTAAATATTCAGCATCGATTATCTTGTAAATGAATAAATAATTACTCCAATAAATGATCTCTTATATAAAAACAAATTAACTTAAATGTTTTGAACATAATCTAAACTGTGCTGTCCATCTGCTTGTTAGAATGGTATAGAATGAACCAATAGACTTTGACTTGGCCTTGCCAGACTTACCTTTCAGGGCCGTAGGAATGGGAATAGAACCTGTAAGGCTAATGGTGGAGGCGTGGCCAAGATAGTTAGGGTGGGTGCGGGAGGGAGTACCCTTTCCGCCCCAGCTAGGGGGTATGGGGGAGCGCTGTAAGCTCCCCCATGGGGGTCTGGGGCGGAGCCCCAGAAGCTCTGCTACTATATTATTTTGAAGTCATGAAACTGCTTTTAAATAGCGCAGGCTATTAATTATTAAACCAGATGATTTGCTTTGATAAATATGACAATAGCACATGCAACAGCTACAGTCTTAGAATGGCACGATGTCGTCAAAACTTTCCGAACACCTCCAACCTATGCTCATTCAAGCTAACAAATTCGTTCTAAGATGTTGGATTTAATTTCTCGACGGCTGATTTGGCGCATCGCCCACGATTGGGGTTTAGGTTTCTAGATCTGAAGCAGAATTCATACCCGCCGCTACCCACGTCACAATGAATTTTCAAATTGATTAATAAAATTTAATAATAACTTAAACTCTGGCCAAAAACCTGTACGGCTTTGGCCGTATAGGCCGTAGTGGTTGCTACGGCCCTGCCTTTACTGCCATCTTTTTTCCTGGTAGTTATAAAATACATTGTACTCATCAGCAAGATATATACTGTAATCATCAAAGTCTAATGAACGTTTTGGTGTAAATGCTTCTTTAGGGCTTGTGGCATCAGACAGTTCAATTCCTGAAGGGTGCAAGCAGCGCGCTACATTGAAAACTTAAGTGACTTAAGTAGCACTTACGTTCTGAGGAGGTAGTCACTCCAACAGCCATTTGATATACAGTTTCTTGCAGTTAGATAGCGCCCTTCGTTCCTATTCATAATCATTGAGTAATTTGCGGTAGTAATCGTTTGTTTACCTGAAGCCACAACATCGCCATAATACAGCTTCTTTCCCCACTTTACCGAACAACCCACGCCTCCCTCGCTCAGCATGGTTAAGGCACTATCCGGGACTACCGACACCGCGTCTTCATTGTGCCAGCGCAAAAGATGGTAGAGCTCTAAAGATTGCGGAAGGACATCGGACAATACTGGCGAAAAAACAATCCAACCTGTCTCCTTCAGCACCGTTCGTAAAGACATCATATAAGTTGTGAAGTAGTGTGCAATTGTTAACGTGATAGTACTCCAGGCTATTATTTAAAGGCAAAACTAACCGCGCATTTGAGAAGGAACAGGCATACATCAGTGAACGATTGGCACGCAAAAAAATGATTGGTTCATTATATCGTAGAAACGCGGGTACTTTAAGACGATAAACAAATGTGAAACATATGTGTAGTTGTTGAAACATTATCGCAACGTAAGGTACTACCGCAAATACGCAAAACATTACTTCGCAACGTAAGGTAATTTTCTACGTAGGTATTATCACTGCAGGAAAAGTATGGTTATCCTTAGTTATGTGATTTTACCATAACTTTGGTATAACTTTAGCTCTAACTAAATTATAACTGAAAATTTGGTTATACGCATTTATCCAACTTGTGATAACTGTTAACATAGTTATACACAATGTCATAACCATTTCTATCAAAACAATGAGGTTACCTGCAAGTTATAACATGATCAGTTTTCTATTCTATATATAGTCGTATAAATACGTACGTACGCAAGCGCAGTACTATATAAATTATATCATGCATATTTAAGACCCATCCCTGGTATATTTATGCATATGAACTGAATAATAGTTCATGCAGTATGAAAAACAAAAATGGCCCCTATTGGCTAATATATATTTATCTTATTGTTCCAGTATCTCAAGAGTTTATGGAAAAACATCCAGTATCCTGACCTCCTTATATCAAGGACATCCATACAACCTTATATGACAATGATTTACTGTCTGTTTTGTGTATGATGTCATATTTGTTGACTCCTGTACATGCACGTTTTTTCGTGATATGTTATAACCTGTGCTGCGTGCATTTATCATTATATATGAAATAGTACAAATGTATTTGAGGGCAATATGTATCGGTATATATGTACAACAGGATAAATGCACACAAGAGGAAAAAAGTAATAATTACACATATAAAAGAATCACAAATTGAGAATACTCATCGGTATCAAAACTTGCCAGTACTGCTATAACCTAATTGCAACAATGACTTCTTCTGGGTTAGGACATTGCAATGAATGAGTTGAAAAGGCAACTAGATTATGGATTCGAGCAACTGGAATAAACGAGTACATTCCTGCTGGTAAATGTGACTTTTGCCAAACTTCAATCTCTTGACCAAATGCATCTCTGTCAGCATGACTCTGTAACCAATCCACTACAGCAATAATATGCTTCACACATGTTTGCCCACCAACTGCTTGGGAATGAAGTACCTCAATTGAACACTGGAAAAAAAATTTCACCATGCCAACATGAGTCCTGGATGTGCATGTGCAGATTGAGTTTGAACTATCCTCTGGTACCCAATATGCAGATATACATGTGCCTCTTTCACTTTTACACAGTTTTGAATTTATAATATGGTTTAAAAAAGATACTTTGCTACTTCGTACTGCTAATTGGTGCACAGTAACTAAGCAACCAGGATTACAAAATACTGCTCTGTACATGTCAGTCAACATTGACAGCATATCAGCACTAATGACAAATTCATAAATTGGTTTCTGTAGGTGGAAGATGTTAGAAGCAAGCCTTAAACCTTCAGCTACACAATGCATACTCATTGGATTTGATAACTCATGATATGTGCTATAAGTAATTGGATTTATATAAATGTTATCCAGGTGCTGTGGTGATATTGAATGAACTTCTTGATACATAACTTTTAACAAGTTATGTTCATCAGCTGCTTCCAAATTGGAGTTGATGTAATCTTCAAACTTTTTCATTACAGTTGCAGCTATGTTTTGATTATTAAATGGAAATGATCCAAAAACTCCATTAAAGCGTTCAAAAGGAAAGCACCAGAAAGAATAAATAGGGCCATAGTCCAAGCAACATTCCAATAAATGACAAGAAAGGTGCATGTTCATTGTTAAACGTTCTTTTCCATAAAGAATTTCAAAGTTTTTACAGAAGTCAACAAGATATGTATGTGCTCGCTCACATTCCATTCTTGTAATATTTCTCTGGCACAGAAGGCGACATGCTTTTACAAACAGTAGCCAACACTGAAAATGTTCAGCAGGCAAAATTCCATGCAAAGCCCAAACGGAATATATACATGTCCAATGTCTCCACTGATCTGCTGTAAGTGAAATAGTGTTACTTGTTTCCATACAAAACACTCCTTTTGGTAATCTTCCAATAGAAGGAGGTACAGCCAGTTTATTGACTCTCTCTTGAATGATTTCCTTTTGAGACAAACTCAGCAAATTTAATGTGTACCAAAGCTGTGTTGTATGTTTTGCTATACCAAGAAATAACACATGCATGGGATCAATCACTAAAAAACGTACAGAATGATAATAAGGCAATTCATACAATACCGAGTACTTTGCTCCATATTCCTTCTCAATGCTCTTTTGCTCTGTTGCTGTTTTGGCCAGTAAATGCTTGTATGCATATTTTCTTTGCATTACATCAGTTCTTGGGGGCCACTGATCAACATCGTATCCACTATAATCAGCCTTCTCCCCAAAATGTTGGGTAACAAAGTGCTTTGTACACTTGGTGCAGCCAACCTGACCAGCATGACCAACATATCCACCTACTTTTCTAGATGCAGGTACATCACACACGGCTCCAAGAAGAGCACAACGGACAAAAACTTTGTTAGCCCGGCTACCTATCCAACAACCTTGCCACAATTCAAGTAATTCTTGTACCATTGGACCTAAAAATGTGTTGATACATCCTTTAGGCTCTTTTGGACCAGGAATGATGCCAACAATTATACAGTTTTCCAACTTAAATCGCACTGATCGAGGCAGGTTAAGTATTACAAGGTATATAACACCAATTGAATAACTCGAGTGTTTAAAAGGTTGAAACCAATCAACATTTAATAGAAAGCATAAATTGTGCCTGGCAGCTACAAAATTGTGGAATTCATGCCAGATATTCCCATTGTATATGTCTCCCATTACACTTCCATCCAATGGCTGCTGTTTCCATGCATTGCATAAGTCCCAAAATGTATCTCTATTATTAAAATTCGTAATAGAAGTTTTAATGCTATGGTAGCAATACACATAACGTGGAGTGAATTTGGTGACTAGGCTATTTTTGCACTTAATGGATTTTGCTAACTTTTCTTCACAAGTTACTCTCCTATAAACTTGTGGATGCTGTGGAAATGCAACATAGTGACACTTAGCAGGTGTAAGTACTCCACTTAAGTCTTTTACTGTCAAGCAAAATGATGGTGGATATAATTTATAGCAACGAGGACACATGACATATGATATGTAATTCTTGTTACCGTTTCCAGTGCGGTTTCGCAGACTTTTGATAGATAAAGGCATACTGTTGGCTATTTCAGACAAAGGTGTTACTTTTAGAGTATCGCTCAGATATAATAACAGAGTTCTAATGCATCTGATTAAGACTGACATGGATGTGTCAGATGCCCTGAAAAGTAATTGAAACTTTATGATAAAAAGTACCATAAATTTCAACATGATCCTGACATTAGTTATTTGCACTCCAGTAATATTCACAGCCACATTCATATGCTCATCACTTTTTTCACTTTTATCACCAGTATTGCTATGAACTTCAGAGTTATCATTTCTAACCCCCTGTACCTGCTGAATCATCCCATCACTTCTATCACCAGTATTGCTATGAACTTCAGAGTTCTCATTTGTAACTACCTGTACCTGCTGAGTTATCTCTTCACTTTCATCGTTATCACTAGATCCTGTAATGATTTGAATGGCTTCATCGTCACTCTCCTATATAATATATTGTACAATAATGATATTTCGCATGCTTTCACGTTTTCTTGTATGCACTTACCTCTACTTCACTGCAGGCTTTCTCATCATCTACCACATCGTGATCGTTTTCGGCACTATCAGGAACAAACCTGGGCTCGTGGCGTACATTGCAGCTGCTGAGATCTACTTCTTCAGTATCAACGGTTTCTTCACTACATGCAGTTTCTACATCACCGTGGTCACTTTGCTCAGCGTCTGGGCTATAAATTTCGCCATCACTTCGCATGGAATTCGAATTACCATGTCTTCTTCTGTGCGCAAGATATGCAGAATAAGATAGCCATCGTTTGCAGTGCTGGCAGTATCGCCTAAGGTGTCTGTCCAGTTTTTTACAGTTTTCTATAGCAACAAACTGTCGATGCTCCATCAAAATGCATGTGCAAAACCATAATCCCGCCAAAATGTATGAAATGATTTTTTAAAAAATTACATTCCAGTGCGTGCGCATAGCACGTGGTACGTTTTTCCCTTTTGTCTTTGCAATTGGTGATCTGAGCTTCGGAATCCAGGTAAGTTTCACCAATCATGGGTTGTTTGCTACCAAAACATATGTTGTTTGTAACGTTTAAGGTGTATATTTTATCACCATAGCTATATTTAAAGTCTGGGTCATTTTCACCTTACACTAAGCTTGTTAACAGTTGCAGTTATAAAATTTACAGGTCTGTGAGACCAAACAAAAACCATTTGCATAGGCGCTTTTGTCGCGATCGTTTGAGTGTGTTATCGATCAACCGGTTTGGTCTGCCCGGCGTTATGGATCATTCAGCACTTCAGGGTCGCTTATCAGAGTAAGAATAAAATGCCATAATGGTTTGGTTGATAATCTGTTAAAATTCCACCACGTTTGTAGCCTTCTTATACCAACCTTCAGCGGGTATCCTCCACAGCAGTATATATAATTGTCAGCCGCTACAACGTCAAAGCACTTTTGACGTTCCCCCATACATACGAGATCTCACCGCTATTGTTGGCGACCTTTGTAATAAGCTTGGCGATATCCAAGAAAAAGTCCTTCCTTCTTTGAGCAAGCAAGTGTCGGAGTTATCTACTCATCTTGTTGAAGTGGACAAGCGATTAGACACTGCAATCAGTCCAGTTAAAGCTCGCGATCGACGAAGATGTGATACAGATGTACCACCAGAATTATCTGTAAGTCCCTAATTATCATATTTCTGTGGCTAATTATATCTATTTTTGCAGACCCTCGTTCGTCGACTTTACAGCCAGTATTCAATCGATAACCAATTCAACACTGCACAGAAGTACGTGATTTCCTTGCTTACTGATCTATATTATTTTTAATTTTAATCAGAATCACTTCAGATCACAACCAAAGAGTAGTAGATAAATTTGTTGCTGACATACTATCTCGTAAGGTGTACACAGATGAACACACCATCAGAGGTACAGCTATATGATATGTATAAAAACCGTTTTTGCATGTACAAATTTTGTCATTGTTAAAAACCTTCATGCAGTTGCAGTGAAGAAATATTTCGGCACGAAGTGCAGAGCTAGCAAAAGTCTATCCCAGGAAGAACTGAAAAAGAAGAGAAGCAATGCAAGGAGGATAAAGGTAGAAATGAAACTTGGCTTACCAAAATTTTATGATACAATCCTGTTGTCACATCTACAGCTGTTTGAACGCCGATCCAAATGGGTAAAGCCTGATGAGATGAACCAATGGAAGGAGCTCAGCTATCACTACATGTCAGATGAAGAAAGTGACAGGGAATCGGGAAATGGAGGGTTCATTGTTCATCGCCTCACCTGGAGGAGCCCTGTACTCACCACACTCTGTCGAATGTTAGATCAGAGGGCTGAAGACTCAAAAAAAGACACCTCTCATCGCAGCAAGACTTCCGAAAAGAGGACTGTGGGTACCCCCTCGATGCGTCGTCCTCCGCGAAGTGCACCACGTTGGGCATTGGATGAAGTTACATGTGCTGCTCTATCATCTGATCATGAAGACCTTGCTTCACATTCAGGAACAGATATCGACCATGATCAGGACTCTGGAACGTCGTCATCAACCTCGTCATGCTAAGTTCAATCTCCAGAACTGTTGTCAACATGCATGTGTTTGGTTACAATATTGTACCACATTGTAACCATGCATGCATTTGTAAAATTGTTACACACTTCCATTGACTTTCATTTGTACATGTCATTTGTACAAGTTTTCAATGATTGCGATCTGAAATTCAATAATATTTTTAAAAGTTATGAATAAATCAACCAATTATTAATATATATTGTCTAATTAAAATACATTCATAGAAGTTATGCAGCGCTTTCTCGTATCGTTATACATTAGTTATAAAATTTCCATAACTTTGTTACAACTATTGTGCGCTTATAACAACTTTCTATGATTTAAAAACTTCGCATAACTGAGTTTACTACAAACGGATAACACATCCATAACTAGGATATAACCATTGTATAACCAAGTTATCCCTGTCTAAAAAACGTGTTATAACTGTAGTCAGCTCGCAGTGTATGTTACCAAGAGAGCACTACCTAGCGTTAACTTTTTATTGACAGATCCGTAGTTATTTCCAGACCAGACCATATAACTGTTGTAATGCCCATTATCACTGGAGGGTATGGCCAAAAACGTATTCATTTCTCCCACTTACCCATATATGGCAAGACAATACCATATATGGGTTGTGTGAGTTGTGAATACCCTTTTGGCCTGAGAAACATCCTCCAGTGCTATGGGCATGAAACAGACATGACATGGGATCACATGCCTTACCTCATCAGCAGCATCAACATTTACGCCCTGCTTTAGGAGGTCCACCACTTCTTCAAATCTTCCACCCAGTGCAGCCTTTCTTAGCCTCTCCTCTAATTCCTGTAGGAAACGGAACATGAGGTAGACCATTTATAGCCACACCTACCACACGGGTATGCACTAATTTGCGGGCACAAACATACAGCACAGCCTGGATCGATACTACGGGGGAGACATCCGGAGCAACTCCATCGCTGTAATGGTACGGTATATTGCACCTATAGGCAATCTTTGTATAGCTAGTACGGCGTCTGTTACACACTGGCCCCACCTCCTTCCCCATCATTACAGGTACGCACACTTGTAACACTTTCGCCATCCATCAAATGACGTCACACATATTACTAACAGGCAAGGTACAAAATTCATCTCCATTGGCAATATTTAAACTCCTTTCCACGTAGTTCCTTCGTACCTTCATTCCTGACGCCATTGCAGACACGTGACGGTTCCTTATAATGAAGGTACCGTAAATGCGTGTGCGGGAGGTCTGCGTGTAATCAAAATGTGCAGGAGTTAGTTCAGGTCACAGTCGTGGGAACGAGAGGTGATGAGATTTCAGACCTCTCTCACATTAGTACCGTGAAAAAAGTAAATACCCCCAATATTTCTGACAGTTTCTCATGATCAGTACCGCACAATTTAGGCACTGTCCCGGCAAAACCAGTCCTACCTAAAAGTGGTCCGGGCGGACCACTTTTGGTTGCCAAAAACCGCTATATCATAACAGAATTGCATAGTATATTGAGGTGGGCGGGTGTGGTCACCGTGAAACACAAATGACTGCAGTTATCTTCTATGTTTGTTCATGAAGAGGGACCATGCAGGGGGGAGCGGTGATGTAATTCATACGATCCAACATTCATTAACACGCGGTCCATGAAATTTTGATACCAAAACAAGCGAAAAATACGCAGCACCATGGATCAAAAAGTGGTCGCGAGCATAATTTAGGGGGGTGTATATTATAACATAAACCCTCCTGACGGTGATTGCCGCTTTTTCCGCGTTCATAGGCCTTATACCTATCTCGGCAAAGTTAACGGGTTGGGCTGGTTACACAAAAGTGTGCACTTTTTTTTCTGTAG
The DNA here is from genome assembly GCA_963681505.1 of Eunapius fragilis. NCBI lineage: Eukaryota > Metazoa > Porifera > Demospongiae > Spongillida > Spongillidae > Eunapius > Eunapius fragilis. The sequence continues at coordinate 3,727,092 of OY811977.1, read as the reverse complement.
ACGCATGAGCCAAGCTTATGTAATCAAGTAGTAGCTACAATAATCTACTAACAAATTGTACCCTTTTGACCTTTGAACGCTTCCATAGAGGGATTGCATAGCTTACGTCACCAACGTCACGTCCGCAATGTCATGTGACTTAGTCCTTAGCAACCGTTGCTATTGGGGGCAACTTAGTAGTGCGCTTCAATGGAATGCAGAGAATTTCTGAATATACTCAGAGTTTGAGTGCGGTTTCTCGGGCCAGGTATGAATCTAAAGTTACATCTACAGGGCTAAACACCGATCCTTACGCGATCGATGATTCACAATGGTCGACGAGCCCAGAAGCAGTACCTGACCTAATGTGGAGTGACATGGTGCTGTACATGATATCCACGCCTAGTCCTTATACCAAGGAGGAGATAAAGGCAAGCGATTCCACTACAGTTATTATTCTTATATACCATTCAAATTTAGGCCTGGAAGGGGATGTTAGATGGAAATAATTTTCTCCAGGCGGGTTGGATAAACAGTTTGAAACACCACGTGTTTGGCGCCCCAGATCAACCGAAGTTTGTCGTCATGGGCAATGTGAGAATATATTTTAACTCATTTTCCAATCTATGTTATTAATTCATATTGCAGGTGAAACATTCTCAAAGAATGTCAGATACTCCCCTTAATCCATGGGCAATACTTGGCATGAAGGGTGAGATTTTGGCTGCTCATTGTACTTGCATGGCTGGGTAAGAGAATGTGTGAAGGAGTTCCTACTTGCCATTTCTTTTTATGACTAGCCTTGGAGAAGCTTGTTGCCATATTGCTGCAATTCTCTCAGGATTAGTTAATGCTACAGAGGTGCGTAGGAACTCTGGTTCAGATGCATGCACTTCTGGAAAGTGTGTTTGGCTTCCTGCAACACAAGATGTAAGTCAGTACTAAATTTGTCACTGTAGAAATTTTTGAAACTTGGCTTCCAGGTAACACCATCATACATTAAAGATATTACATTCATTAGTCCTGCTAATGCCAGAAAGATCAACAACCCCCAAGTCCTACCACTGATAAGCCTTCAATGTTGGAAGTGAACAAGTTTTTTGAGGAAATCAGTAAAGCCAAAAATAAACCCTCTATTTTGAAGATTACCACACCATATTCAGAGCAATTTGTTCCTACATCCAGTATTTCGACTTTTCCTAAACCAATCACAGAACTTTACAATCCTAATGCTTTGAACTGGGAGTACATTGATATAGTAAAAGAATGTGAACGAGTGTTTTCAACTTTACAGGTAAGAAAAAATCCAGTTTGCATTTACTTCACTACACATATAGATGACCTCTGCTGAAGCTGAGGAACTAGAGAAGGCAACAAGGACACAGTCTGCCAGTAAAATCTGGATGAAACACCGAGCAGGCCGCATAACATCTTCGACATTTAAGGATGCAGCAGTCACTGATCCAGATATGCCATCACAGAGTTTAATTAAAAGACTCTGCTATCCTGAAGCTTTTAGCATTAGCACTGAAGCCACTAAGTAAGCTATTATCTCAACCATTTAGCCTGATATGCATATTAATATTACTGTAGGTGGGGTAGCAGTAACGAAAAGAAAGCTATTGAAGCTTATTGTCGAATTGCAACAATAAGGCACCAGAAATTATCCGTAGCTGACTGTGGCTTGTACATTAGCACAGAATGGCCATACCTTGGGGCTTCACCTGATGCCACTGTTACTTGTGAATGCTGTGGAAGTGGTGTGCTTGAGGTTAAGTGTCCATAATCTTTAAAAGATGGACTTCCTGAGGTATTACCTCATGATAGTTTTCTTGAAATGCGGAGTGGCAAAGTTAGCTTGAAGCATAATCATGCATACTATTATCAGGTGCAGATGCAGCTAACTGTTTGCCAAGCTTCATACTGTGATTTTATTGTTTGGACCACTTCATCGCTAAATGTGGAAAGAATCCAGCAGGATACGATGTTTTTCCAAGAAAAACTTGAAGCCGTTCAGCGATTTTTTGTTTATGGTGTGCTGCCTGAAATTATTGGTAAGTGGTACACAAGGAAACCAGTAGCAAATTCAGAAGGAGTTGTTTTAGATCCAAACCATTTATTGATACCTCAAGTTACAGATTATGAAGACTATACCAAACTCTGGTGTTATTGCAACACACCAAGTTATGGAGAGATGATTAAATGTGAAAACGAGGAGTGTGCTATACAGTGGTTCCATTTTGATTGTCTCAGAATACGAAGTGCACCTAAAAGCAAATGGTATTGTCCAACATGTCGAAAACACTATAAAGGGAACAAGAGAAGTAAACAACTACTATAGTTTGAACAATTACATTGACTACAACTGATCTGTTATTTAACCTTGCCCAATTGCTGTTTGAAAATTTACTCTTGTGGAATTACTGATGGACAAAGGTTAACCAATGCACAACACACATGCACGATTTTATCAATGGTAGCCTCATCAGATCTGCTGTCTTTTAGTAAGCTAATAGGAACAACATGTTGCAGTATTGTATACTTCTGTTTCAGGCACCCTATGACCCTCTCTATATGAATTCTTATGATTGATAACTCCCTGCTCCAGTCAACTTCAACTTTTTCTAACTGTTTTTTCCCTCTTGTAAATGGAGGTATCTTCACCTCTGCCATAGCCATTCCAGCATAATCGTTGCATGTAAAACCTCTGTCAGCCACTATAATATCACCTGTAAATATATTAGCATAAGCATATTATTTCACATTCATATGATACAGTGCAACATACCAGGATTGAGATAGTCAATTAAGTTAGACTGTTCCACAAGTTCCTTGTCTGACATTCTTCCACCAGCGCACTCTGACACATAGGAAATTGTACCTTGAGGAGTTATCCCAATTAAAAACTTAATAGTGGAATGATGTTTGTAGTTGCTCCAGACTTGTGCACGACTTAACAAATCTGAAGGGTGTTCTATAAAGATTTCGGTACAATCAATAACGATGCAGCATTTCTTGAAAAACTTTCTGAAACACATAGGCATAGTTTTCTGCAGTGTTTCTCTATCAGGCCACTTAATCAAATGACTCAGTCTCACATTTGCCACATCAAGAACTGAATGGAACACTCTGGTAACGGTGGATGTGTGAACTAAGGTATGCGCATAGAATGAACATGTCAAGAAATTGTGTCTAGTGCTCTCAGTTGTTATCATTTATACATTAGCTGGTTCTTCTGAGTTATGGACAGCTTGAAAACATTGGGTGTCTTTAATTAGCAGTAATTTCACCATTTCGAAACCAATGCCGTAATAGTCTAATTATTAGCACAGTTTCCAGCCGCAAACAACCGTGTGCTAAACCTTCTATCACCTTGTTTAAGGGAATGTAGAAAACTTTCCAAGTACCAGATGCTTCTCCTGTTTCTTTTAAATTGCACCATAATAGTATGCGCAGGCCGTTTTTATAAGAGCTCGCGGCACATTATTACGAGGGGTGGTTACGAAACTCGGCAGCGTGGACTCTGTGTACTGATCTATGAGGTAAGCATATAATACAAATGACCAGAAGGCGTGTGACAATCGGAATAAACAAGCCTAAAGCGCTGACGTACTCTCTATCCCACAAACAAGACTAGCGTATTTTATGAATAATCGATAAAGTTCATGCGTACGCATTGTACATGAACATGATTATAGGAATGGAGTACCACATCCAGCAAGTGCCTATGTATTGCAGAGTGTGTGGGCTGAGGCACCGGAAACATGCACTCTTCAAGCACTGCGGTTTCCGGTGGCAACTCACAATCTTCTGTAGGATTAATGTCACACAACCATTTCGACCCATTCAACCAGAGAGGATCATCGATCAACATGGAAAACTCTGCTCCCCTAGAAGGTAAGTCAGCCGGGTTGTCTATACCAGAACAGTGTTTCCACACGTTGACAGGTGTTAATTGCCGGATCTCTCTGACATGGTTTTCCACAAATTGTCGCCACTCCTTGTCGTGTCCCTTTATCCAGAACAAAGCAACCTTGGAATGGGTGAAACAAGTAGGAGGGTCCCAATTCAAGTTCCACCATAAGAGCAGCACTGACACTTGATAGTAGTCTGGACAACAGTAGAGCACCTAACAGCTCAAGCCTAGGGATGCTATGTTCTTGTAATGGAGAGACTCTGGTCCTGGCAGCTACAAACTTAGCAGTGGTTCCAACAAAAGTTTGCACTCGAAGATACACAACTGCAGTGTAAGCGTGTGCAGATGCGTCACAGAAACCTTGCAAGCAGCATGAAGTTCGCTTCTCATTGAGGCCAAAGTAACAGCGTGGGACGGTGATCAATCGAATCTTCTTCATGCCATCCAGTAGTTTCCTCCATTTCATTAGCAATTCACCAGACAGTGGCTCATCCCATGACATCTTAACTACACAGAGCTCTTGGAACAATATCTTGAACTGAACAGTGAACGGAGACAGGATCCCCAGCGGGTCATAGAAGCTAGCAGCGAATGCAATTATGTGCCGCTTCGTAGGCTCTGCCCTTGTAGCAAGTTCATGTATATGACTGAGGTCGAATACCAGCTGGTCCGACGTACACTGCCATTGAATTCCCAGAACCTTCAATCCAAGGTTCGGTTGGTTATCACCCAGCGTACTCTTTACATAAGACTCACTTTCTGCAGCTATCTTCTCAGACTGACCTGCATGAAGCTGTGTAACTCCAATACCTTCTTGAAGATTTATCTTTCTTTGCAGCTCTGAGGAATTGGTAGTAAACTTGCGGAGATTGAAACCCCCTTCTGCCAACCTAATCTTTGCCTTCTCATAAAACTGGAATGCCTCTTCATCATTGTTGGCCCCAGATGTCACATCATCCACGTAGATGGATTGCTCAAACTTTGTTACAAATTGCGGGTCTCTCGTCTGATAACTCTGTATGTGGTGTTTGATCGTAGCATTTAAGAGAAAGGGACTCGATGACACTCCAAACACGACACAGGTAAATCTTAACACTTGGATCCTGGGCAATTCATTTTTAATGTCCTCCAGCCACAGAAATCTGAGAACATCTCGGTCTTCCTCTGCAATAGAAATCATCAGAAAGGCTTTCTCTATGTCAGCCACCAATGCCACAGGATACAACCGGAATCTGAAAAGGATGTCTGTGATCCTTTGACCGAAGGAAGGCCCAGTGTATAGACAGTCATTGAGGGAAGGTCCATTGTTCTTGGCAGAAGCGTCGTAGACGACTCTGAGCTTCGTGGTTAACTTGTCCTCTCGAATGACGCCATGGTGTGCTAGTGCAGCTTGTTAGTGTTCATATGCCATGGATCTTCCACCACTTCTACAATTCCTTGACTGGTTTGGTCCTTGATGATCTTGTTATATTCCCGTAAGACATTAGGGTTTTGTCATAGTCGTGTGATGAGCCTGAACAGCCTCTTCTGACACAAATTGTAATTGTCGGGTAATGGAGGGTGATAACTCTTCCATGGGAGACTGACATAGTACCTTCCATTCTGGAATGTGATCGTGTGCATGAAGTCATCGTAAACAGAAGGCTCTTCTGGGTTGATGCCAAGGGTCTCCAAATCCCAGAATTTCCTCAGTGCTTGATCTAAACTGGCGTTACTGTACCCGTGTTGAGAAGCTTCAACCTTTAGAACATGGCAGGAGAGCGCATTCACAGAGGATGATTTACTACATATTCCAGGAACGGGTCCGGATAGTACCCAACCAAACCGAGTCTCTATTGCCGTTGGTCCAATTCCTTGTCGGGTTCTTCCAGTAACTAACGTCCAGTAGTGATCTGCACCAATAAAAATGCCTACATCCAGACAGTCACCACATTCACTGGGATCTGCTAAGTCCAGTTTAGACAGGTAGGAGTACCGTTGTGATGCCAAAATTACAGGTTGTCCACTAAGGGGTTCGCAGATGGTTGGAACGGTAAGCAATGGAATCACCACATCATCCCCACTCCTCGTCCTGAGAGCTACGTTGACTACATCACAGGCTTGAGGAATTCCTGTCTTGGATCCGAAGGTCTTAACCACAAGTGTTTCAGTGCGCTCCGTCAGTAGTTCAAGCGTGTTCCGCACTCTGCTTGCAATATATGACCGCTGACTCCCAGTATCGAATATGATTTGTGTAGTCTGTGCAACTGCTGGAGCACCTGGTTTGTACACAACTGTCCTTGCCGTCTGCAACAACACTGGAGTTCTCACATCAATGAGCATAGATAGGACAGAAGACTGGCTATTCTGTGCTGTCGATGTCTTGGGTGGTTGATGCATGGGTATACTCTGAGACGATACAGATGAAGCCTGTCTTGTTCCTGATCCAGACGACGTAGTTGTTGCCTTTGAGGAAGCACCACAGATACTGGCGTGATGTCTCTTTCTGCAGTTTGAGCATGTCATCGACGAGCGACACTCCCTGGCCTTGTGATTTCGCTTGAGGCAGACAAAACATCTCCCTGTCTTCATCAGAATGGCCTTTCTAGCTTCAACGTCAATCACTTTAGCACACTGTAAAGGTGAGTGATTTGGGTCAGAGCAGTAACAACAGGAACCGCTGCCAGATACACCATTTGCTAGAAGTGAAGCTGTAGTAGGAAGTTTACGACTGGGTTTCTTCCCGACACTTGAATCCACTGCCCTCTCTCGTGCTTCCACCTCTCGCTCTATGACACTCAAAACTGTCTCAAACTCCCACTCCTCACTGGAGACTTCACGGCTAACAATGAGGCACAGGTCATGTGGAATTTTGCTCATTAGTATAGATGCCAATACACTGCCATAGGATGAAGGAGTCACTCCAAGGGACCTTAAACATCGGACTTGTGTCTCCACTTTGTCGTAAAGGTGTCACAAGCCTTTGGTGTTGCGAGACGATGTCACCGGTTCAATGTTCAAAAGTATTTCCATGTGTTTGTTAATCTGTTGCTGCTTGTTTCCAAAACGCTTCTTCAGTAAGGTGACAGCTTCTTCATAATTAGATGTTAATGCCAGTCCTGCTATGGCTTCAGCTGCTGAACCCTTGACAAGTGAATGAAGATAATTGAATTTGTCGATCGCCGATAGTTTGGGGTTACCATGTATAGCCGATTCGAAGGAGTCCCAAAATGTACCCCATGTTGTTACATCACCATCAAATTCCTTTAGGGTCAGTTTGGGTAGTTTCACTGCACATGACGAAACTTCAGCAGCAGGTGAACGTTGCCGACTGCTTACAGACGACACAGGAGACTCACTCTCTCTAGTTCGTGGCGGAGCAATGTTATTTCGTGCTATTGACGTTCTCTCAGAGGAGGTATGTCCGGTTTCAGCTACAGGATCACTACCTTCTAGTGCTCCTCACGAATCGAATGCCATTTGATTCGATTCGACGAATTTCGAATTCGAACATGCCGCGTTAGTCTGTCTCGAACTTACGTACGAATACGAACCTAGGGTCAAGTTCGATTCGAATTCGCATGCTTTTTAATCAAATAATCGAACACGCTATTAACAACCGCATTGTTTCAATTAGTCGCAAATCAAGTGCACACGACGACTGACACAAGAAGATACATTGAATGCATTACTAAAGGTCACAACAACAATCACGTATATGGCTAATCAAATGCGATGTGGCGCCTGACTTGTTTAGTTTTAACTCACACTTGGAGGGTAGCTTGCAGAGAGTACATACTGCGTGCGTGTAATTCTTATTTTTAGTGAAGTAGGTCCAGACAAATGATTTCGGGGTTCTGCCACCGTTTTGAAGCTTCTAACTGTTCTAAGCTGTCGGGCCGGCCCATGAAGCATTCGAAATCGAAGACAATGTTGACCTACTGCTAGAGCTACATGTAATCGCACTCACAGAGTCTGCAGACCCTGTTAACTCTGAATCAGTACTTGGTACTTTTTCAACGTCACAATCCATTCAGATTGTAAGCACGCCGGTTACTGGCAAAGTTTTCTACAAAGGGGTTAACTAATATTATTATAAGTCACACTATACCTAAAATTCGACGAACGTTCGAATCGAAGTTTGATGCGTATCTAACAAATCGAACTTATTCCCGAATCGAAATCTAGACTGTTCAAATTCGATTCGGAGAAATTCGATTTCTTCAAAATTTGATTCGATTCGATTCGTGAGGAGCCCTACTACCTTCCTCACTGGAATTATCAGTAACATGAGTCTGCGCATCCGGTTCTTTGGAGAGCGCTTCATCCAAGAGTAAGATTGTTAACTCGATCTCGTCGTTGAAGAGGTCTGTCTGTTCTATCTCCTTTAGAATGTCGTCTTCGGCCTCGAGCGTACCCAGAATATCTGAATCTAGTTTCCGAAGATCGTCGTACTTTGTCTTGAGTTTCTGACGCTGCTGCTCCAGTTTTGGAACGTTGCGTATGGCAAGCGGTATGTAACAAAAATAAATCATGACGTGACGTTACCTTACAGCATGACGTGACGTCCTTACAGCATGACGTGACGTCCTTACAGCATGACGTGACGTCCTTACAGCATGACTCCTTACAGCATGACGTGACGTCCTTACAGCATGACGTGACGTCCTTACAGCATGACGTGACGTCCTTACAGCATGACGTTTACAGCATGACGTTTACAGCATGACGTCCTTACAGCATGACGTCCTTACAGCATGACGTCCTTACAGCATGACGTCCTTACAGCATGACGTCCTTACAGCATGACGTCCTTACAGCATGACGTTTACAGCATGACGTTTACAGCATGACGTCCTTACAGCATGACGTCCTTACAGCATGACGTCCTTACAGCATGACGTCCTTACAGCATGACGTCCTTACAGCATGACGTCCTTACAGCATGACGTCCTTACAGCATGACGTCCTTAGAGCATGACGTCCTTACAGCATGACGTCCTTACAGCATGACGTCCTTACAGCATGACGTCCTTACAGCATGACGTCCTTACAGCATGACGTCCTTATAGCATTACTTGACGGCGTTACATTATGATGTTGAGTGGCACAGTATCAGTACAAAAAAAACAAGGCTTAAAAAACACACATACACATGTATGATGAAAAAAAGAAAACACTCATAAAACACATCAAAATGTCACATTGGAACAGCATACAAGTAATTAAATCGCACCATTGACACAAAATGAAAAGTTAATTTATTAAAATCAAGCAGCTAAATTTGCTTACTTCATGTTGGTAATGATATATAATAGATTACAGAATACATGAATCGAATAAATGCACATTATTATTATTATTATATACACTAAAATAAGTCCTATAACAGTCAAGTTAACCTAGATAGGATAGCTCTACAGTTCGCCCTTACTAATGTCAACCCTAGGCGGCTGTACAGGCTAAAAATGGTCTTGGACTTTAGTTAATTATTCCTGACGGAGAGAAGCTTTGATAATGCTGCCACTGCTTCAGCTCCCCAACACCCGTAGGTCTCAACCACGATTCAATATATTTATCTAATGGAAATTAAAAAGTTAACTCATCACTGAGATGACGTCCGATGTGGGAAATAAGAAGAAACAATATTCTAGCGACTGCTCCTTCATCTTTGCTTTGCAATCTTCATCGAAAGGACAGTGAAAATTCAACCCATCAGTCATAATTTATGCAACCATGTCACACCGAGTAAAACTGTTTGTATAACTTCCAACGGCGAGTATCAATAAATTCATTAATACCAAGCACAAGAAAAATGACCAATGGAAATATACAATACAGTGTGATGTTTAGAGGTAAAGCGTACTTCAACCTTCGTGCAAAAAAAAAAGATGAATAGCAACATTGAGGTGTATTGGATTTGTTTTATTCCTGTCACAAAGGTTATACCTGCTAAAAACCATGCGTTATTCATTTGTGCTACACTTAATTTATTTATTTTATGTCAGGACTAGTAAAAGTCTAAATCTTTTTGTGCGCTTTATTTTCTAAGCATCTCCACCACTCACGTGGCCAAAACACTGGCCATGCACTGGTTCAGTTTTCCCGCCCTCCTTTGGATCCGCAACCCCTGCTGTTCTGAGTTTGAAGGCAGCGCAGGAGGAAAAATATAGTGAAAAATGTCTAGAACAGTTGTCATTGATTAGTTTTCTCCTGGCTATTTCAAGATACAGCAATAACATTTCGTAAAATGTACTCACCACCCTAGTTTCAGTTATACATACCCGTTATAATATTAACGATCGTGCATGGGATATAGGATTGTTCTGCATCGGTGATGGGTAGATGAGTTTTATGAGAACATTCAACAAGAGTTTTGTACAACGATCAGGCTTGGAAGGCGATCCGGAATAATCTAAAATCCTAACTCTGGGTCACTGAATACTAATATACCGTGGTTCCAGATCCATGGGATATAATGGCAGGTGCTCACTGGATCCGGGACAAACATTTGCTGCGAAAAAGATTCGGTCAAACCAGTAGATTCTGAAAACCAATTATCGTACCTTGTTTTGGTGAACAATTACACCAATGAATGAACCTTATTTGCGGGTAGTAAGAAGTGCTTCTTAGCAGGTCACCTCCTCGATCAATAGTCCAATGTGTTCTCTACACAACCACACGAAAATACCGTAAAGGCGGTACCGACTATTAACAATGGAAGGATATGCTGCAGCATCTACTGTAGTAACGCGAGGATGAATTTCACCTTTATGATGAACTAGCTAGTTTTTCAGTGCGAAAATATAAATGTGTGATGACTTTATACTGCAGCATGCATACAATACCGTCAACAAACCTTTGACATTATGTTTTGCACAGTACGTGACATTCTGAAAAGCTCATCACAGTATACAATATACTCGCATCATGCACAGGGAAAAAATGCGTGGAATCATTTAGAAATCCCTGTGTGATCTACCACATAAATCATACGCTCGCGTGTGATTTTTGTGTGATTTTCCGAAAATCATACAAAAATCACACGAAGCGTATGATTTCGTATGATTTATGTGGTAGATCACACAGTGATTTCTAAATGATTCCACGCATTTTTTCCCTGTGATGACATCATATACTCATATACACATATACTCGCATCATGACATCAATATTGAAATGTGTAGATCATACATCATATCAGTACACTCGAAGTTGTATACACACAGTACACTCGGAGTTGAAATGTCTAGATTACACAACACATAACATACTCAAAGTTGAATACACAAGTACACTCAAAGTTACACACAACACATAACACTTAAAGTTGAAATGTGTAGCAGACACAAAACATCAGTACACTGGAAGTACTCCGACATGAGATGACGTCCTCGTCGTCCCTTAATGATCCATGCTATCGAGTAGGTTTGTGCAAGTGTAGATACAAAGCTCGAGCCTATCCAAGACGTATTCGCAACAGTTTGCTGTTGCAACTCCATAGCGGCGGTCGGTGTCACGTAGAAATTTGCTCACTTCCTCAAAATATCTCGTCCACGAGCTATTCCAATCATTGTTTGCCATTGAGGTAATTAAAGGAGAAAAATATTTCTTCTAATAATGCGTCTTCCATGAACGGCATCAATGACCCACCATAGCGAGGTGCTAAAATACAAATCTTATCTTGAAGGCAAGAACACATTGACAGTGAAACACATAAACTCAACTCATCAATGAACCATGCATAAGCAGGAGGTAGTTATGCATGGTCTATGTTAGCCCCTTACTTGTAACTTTTTAAGACAGCAGCTAGTACTTGCATGCTCCAAAATTGACTATGTGGTATATAAAAGAGATGTGGATGTCTACACAAAATACTACTTATTTATAAGATTCTCTTTGAGTTTGGAAGACATGTATACATGGCAGTAGTTAATCGAAGTAATTTTAAAAGCCGGCCAAATCAATCACGTAGAGAAAAAAGAACACATTGTGTGCATGCGTGCATGGGCAATGATACATGATAGCTCTAGATTTAGGGTTAGTTTTAAACAAATTTTTCTATTATTGTATGGAGGTTTGAATTTTTGCTTACGAAGGCTGCTCGAAGGTCTGTAGCATATCAGTATAGTGCATGTAGCACCATGCACCAGTTAACCAAGTCTGGTGCATGGCACCTCCCGTACGCCATGTCTTCACGAGTAACGTTCAATTCACTAACTGCGTTTGTTGCTGGCATTACAAGAATAAATTTTGCAAGCTTCAGTACCTCTATGTATAGTCAGTTGAGCTGTGAAATGAGTTGCTAGAAAAGTTGGATGATTGTTCTTTTTTTTTTTTAAATTTCATACCACCTTTCAGACTATATGAACTTCAAAGGAAAGATTGCAGTGCAGAAGAGATAATCAGGTGGCTAAACGCTCACCGTCAAAGTCATTAATTTGCATACAGATCTGTATTAACATAGCCTGCATTTTATAAGGATAATCAAGGATCGGCTAGCTCCACTAACTAGAAGTTTATTTCCATCTAAATTGCCAGTATAGGCTGCTGATAAACAGCAAGAAGAAGGTCGTTATGTTAAACCTTGGAAACTGCATGTACTGCGTGCATTGGTACAAGCAACTTATAATAGGACCCGAATTGTTCATGTGAAAAAGAATGTGCATATGATGCAAAAGTGCAGTGCAGGTGCACAAAGATGTCAAGGTTATAGGGCTTCATTACTTATTAGTAAACATCATGTCTTAAGAGGGTGTAAATTAGCAAAGATATCCACAATCTTTTCTCCTTTAAAATCTTGGGTCATCGAGTCATGCATGCATGTATCAAGTTTGCTTGCCCTACACTAAAATTCAAAAACGTCAGTGACTGGCATGGTGCAAGCTATCTCGAGGAGTGCATACGTTTAGAAAGTACTAAAGAGGATCGCACTATTTAAAAATGGCATAGCTACTACTGTTGATGTTCATTTATCCGCTGGTAGCTCTATATATCGTTACTTCTAAGGAATTATTTCCTAAGGCACAAGCTCAGGTGAAAGTGTTATCATGACATGCACACTTCTTTACTGATTGGAACTCATCTGTGCGATTAATGAGGAGGTTCCTCCCCCCCCCCCCCACCAATGAAAGGCTTCAATCAATATGCACAGACGGCTTGTAGTAAATATTGAAAATGCTCATTTATGCATGGCACGGTGCACTTTATTTGAAATCGCATCCTATTAATCTATAATGAAAACTTATAATATGCTGGTCCAAAATTTTGGGGTGCTTTACATCCCCCCCCCCCCCCCCCCCCCCTTTCCCCTTTTGCTTAATGCAAATGTATTTGAGACTGAAGCGTGAATCGTTCCTTACATACTGCTACATGACATACGTACGCATCAGTATTGTAGGATTAGTGAATCTAATATCCAGGCCCAATTACGAGATCATGCCTACAAGGGCGTCATGCTGTAAATACGTCATGCCGTAAGGACGTCATGCTGTAAGGACGTCATGCTGTAAGGACGTCATGCTGTAAGGACGTCATGCTGTAAGGACGTCATGCTGTAAGGACGTCATGCTGTAAGGACGTCATGCTGTAAGGACGTCATGCTGTAAGGACGTCATGCTGTAAGGACGTCATGCTGTAAGGACGTCATGCTGTAAGGACGTCATGCTGTAAGGACGTCATGCTGTAAGGACGTCATGCTGTAAGGACGTCATGCTGTAAGGACGTCATGCTGTAAGGACGTCATGCTGTAAGGACGTCATGTCATGCTGTAAGGACGTCATGCTGACGTCACGTCATGCTGTAAGGACGTCACGTCATGCTGTAAGGTAACGTCACGTCATGATTTATTTTTGTTACATACCGCTTGCCATAGTTGCGCTACGTTGAGTCTAGACCTTCTTTGACTTGCGCTATGATTCTTGTTGCTGACGCCTTATGGCCGGCTCGAATTCGTTTCTTATTCGTAATTTCCTCGCTCATCTTCAAAAGACACGTGTTCTATCTATTTGTTTGTTCCCAGGCTCTCGAAGGACCATGTACGAACAGCGCTTGCCGCGGATATACGAAAGGGGAAACTCGAGCTAGCCACACGTCTATTTCTTAATTAATCACGTGCAAATTCTGCAATTACATCACACAATTACATTATATTACGTAACTAAACAATAATAATCCAACACCAGGCAACAAACCTCAGCTGCCTGTGTAAATACAGTGAAGCACTTCAAATCCTTCCATCTCTCCAAGCGGAGCTTGAAGAGGCCTGGCAGTCACAGCAAGAACTGCAGGAAATGGCAACCTGTATGGCATTAATGAATAGTAACAGAAATCCTCTAGCCAAGGCTCTTCTGAAACAAGCTGCAGACAAAATGAAATCATAGATTATTTAGAGAGGGATTGGAAGCCGCTCACGTGAGCGCATACTTCTATACATTCACTCCGTGATACGGTTGTTCACACCTTCAATTTTGACAAAAAGAGGCGGAATTCTGGTTCTAGCGATCTACTACTTGTAAGCGTTTTATCATTTCTTCTACATAACCTCGAAAGCATTGTGAGTTTTGCCATCCTTTTTTTTTTTTTCCAAGTATCATTTACACGATAAGCGGCGTATTTTCAAACCTGCAGCACGCCTATCACTTCAAGTCCTTAACAGTTTGAGATACGCGTTTTTTTGAAGTTGTTCTTGTTAGGCCAATGATTTCTGCGTGCCATGATGTATTTTTTATTATTGGATGACCTTCCGTTGATGTAAAACATATAGTTGAACCTCAGAAGGTGACGCGAGAAGTTGAGAGGAGTCACACCTTCTGAAGGTTCAACTATGTGTTTTACATCAACGGAAGGTCATCCAATAATAAAAAATACATCATGGCACGCAGAAATCATTGGCCTAACAAGAAAAACTTCAAAAAAACGCGTATCTCAAACTGTTAAGGACTTGAAGTGATAGGCGTGCTGCAGGTTTGTAAATACGCCGCTTATCGTGTAAATGATACTTGGAACAACAAAAAAAGGATGGCAAAACTCACAATGCTTTCGAGGTTATGTAGAAGAAATGATAAAACGCTTACAAGTAGTAGATCGCTAGAACCAGAATTCCGCCTCTTTTTGTCAAAATTGAAGGTGTGAACAACCGTATCACGGAGTGAATGTATAGAAGTATGCGCTCACGTGAGCGGCTTCCAATCCCTCTCTAAATAATCTATGATGAAATCTGTCAAGTCAGAGGCGGATCCAGGGGGGGGGGAGGGGGGGTTGGGGGTTGCAACCCCCCCTTTCATATAAGGTACCGTACCCTTTTCTGCTAAACAGCCCCCCCCCCCGCTTTTCGTATCGGACCTGAAGCGGACACCCCCCCCCCCCCCCCCCCGCTTTTCGTATGGCGGGTCTCAACCCCCCCTTTTGGAAAATCCTGTACAGGGGCGGATACAGGATTTTGGCGAGGGGGGGGGGGGTCCAACATGAATAATTGATGAAGAGGAGGGGCGCGCGCGTAGCGTGCGAAAAATTTTGTGGTGCGCATTCCAATTTTTCCACAGATTGTACATGTAAGGGGGCCGGGGATTGGAAACTAAGGCAATCAACACCAAAAATGAGTGACAATCCGTTGCATTCTGCCGGGTTTCCAGGCTATTGTAGTCTTATGGATTTAAATGGCTGTGTTGTTACTTGCATGCGCTTTCCTTTGCTATTTGAGCCACTTAAAATTTACCATTACATGGCTAGTGTGTTTCGTCGCAGATTTGCATTGTACGTTACATGCCCCAGCTTAGTTTCTTTGCTATGTTAAAATTTAAAATTTAAAATTTAAATTTGCAATGGTCTTGCAGCAAGGTGCATTCAACCTTGATGGGTACTAATAATAGAGCACGAATCAAAATAACTGCGGAAAGAATGCTCTATATTATACAACCATGGGTTAGCATTTTGGAATACATTTACCTTATGTATAAATACCATGCATGCAGGCTACTACGTATATCTCGCAATTCAGTTACAGAACTAAAATATAGTACTACCAATTAAGCAATAAGAATAAGCTATTTAGCAACTTCACGAAGTGCACTCCGTAGACATGTATATCTCACGTGCGACACGACATACGCTAATTATATTCATATTCAGGTTAGAGGGGGGGGGTCCAGACACCCTGGACCCCCCCCCCTGGATCCGCCACTGCTGTATCCGCCCCTGCAAGTTACTTGTAAGTTGCAATAAATATTTAAATGAGTAATTAATTAAAACATCTGCACCACTAGGAAGCCAAGGTTGTCAAATGCCAAGCTACAGTGAAAAAAGGGTTTTGTGAAAAAGAAGGGCCATTTGTCAAGACACTTGACAATGCTTTGCAATCCTTTGGAGTTCAAAGGCAGCAATATTTCAGTGGAGCATTTATTGGCAACCATGTCCATAAGGCACTGAAGGTAGAATTTTTTATTATGCAGATAAAAATTCATATTACATGGCTATTTTTCTCAGCTACCCAATTTCAAGACCCTTTTTACATCAATCTCACAAATGGCACAACAACAACTGCCCCATCGATGTGATGAGGTAGTGGGAAAAGTTTCACAGTTTATTACAGCATTTTCCTTATTTGGTAACTGTCATAATATTTGTGATCGTAACTTTATTGATGAGGCACATGCTCAAGCACTAGACAAGGTAAGTAACGACTTTTGTGCGATTTTGTTTATAAAATTTGTCCTCTATACGTAAATAAACTAGCTATTCTAGAGTTCTTTCTCTTCTATCGGGATACATTTCCAGAGGCAACAGTTCCAATTAAAATGCACCTTTTGGAAGATCATGCTGTACAGTGGGCTAATGCAAACCATGTTGGCTTCGGCCTACTTGGTGAACAAGGTGCAGAGTCTATACATGCCAAGTTTAATCGGCTTGCCCTGGCATTTGCTCCCATCAAAGACAGAGTGAAGAACTTACAGTGTATTTTAAAAGAACATCTCTTAAACATTGAGCCACAATTGCTAGCTGCCATCCCACCTCCCTCAAAGAGAATAAAGAACAATACTTCCAGTAGCTCTGCAGAACCTCAATATATTTGTATTTTAACAATATACACGTCTGAATGCGGCTGCTGGGTCATGCATGTTACATGCACAGAGCAGTTGAATTCTTTGAACTCATTTGTACTATCTCAAATAACCTCCGAAAAATATTGTCTATAATATCATCCCGTCTTTTATTCTTTTTAATTAGAGACACCTCCCCTACATGACAAAAATGGCGGATTTTCGAACGCTCAGCGTATAGTTCAGAAAAGGCGTCATTGTTAGTATTTAGCAAAAACAGATACAACCTACAGTGTACTTTACCGCTGTATTTGTTGTTTGGCCTGTCTCACTCCCTGAATGCCATACTCCTTTTTTGTATACACTATATCGAAACACGCCGTGCGTAAGTTGATTGGTTGCGACAATCCATGCTAACAGTTAGCAACGTAAGGCTGGGCGATTTATGCTTTGCTATAACAGTCAGAGGTGTTCGCCACTTCTAGTATGTTTTTTAGGTATATTGTGCATTTGGTGTCTTGGTGCAAAGCACATTCTAAGTGACATCGGTTGTCTGATTCGTTGCTATGCGACAACGTAAATATTTCAATATTTCGGGCGTAGGGTCAACTTTCCACGCGTTCAATGGGAGCAAACCACCGTGAGCAAGGCATTGAAAATACACCACTCAGTAATTCCTTGAAAAGATTTGATACAACTGTAAGCACTTAGTAAAATAAGTACTCTGCAGCCGCAAGTACCTGTATAAAATTTCAACTTCTCCTCATCTTGACAGAGAGACTCAGCAGACATGTTAGCATTCTCTACAACTTTGTCTGTCTGACAACTTGCATCTATGTATTTCTGATGAAACCAATCAGTATTTTTAAGAATTCTAATCACTCGCCTGCATATGACTTTGAATTCTGTTGCTCTGTGGGCTCACAAAGGTATTTACTGGATAGGTAACTTACAAATGCTGCAATATCTGCCTGACAACTGGCATTAACAGTTTCTGCACAGCCTGCTTGACATTCAGTGGATACCATGCCAGTTGCAACTTGAGATGTAGTCTGCAGCTCAGCAAGAGGAGAGACCAATGGTTCCTGATTGTCAATAGCCTAGTCATATACAGATTCAATGTAGCTTCATTTATACCAGTATATTTACATGATCGATGACATAATCAGATTGCTGTTCGTCACTCACTTCCAATGGTTCCTGACTGTCAATAGCCTGGTCATAGGGATTCAACATAGCGTCATTTATACCAGTCTAGTACTACATACCTGATCATTGATCTCGTCAGATTGCTGTTCATCAGTCAGTACCTGGGTTGGTCTGCCAACATCATAATGGCCAGGGCATTTACGGCCTCTATTAAGTGACCGGTTGTACCGCTCGAAATGTGGCACGCATGATGCATAGCCCAGATTGACAGTTGGAGCCTAATCAGGATTGCACGTGTCTTCTATGGCAGCTGGTGTACCTAGTAACATTACAAATATGCACTCAAACCTTCATTTTTCACAGAGGTAATTCATACCCGTTACAAAGTGGACAGAACAAACGCGTGCGTTCTTTGAAGGGGCCCAATCCTTTCTATTAATTCTAGACAGTAGGTACTTTGATATTTTTTTGAAATTGGGATTTAAGCCGCATATTATATATCGTTGGAAAGAGCAAAAAATCTACATCCCAAAGATACCTTATATTCATGGTGATGCGTTTCGTTGCGAGCACCACGCCATTCGAAAGATCACAAATGAAATGATCGCGAATGTACGTGAATTGATAGGGTACGCAAAACAAAAACTGTCCCGGTTGAGTTTATAATCAGTATAGAGATATAAATAAGTGTGCAGCCTTAACCAAAACTTTAATATACATAGTCTTGCTGATATCATACATAGGGATGCATTGGATTTCGCTTCAATAAGTAACTAACACTTACCATTGGTCATGATAAGAATTAAGGTTATTCTGCAAATAGTACACATATAACTATATGCACTGAGTGATTAGAAGTATGGTACTAACTGATATAAATCTAACTGCTAGTACAATTTTTAATGCAAAGCTGACATAAGAAACATATCAAAAACACCACACTATGTACAATACACGTACAAATAGATTCATGTATTCAGTTCACTTATCCCCATCTTCTTCAACTTCCAATAGGTTACAATGACTTTAGGAATTTTGGCATTGTAAAAGGTTTCACACAAACTACATGCCCATTATCAGAGTACATTCTTCTACCAAAGATGTAAATGTAGACACCATATATCTGACAAAACATTTAATATTGTAGTATAGGAAATAATCTTCTTTCTCTACAAATGTTTTTCCAATACTTCTCCTAAATGTATCCTTATTCTTCTGATTCTTAACTTTTTGTCCAGCATACCTGACCTGTGTTTTGCAAAAATTTTACCAAATTATCTTGCTGTTCATCCTGTGGGTGAAACAACACAATCATAGCAGTGTTTTAATGATCTTACTTTTAACTTTGCTATATAGAAATCCCACTTTCGTGTGGGCCAACTTGATCATTGCACTTTGAAGATACTGTACGGTTTAGCATTTTAACACTAGCAAGTACTCAACCTGATTTGATGTACATGTGTAATCAAATTCCTTTTTTTATGTAAAAAAAGCACTTTTTCTTACCTCATATATAGTGTAGCTAGATCTAAGGTTTATTGGTATGGATTGGGAAGTGTCAGTTTGGCTAGTGTGCAGAGCATTGACCGATGAAAGTGGATCGTTGAATGTATTTGTTTGGGATTCATTTTAAGGCAATTCAAAATGCAGTAAGCCATTTCTTATATCAGGAGCTAGAAGGGATCCATGCTCACTCACATCCTTTTACATATATTTATTAATGAGCCTCTTGAGATCAATAACTATCTTCATTCTAAATAGCAACAAAGCATTGGTTGCGCAGATGCGCATCAGTAATTACACATGCATCTAATTAAATATGAATATTTGGCTTGAAAAGAACACTGCGTGGGCATCATCGAATTGCAATGTTACAACGACAGAAATAGAAAAATTAGTTCAATCTTCAACGTAATGTCATTAACAACTTAGTTGATCAATGAATGGGGTGTGCAATAAATAGGGTAGTCACAAAATATTTTATTGTATGAAATGGCTATGTACTTAAGCTTTGTAGACAAAGAATCTAATTAAACCTAATTAGTTAAAATATAAAGATACATTTACATAAGCTTGTGTGTTCTTTTTTCATGCAGACCAACACAAAACGCCTGGGTAGTTAAAGCACCCTTTGGGCATCATCCAAACGTCCTCATACTTTGTAGTATGACGATTCAATACCTGATTTAAATAACAATATACATCCCGTGATAGTTGGCTCACAATTAGAGTCAAGATTCATTCCCGAAGTTATACTACGAATTCAATGCGTCAAAACAAATATAGATCCGGAACCAGCTCGAAATTAGGCATTGGTGTTGCATTCTACAACTAATTGGCTAACTAAGTCAAGCTGTGTAGTCGGACTAGCCGTGCAGAGAATCGAACAAGTTTCGTCGCTTGTTAAGACCTTTTTCAAACTTTACGAAATACGGGTCCAGTTTTCGACGTAGTTTTAGATCATCGATTTACGGACCCACTTACGCGATTTGTCAAAGTACCTATAGACAGCCACTCAGTTCGCCTTCGAATAGACAACTCCCGAAGGTCTTTACCCCGCCTTTCGTTGACGCCTGGGATGCTGTAAAACTTTATGTCCTTCTCAGTTCCTGCTCGGCTCGAACAACCCGCAACGCAGCAAGTTGTCACCATTCTCCGTTGAGCACCTGTAATACTTTGCCCCCTGCGTGGGCGGAAATATTTTATCATATGACTTTACGTGAGATCACGAGATCTATGCAATCCCTGTATTGTGCTCACAAACCCTCTTTAGTGTTTTGTAAGTCCCGTTCCCTGACCCTCATTTCAGAAATTGATAAATGGTCAACAATCAAACCTGTATCGTGTAGATGCATTTGTACCGTAAAGTACCACGAATAAGCTCCCCCCCTCCGCCCCCACCGAAAAAAAATGGCTCGTGTTTAAACGAGCGTATCTTCGTAATGGTTAACGCTTCCGCGTACCTGTTTCCACATTTCAGGAAAGGAATGGTACTCCAACAGGATTTTAAAGAACGGCACGCAGCTGCGTTCATGATTACGAAGATACGCTCGTTTAAACGCGAGACAATTTTTTTCGGTGGGGGCGGAGGGGGGGGAGCTTATTCGTGGTACTTTACGGTATGTGTTATTTTTTTAGATGCCTTTCTATGCGTTCAACCAACTAATGTTTTATAGCCTGATTTTTTCAACTTGTGTTCCTGAAGATATGTTTCTAATTCAGCTATCTTCAGAAGGTTAAGGTCAACAGATCCCCATTGAATATCTTCAAATGATTGACAAACCTTCTTGCATTTCATTCCATTATCACTGCTCTTCTTTTTACGTTTCTTGGGTAATTGAAGGGAACTCTTACTTTGCCCAATACGTTGGTTCACAAGGCTCACCTGACCAATAACAGGGACCTCTGATAATCGTAATTGTCCCTCCTCATACTGTGCAACTAAACGAGACTGAACAGCTTCAGCTGAAACGTTAAGCCAACTCTTCACTTTCTTTCCATTCACAATTTTGCCCTCACCTTCTGGCCAACATCTACCAATGAACTCTTCAACTCTTAGGGATATCTGTGGATGCATATTTTAACGATAGCGAGCCCAACCTGGAAAAAAAATTACCTTCAAAAGAAGCATAGGTTGAAATACATTAGTTGTTGAAATCACAGCCGTAGCCTGCCCTCCTAATGAAAAGTCTCTTGTACCCAGTATTGTGTTGGCATGACGCATTGCCAAACTGATTGCATCTTTTCGTACTTGAGAGCCACTGCATTTATGCTTGTTTAATGTAACAACATTCTTGAAGTGATAGAGGCATTTTTTACACTGTGGGTAAATTTCAGCTATTTCTTCAAGGGCTATTTCCATCTTGATTTCTTCCTCAATTCTCCTCTGTTTGCATCCGCTTAAATCAACAAATTAACGTTTGTACTTGTTATTAGCCCTTTCTATTGTCTTTTCAGACCCTACGTTGTGCAGCATCACTCTAGAGCCACTAAAAATTTTGCCACTGTTGCCAAAAGGGAATTCATCATTTGCAGAGTGGGGGGCAGTGACCATTTTTCTACGCAGTGAGGGTACAGACTGTCCTAGGTTCCTAAATGACATGACTTTTTGCATTTCATTGTTGTACTGAATTAAATAATAGTTCATGATTCCATGAATAGCAGTAACATTAGTGGATCTGATGGGAGCATCATGTTTTAGGCTTAATTAGTAGGACTGTAGTGTTTTTCACACTTTGTACTAAGCGCAATTGCTAACTGTTTAGTTGTTGACCCTTCCTTCCACCATCGCCTTCGGAAATGTAGGCATCTACCCTTGCTTGTTGGTGGGCAAAGTGGGTGTCACATACATCCTTACCTGCTGCTGCTTCATTGTGGTGGTATGCAAGCAGCTCCATTCCTGTTGAGGAAACAACCTGATGCACTAATTTTTTCATGTTTTTGCCAGAAACGTTTTTTGCATTATCACTCTGCAGGATGACTTGCTTTAGGTGAGGAAAACGCCGATGTAGGGCATGAAGTCCAGCTTCTAAATAAGACAAGGCAACAAATGAATCGCTTTTCTCATCATTTACTTTCACATCTTATCCGGTATACATGCTATGCTGGCAGAAGCATCTTCAGTACTCCAGTGACTATTCGACTGAAGACTCGTTCCATGCACGGTTGCAAATGCCTTTCCAGTTATGTCTGTCTTAGTATGAGCCTTTTTTCTTACATCAATGCTTGGAAGTCTCCTCACATCAAGTACAGCACTCTTCTCCACAATACCCAGCTGATTGAGCACACACAGTATGTTGGTTGGTGACGATGTGTCTGACTTTGTGGATTGGCATAGTTTAGTAATGGTGCTTTCAAAGGCTGAGCAGGTCCAATTTGAACGGATGATCCAGTACCCGATGATACTGTACGACTTTGAAAAGTAGGAACGGGATCGAGAAGCATTATTTCTGAGTCCGACAATGTGCCGTGCAAAAATCGGGCTGGGGTTTTAGTATGACGCATAACCATGACTCTCTGGGGGCGTTGTTCATCTTCATTCTTCCTAGGACGTCCTATACGCTTCAAATACGTGCAACATACGCTGCATATTCCAGAATTACACTTCTTGCATGCTCCCTTCTTGTGCTTGCATCCTTGGGCAGCCATTATTAATCTCGATGACACTAGCTTACGTCATCCTTTCCTGAATGGCTTTTAGGCTGTACTCTTATGTGTGTTTACATGCATGTTTAACGACAGCAACATTCTTATATGCATGTGATCAATACTAATCTAAATAATCAAGTGCATTTCATACACTTGTTTACAGCTTGAAGGGTGTCGATCATAGCACATATTGCGATTGAAATTTTAGCTAGAAGACTGCTGTATGTGCTCCGAGGTCTTTAACCTATCGTTTATAGCAAAAAACCGGCTCTGAGGACGAAAAATAGTGACTTGAAAGCGCAACTAAAAAAAGTACAGTTCCGCGTCAATAGCGCTAAAATTCTGGGAGACGATCCAACTCGTCCGCTTCTGTAGGGCGAGCTGATCGCTTCCAAGAAAAGTTAGTTACTGATCTAGAACCAGCGATCAATGTGCTTTAAGAATATGTCTGTTGCTATCAAAAAAAGTAACAAGCGACAACTTTATAAAGAGAGCATGGTGTGCACTTTTTGATATCAAAATTTCATGACCCGGTGTTAAAAAAACATTACGGTCGGAAGGTTATTACTTTAGGGCCAAAATTTTTCGGATGGACAAAATTTTCGGATGGCAAATATTTTCGGATATTTGCATTTCAAATTGCGCTAAAAAATATCAGAATCCCAGCATTCGAAAATAGTTTCGCGTCCACTCTAATTCGATTTCTATACCACTTTTGTGACAGCTGTATATTATATCGTACATACACATCCTAAAATATCTTGTAGCTTATTACGGTACTAAACAACCATTACGCAAAATTGTATACGGTACTTCTAAAATGCAAATATTTGCCATGCGAAAATTTTTGGCTCTACAGTATTGAGACGCCATGGCCACCTATTAAATAATTGCGGACACGAATTATTTGAATTCCGTAATGCGCCTAATAAAGTATTGCACATGGCGTCTATGGGTAATTTCTATCAATCGCGCACAGTTTAGTACCAAAGACTCGGAGTAGAGCACTCAAACCTAAATAGGATACAGTGACAATTTTTGCATATCTTCTGTTCTGTAAAAATGTGCGCCCATCCTTTTCATAACGGAGTTTTGTGTCATTGCATACATTAAATGATAATGTCATTGATCATTCCCCCCTCCCTAGCTACTTGACCACGTTAAAGATGTATTGAGGAGCTCAAAGCGGATTCTAAAGCCATAGCTATTAGCGTATTTACACATTTAACTAGCTTATCTATGCCATGTGCACATCTATTTCTAAATTCAAGTATGTGAATTTTAGTACCCTTTCAAACCATAAATTATAAAAATAATTTAAAATGAATAGTACGTGTACGTACATATACGTTATAACGCTGACCAAGAAAACCTTGTTACCTGTCCATGCGCCATCTATGCCCGGCCAGGCTAGGGCAGCATATGTACGCGGCCGCGCATGCACGTGTGCCAGTGGAGTATGTTCGAACGTGCATGTTTCCTAGGTATGTATGCATAAGTAACACACTGCTGCAATCGTCATCACCTGGCTAGCTTTTAAATATAGAGCTAGGTAACGAATGGCATCACAATTATCCGGGCATATATGCGTTTTATGCCGCGTGAAGATCACGCGTGTTGGATTTTGAAAGCACAAAACGTGTGCCAAACAACTTCTCACCGCATGTGCGCTCCATATGAGTGCGCTCACCTGTATTTTAGGTTTTTTTTTTATTGCCGCTACGCAACCGTCTCACTCTTTGCCAGAGGAGTATGCAAAACTAAAGTAGCGGTGACGTAGTCACGAACAATGAGCGAACGCAACGAACATGTGCCGAAGTAACAGTAGATAGCGGTTGCATGGAGATTCGTCCTCCACTTTTACGTAGTTAGCCACGCCCAAAGCATGAGTATTCTTCGCCCCTCCCCTTTGCCCCCCCCCCCCCCCCCCCCCCGCAAAATAATTCTGGATCCGCCCATACAATGGAGTGTTATATAGTGAGAGGTGTGGCATGGAAGTTAATTCCACTCCCCAATAATCTCCTGGGATGATGAATTATTAGGCTTATGATGCGAAGTCCCGAGACCCTGCCCCTTTATCCTCACCCCCACCCACTCAAGAGTGTGTGATGGCAATGATGATGATGTAGTCAGGTGATAGAAATATTTAAGTCAATTGGCATGTACCCCACCTTAGTTTTCCTAACATGTATTCATATTGCAGTGCTGTATACCTACTGTTGTAGAAAATATTCACTGTCCTTTGCAGGAGGCAGGCAATTGATTTGCTCCATCAAGGATGAGCCTATCAATGAGTACCCCGGCATTTTAAGCATGCACATAAGCATATAAGTATAGTATTTGTATTAGTGATGAATTATATATATATATATTTGCAAACTAACACTGACATGCTTTATACGCATGCATCTGCCGTTGCTTACCATCGTCTGGTTGTGTGGACGAGGTCACAGAGCAGCTTGTTGGTGTGATGAAGTGCCGAGTGTTATCGTTGTCAAGGTAACAGGCGGAGAATAAACACAATGCTCCTCCTGGCAGTGACACCATTGTAACTCCAGTTTGGCCGTCATTTCAGAACGGGAGGGATTGGTTGCGAACACTCTGTCAATATTTAATGCCCACAAGTAAAGAAAAACTTTCTCGTTAGGTGGGATGTAGGAATTGGAGGCAATGGTGGTGTTAAAAGGAAGGGAACAAGGTTTTGAGATAAGGGTAATGAGACAAAAATCCTATAATTAGCAGTTCTTTTGGTCCTGTTATATTCTGGTACATAGGGCCTTGTACATAATTGGCACAGAAATGATTTGTGCATCATATCTGATACAAGGGTGATATATATGGGATGTGATTAGTGCCAAAAGTCGGTCACGCGCAGCGCAACGATCGATGACGCAGCGCAGCGATCTCGTGCCAGAAATCATATGTGTATCGAATATCTAATATCGATATGATGAGAAAAACATTATTTGATGGTGGTCGGGCTGGCTGACATGGCCGTATGCAGAAGAAAAAAAAGGATTAAAGAATATATACAGCCCTACAACTATGAACAAGGTGTCGCTACCAGTAACTGCATCGTTAGCCTTAACTAGCCACTCCCGCTACCGGTCATAACAAAGAGATACTAATACATTGGCATCCAATGGGTCAGTTAATATCGGCATCAGGTGTCCAACAAGGGGACCCTTTAGGCCCACTTCTTTTTGCCTTCGTTCTGCACTGCACCATTCTTAAAATCTCTGCTGACCCCAGTGCAAAGAAATGCAGCTGAACTGTTGGTATCTCGATGATGGGGCTTTGGCAGGACCAAGAGATGCAGTTTCCAGAGCTCTAAAAATTTTTCAAGCCTACAGTGACACTTCTGGTCTCCACATTAATTTGGGTAAATGTGATTTATTCTGTGCCCAAGAGCTCTCCATGTTCCCATCTGACATTCCATGCTCGACCTGTCCACACTTTGAATTACTAGGTGCCCCCATTGGGAGTGCAGAGTATTGTGCTCAGTACATCGAATCCAAAAGAAAAGACGCATTACATCTATTATCACTTCTACCCCAACTGTGCAACCCACAATTTGCTGTCACCATCCTGAGATCATGTGCTAGTTCCTGTAAGCTCGCCCACCTAGCACGGTCTACACCTCCTTCACCAATGTCGGAATCAGTGTTTAGTCAATTTGACAATGATGTTCTTCACTGCTTTGAATTATCTGCAGCAATTGAGCTAACACTTCCAGCAGCTAAGCAGGCCTCACTTAACCTGAGTCATGGTGGCCTTGGTCTGCGTTCCCTTCATCGCCATGCACCTGCTGCATACATCTCATCTCTAACCACATCAATGCCCTCAGACAATTGCTCGGTGACTTCAAAGGTCTACCTCCTTGCTGCAGTGAATGCGTACAATGCCATGATCAGTCAGCCAGATGCCATCTCAGTTGAAAGTGTACTTGATGTACCAACCCACCAGCACGCACTATCCTCTCACATTGAAGAAGCTGACTTCAATTCACTTTTTTCCGATGCAACTACCGTGACAAAGGCCAGATTGCAGGCTATCTCTGCACCTCAAGCCCATGCATGGCTTAAAGTGCAGCCTTCACCAAAGTTAGGTCTTGCGATGATGCCTGATGAAGCAAAGGTCATTTTAAAATGGTGGCTTGGCCTTCCTTTGACACCTGAGGGCACTCCATGCCCACTTTTTCATCACAACATGGATGCCTGGGGACATTACATGCTCACTTGTCGCTCTGGGGGAGATGTAATAACCAGACACAACCAACTCAGGGACTGTGTTGCTGACTTCTGCCACAAGGTATGCCTTTCCCCACAAATTGAGAAAGGAAGTGGCATTCTTCCTAAAGACCAATCAAGACCAGCAGACATTCTAGTGCCAAACTGGTCCCTCTCATGCCCAGCTGCATTTGACATAAAGGTCATCAATCCGCTTAATTTGCAATTTATACAAGAAGTGGCTCAAACCTGTGGTCATGCAGCTGAGATGGGAGAAGAGGCCAAGCACTCAAGAAATGATGAGGCATGTGCCCTTAGAGGATGGTCATGCATCCCTTTGGTTGTAGAAGTGTTTGGGGGATGGGGCAATGAAGCTATCAATGTACTTTTGGCCATATCCAAAAAGGTAGCCACGCAACTATGTCGACCTCTGAATGAGGTTGTCGAGCATCTACAGTCGCCTCAGCCTCACCCTCATGAGGCAGAATGCCAGGGCAATTTTGGCCAGATGTGTCTCACCAAACATTTGCTGTGACTTTTAGTTATTTGTAGTGCTTATGTTTTTAATTAATGTATTCGGTACTCTCAGCATTATTATTAGTTATGATTATTGTAATGGTACATCTGTTTATTATTCTATTTGATGCACATCCATGTATTTAAGGCAACTGCATGGTGAATGATGTTGATCGATGTTGAATTGTTGTTACAGTATTATTTGGCACTAGGCAGTGCATAGTTACATTGTGCATACTAAGTATTACTGCTCAACTTGGAATCTCAAATTTGTACCCAGGATTTTTTATGAATACGTTGTGTTGTGAACTGGTAGAAGTATCTTACGTGTAAGAGGGAAGGTGGGGGAGGGAGTATATACAGCGTGCCTATTGCCTGAGGGGGGGTGGGGGGGAGGGGCCTATATTTGACAAGTTAGTGTAGCACTTCCCCTCCCCAAGGTGGAAGCTCGGGCTATCTGAGTTCAATTGTCCCCACTGCCACTGTTAGTTTAGCGATAGGTTTATATGGAAACTATGCATGCATGGTCCAAAACAAAAGACAGTGAGACAAAAATGCACGCACCTGGCTGCCACCATATATTATAGAATGCATTATAATCTATGCTGAGACAGCGAAAGATTGGCTCTAAAGAAAATATACTGCAAGGGCAGATTCAGTGCTTTTGTTAACAATCCGGCTAAGGGGGGGGGGGGGGGGGGGGGGGGGGAGGGCGGCCCCAGAACTTCAGTGGATTAAAATTCATCAGTATAGTTAGCATTTGTAGCTAGCAATTAATTGGGATAGTCAGTGCCCAATTAAGGTACTTGTGGGCACTAGACTACAAACATGTATGCATGGGGCCCCATCTCCACCCATCAATATATTTGATCAATCTGATTTTAAATAAAGATTCTATAGCATAAATTGGATTAGAATCGTTAGATCAGTTATTGTGTCATCTAGCATAGTATTCCTGGCCATGGAGGGCCCACATTATTCCAGGGGCCCTAGACTATAGCCTGTAGCTTAGAGCCCCAGATTTTAGTCTAATCAGTCCTATGGTTAATCTGGGCCCGGGAAGTTAGCCTGCAATTTTTTTTACCTGGTGTATCTGGAGTTGGATTAGCAATTAAAAAGTCTCAGTTAAGTCTCTCATGTCCATGAATCCATCAATGCATCTTTCATCAGGTCATTCATGGAGGATTCAGTTGTACATGAAAGCATACTCCATCATACTGTCTGCACTTGCAGCTAGCTCCTGTACTGTGTGGAGGACTGCGCGAGAGACATCAACCTTCTCAAGTTGATGTTTGCAGGGACCCACTTAACAAAATACACTGGTAGATTATTTATTTTGGGGGTGGGGGGTGGTAACTGATGCATGATGGGGGCTAAGTGAAGTCATTTCCAGCTTGAATAGTACTATATAAACCCAAAAGACCTGCCTTCGTTTTAATTGGAGAGAACATACAGCCATATACTATTAGTACTGAAAACAGCATTTTTTTTCCAAGGTATCTTACTTGCCTTTATAAAATAGTTGCAAAAACCTATCATGCTAATGTTCATATCAACACTAAACTCCTGCATACTGTATATCTTAATCCAGACCCAAATAACCTATCAGAGTTAAGATGCATGACGTTCTAGAAGCTGCATTGTTATTACCAAAATATTAAATGTAATTCATACTTGGCTATTCAGGAAAAATTAGACGTTCGGCTCCCTCAGAAATTTTCACAAGCAAAGCTCATTCAGGGGGGAGTCAGAACTTCCTTATAAAACACCCTGAGAGTACGACAATTTGCTTCTAGAAATAAAGAGTTGTCTGAAGTATTATGGGAAATTAATGTGGTCCAAAAGTATTGACCTAGTAGTGATAAAATGATGTTTCAAAATAGGACTAGTTACAATGAAACCAGACCAAAAGCCTGAGCTGGTTTTTATAATGCTGACCTCTGCAACTAGTGTGCTTACATGGGGTGGGGTGGGGGGGTGGGGGGTGGGAGAGGGGACAGGCCTGTCCTCACCCTGAAAATCAGATGCATAGACAAGGTTGAAAACTGGGGGGGGGGGGGGGGGGGGGGGGGGGGGGGGGGGGGGGGACTATAGCTACGTACACACCATCCTGACACTCTCAGTGCACACCCCATCCCAATACCTCACTGTTAGATTTATCTGGGCCCATCCCGAAAAGACCTCTGTACACGAACCCATAAGTTAAAGCTTATATTCATAGCTTAGCACTTCTTTGTACATTTACAGGTGCTAAATACAGAATTTTTGTCTGATTTTGGTCAATTTAAAGTCACTCATGTTCACATATTATTGAAACCACAATTCTACTACCTAACATTGGTTAAACTTAAATATTCTGCCGTTCCTCCTCCTCCATGACGGCCATGCAGATTATTATCCACCTCCTCCTGCCCAGATCACATCAAGTACAATTGAGCAGTAACTAATAATAACTACTAAATACTAACTTTACATTAATCACTGGCATGATTTTGGTTTCAATAGCATAATTTTTCAATGCTCAGTTTTGGAGCTATATCAGTTCTACTTATTCAAAGATTTTGCACGACTTTCCGATCACCCTGTATATCCAGAAAGAATAAGTGCTTTTGATCAACCCCACAGGAGGAAAAAATTGTTACTTGAATTCCCATCAGTTCTGGTTTATGAAAATCAACTTGTTGCCAATATTAATGTTAGTTAACTTTAATCACTTAATTGCATTATACTTTCTTCCTGAAAGTGATTAGTTTTATATGAAAAGTACAGAATGTTTTTATAATTACTATACATTTTTTGCTGATGTGGAACACCCTGCATTATGGTGCAATATAGTCGACCAGATATAATGAATGCTTTAAGCTGGATAAATAATATTCTAACACATCACGTAGAATGCATACCAGATAGGTATTAAGAGGCAGGCAACCATAACAAACACCATGATTGAACGGTGTAACACAACATTTTTCATGGCAATTCCATTTCAATATTCACAAATCAGGATATGTGTACAATGAATGAAGTGCTTTTATATATCTTCCCATGAATGATCATGTATGATAGTCTGTTTATTTATCAAATCACAGGTTTAGACAATAATATTTTTTCTTTAAGTATCTGTGGGTGGGGGGAGGGGTGTTGTTCGACCCTGGGACCCCATGGCTATGACTTTGTATAAACAATTTTAATACCACCTGTGCTGTGTGATACTACATTTGTTGAGTTCTATTTTTCAAAACAAGAAATCACATGCAATGGTGAATCATTGTACCTCTTATTTTCTTGTGTGGGATATTACTTTTAAAGGGTGTGCGGGCAAACCACAAGGAGAATAGCTGTGTTTGATGTCCTTCAAACCCCATATCAATTTCTAATTCAACAGAAGACCCAGTCTAGTCCATTGGCAAGATCCTAAAAGGAAATTCCTGACTCTGATGTGATAATTTACACGTGCTAAATATAGGATTTTTGTCTCATTACCCTTTTCTCAAAACCTTGTTCCCTTCCTTTTAACACCACCATTGCCTTCAATTCCTATATCCCACCAACTTTCTTGTTAGAGAATGTTTTTCTTTACTTGTTTCCTGTATTTTTTAATTGTCATTTTTTTAAATCGATTATTAATACTGGCAAGTGCCCCCGCCCTCCCCCCCCGCCCCCCCCCCCCCCCTCCCCCCCGTCTTCAATTACTGTCACGAGCAGACGCCCGCTTTTGTTTGGGATCACTGTAAGGAATGCGGGAGAATTCTAACACGTCGTCTGCTCTCCTCTTTTGTTTGCACAATTCTAAATATACGTAAATGTCGCCATGGGAACGCTTCTATTTAACACTACGCATTACGTAATGGTTACGTATGTCAGTTTTATGCATCTGATACTTGAGGATGTCCTTCCAGGAGATTCTAAAGCGATTGATATAATTGGCGCTCTTTAAAACCATTCCTATCGGAGTTATACTCACCCGAGAATTAGAAGAAGAAAAGACGACGACGACGACGGAGAAGAATTGGCCTGGAGACGAGATAAAACACGAACTTTTTGTTTTCTTAAAGCAAACAGTTTGAAGACTGGAACGAAACATTAAAATGACCGCCTTTGCCTTCTGGATCGATAGGACCAAAGAGCTAAACTATCCGTTTCTTACTGCGCGAGTTATACGCTGGTCGCGTTTTCTTAATGATATTCGCGACCCGGGTCAATTCCTATATAGGAACTACTATCGTAGTTCCTGATATGTAATGCCATCATTTGCACTCCTTCTGATGTGCACATCAGTCTAATATGTGTACAGCGTACGTGCGTAATGGGACGTATAGGACCCAAATCAGATCGGACTACCGCGCACTCCTCCGGTCATGTTACAACCTCAATTTTATAAGCTATACAGAAATAGTACAGTTCATGCATGTTAGGATCATTGATTGCATGCATAAGAATGCATTAGGGGCAAAGAAATACAGTGGTACAGTACTTCAATATCATAGATACTATATACAGTACATGTAGTTCATTCTTTATATGCATAAAATCCATACTTATGCATAATACGTGAGGGGATGTAAAGATGTAAAGTTACTCACGCACCAGAACACTGTTGGTCGGATGGATGCAGCTGTATTCAAATGCTACGAACTGCAGGTCGCCATGTACATGTATGTTCCATTGAATGGCAACGTCGTCTTCGGAGCAGTGGAGGATCGTTAGGCTGTCGTTGGGTGACGACCCAGCTGCTTGCATTATGAAATACACACAAATTAAAAGGATCTGTTTATATTTACACCGCAGCGACGGGCATACTAACCATTCAAGCAACTGGCTCTGAAGCATAATGCGCCCTGCACCAACGTAACTAGAAGCAGGGGCTCTGAAGCATAATGCGCATGCGCAGTATTTACTTGTGGCATTCCATTATGTGCATGCAGCGCGCGGTTGTGCATGTAGGATGTTAGACAGCAAGTGGTGCTCTTTTATATGTTTGCTAAAGCACTAGTGGATGTAAAGCGGTGGGTGTTAATTGTTGTGTGCAAACAGTGGTGGTATCAATATGCGTGGAATGTTAATTCACACCATTACACTGGTTCGTATAATGATATATTATATTGCATCGGTATTTTGATCCTGAATTAACGCATAGAAGACGCTCCATCTTGGGGCGGTTTCATGAGCCGTGGGAGTCCTCCCCCACCCCCCCCCCCCCCCCACCCCTCCCTCCTTCTTTAAATAGTAACCGCTAGATCAATTCCTGCAACATCATGCATGTAATTTTGTTCCACCCCCGTTCCTTCATGCATGCACCTTCAGTTATTTGAATTGAATTCTACATACTCTCGCAAATATAATATGCAAGTATACTGAGCGCACGTATGAGGTACATTAATTGGTGTGAGTGTAAGCATTTGTAGGATTATAAGGCGGGGACGGTTTAATATTCTAATTTCAGAAACGCTCTGCATGGATGCTCATGCAAAAGCAGTGGGGATAAAGAATTAAAGTACGCCAATATGCAACTGCTCAAATAAGGCAATGAACCGGCATTTAAGGTACATTTAAGCATGCATGCATGCAATACAATGTTTTTTTGATATACACATTATAAATTCGCTGCAAAATTCAAAAGGTTTGTCTATAAATACGTTAAGTTAATATTAGGTTTTGAGGGTTGAAAGAGCATAAAGTATTGTTATGATTGCAAAAATGCTAAGTATAGGACAGTCTGATGTTTCTTGATGAATTAGTCGGTGCCTCAGAACGCTATTCGATGGCATGCCCCCTCATGTGGAGGATGCAATTGTCTGCACAGGGACCCTGTGCACATAATAAGATCCTCCACGGAACCCAGATATTCCATAAACCACACCTTTCCCTCCGGTGGTCCTTGTTGGCAGATGATGTACATGTGTAATAATTTAGCTCTGTACCAGCGCGGGCCAACCACCTGATTATCCCGGACCTAGCTGCATGCATGCATGTACGCAAAGGGTTTTGCTTCATATGGGTTTGCCCCTTCCAATGCATGTTATATATTTCGCAAGTCTATGACATAGGCAACTAGGTTTAAACGTCTCTGTCCCCTCTAAGCTTCCTGTAAACAATTTAAGTTGAATTGTTTCTGTACATGGCGTATAACGTGTTTTGCTGAGGGACGATGTGTCTTACAGTTCATCACCATTAATAATACAGGCTGACGTATAGTGAGCATTAACATTGTGCACCGCGTGCACCGCAGGTGCTCACACAGTATATGCATGCCAACGCATAAATACATGCAAGCAGTAATTTTTCAAATGCATACACTCAGAGGCAATGTATAGAAAGATACACACATAGCTCTTATTTAATCAGCCAGTCTCTTATAGTAATTTTATTCAACAGGACCAGCTGACTTAGGCGAGTATGTGCAGTCCTTTGCTATGGCTATCTGCACGGATGAACAACAAGCAACGTTACATTGTACCCATGAATGCTTCAGTCTTACAATGGGCACTTCGTCTAATGAACATGAGCTTGATGATTGCACTTCCTTGTTCCTATAAACATTGGTAAACTCAGTTTTAAAGATCATGATTGCGTAGATGCGTGGGTGCAATTCTTACCTGGGTCTCCGATGACTCTTTTGTCTAATAACTACGATACACATCGCGGTACGTAACAACCAAAGTTACTGCTACCATGAATATCAGCAGTACCACTCCAACTGAAGCCCAAACTGTGGACGCTGCATCGAATATAACGCAGTACTTATCACAACATTCCTGCCTGCACTTCCTTGTTCCTATAAACATTGGTAAACTCAGTTTTAAAGATCGTGATTGCGCGAATGCGTGCGTGCCTGGGTCTCCGATGACTTATTTGCCTAATAACTACGATATATCCTTTTCACTCATAATGAGGATGATTCGGGAATTATAGATGGAAATAGGACAACCTCGATGTCCGGCGTTATTGTTTGTTGAACGATGATTTTCTCGATGAGTCTATACGTGCGTGTATAAATACACACAATAAATACACATGCATTATACCGGTATGCATTATTCACACGAACACTCTCCAAATTCATTTAATAATCATCCTCACCTGCGACGCACTAAATTACTACAATTACCACATGAGGTTACATTTACGTATACATGATTCAAAAATGTACGGGTTTGTTTAGATATGACATACATGCATGGCAGGCGGCCGCGCCGGCCGCGGCATCTTGCGTTTATTCAATTGCTTACCATCTACTGCTGACGGTGGGTGATGGGGTCGCAGAACAACTTGTTGGTGCAATAAAGTGCCGAGTGTTATCGTTGTCAAGGTAACAGGCCGAGAATAAACACAATGCCCCTACTGGCACTGACACCATTGTAACTCCAGTTTGGCCGTCATTCCAGAACGGAAGCGATTGGTTGCGAACATATCATCCTACATGAGTTTACATCAATAAATATTTGTATGTGCACGCATACATACCGCCACTGTGCAATGGCATTTAGTATGCAGAGCTGTGCAGAGTCTGCATATCAACAATATGCAGACGGGTATCATTGAAGTGTTCATTTGCAGACGTCTGCATATGAACACTTCAACAATACTCATCTGCATATGGTTGGTATGCAGACTCTGCACAACTCTGCATACTAAATGCTGTTGCGCAGAGCTCATAATTGTAATACAGACTAGAGCGGGTATTAATATATACGTGTTTCGCTCGTTCTCATGCATTACAATACGCTTGCATTATTGATTTGTCACATATAACGGGCCGGGAACACATCACAGCACTGTTAGTCGGATGGATGCAGCTATATTCAAATGCTCCGAACTGCAGCTCGCTTTGCGTGTTCCATTGAATGGTCACTTCGTCTTCCGAGCATTGTGTCGGAGCGGTGCGTGACTCCCTGGGATGAATGACTCCCCGGTCATTGATACATTAGGCTCACGTGACTCCCCCCTGACGCAATTGCCATGTGCTACAATAGAAAAATGGGAAGATTTTAGCAAAGAGCTAGCTATCGTAGAGAAATATTTGTTGCGCGGAGAGTATCCTGTTTGAATGACAAAAGCAGACAAAGCAAATCTGAGAAGAAAATGCCGCAATAACTTCAAGACAGAAGATGGGGTTTTGTATTATCGAAAAAATGTGGAGACAGGTGACAAACAAGAGGATTCGTTGTGGAGAATAAGTGTTCGAACGTGTGAAGATAAAATGCGCATTTTCGAGTCCTGCCATGCGGGTTTGGCAGGTAATGAAATGATGGAAAGGTATGTGTTAGAGCAGATCTCTGATGTGAGTGTGTGTGTGTGTGTGTGTGTGTGTGTGTGTGTGTGTGTGTGTGTGTGTGTGCGTGTGCGTGTGTGTACGTAATGTGTGCGTGTGTACGCGCTGAGGTAAATATCATAGCTAGCTTGATTGTGGTCTGTTCTTTTCTTGTACATGTATATAGAAGATTGTGTTGTTTAATAGAATAAGATCTCATTATGATTAACGTTCATTAATTTGTTTGATTCATAAAGAAATAAGATCTTGAATGCTTTGTTTTAATATTTGTACAGGTTCTCACCTAGGTAGAAATGAAACATTGGAAAAAAATATCTGCACGCTTTTATTGGCGCAACATGTATGAAGATATAAAATTATTTGTAAAAGTCTGTGAAAAGTGCCAGAAGATGAATCCAAGGATTATTTAGAGCAATGCTGTGTTGCATCCAGTACCTGTGCGAGCGCAAGTCGGGCATAAAGTAAGTAAGTTGGGTATGCATGATATGAATAAACATTATAACTTTAGATGCACTCATGTATCTCTATTCGCAGGTTGGAATTGACCTCATTGGGCCATAACCATTAACTGCAAAGGGAAACAAGTACATTGTCACGCTATTGGACTATTTCAGCAAATGGCCAGAAGCCGCTCCACTTCCCAATAAGACTGCCATTGGGGTAGCTAACTTTTTGTATGAAGAATTTTGCAGGTTAGTAAAAAGTAGCTGTATGTCACTTTGTATAATAAGCAGCATAGACTCTTCTAATTAGTGGGGTTATATGCGAATAGCTTTCACCTATTCAATGTTTACATCCAGATTTGGTTGCTGTGAAGTTCTTATTTCAGATCAAGGGCGTGAATTTGTAAATGAGGTTCAGGAAGAGCTATTCAGACTGACAGGCACTGAACATTGTGTTACTTCAGCTTATCATCCCCAAAGCAATGGGTTAACTGAGCGCTTTAATCAGACTTTACAGACTGCACTTATCAAATTGATTAATGAAAGTCAAAATGACTGGGATGATCACTTATCAGGTGTACTTTTTTGGGTACAGAACTGCTATACAAAAGGCTACAAAGATGACCCCATTTGAAGTCATGTACTGTCGGTATGGTTTGATACTGCATACTGTTGTTGAATATAATATTATTCATTTTTATATAGAAGGCTGTGTTACCTGCTGATATGAATGCAAAAAGATGTCCAGATATCACAGATGCAAATGATTCGGAAGTTGAAAGTGATATCTGGGATGCAGACTATATCATTTCACAAGCTAAGGCAATGGCATGTGTGTGAGAGAAGATAAATGCAAAGACAATGTCAAATATTCAGATTGCTCAAGCAAAAGATAAAGCGTACTACGACAAGAAGCATGCTATTTCTAAGGTAACTGCTATATTCATTTGCATGATATTGACATATATATTTGATTTACATATCCTAAGTAATGGCACTCAAGTTTTTCTCAAAAACAGTGCTAGAGAAACCAAAAAAAGGAGACAAATTGAAACTAAGGTGGAATGGTCCATACTTAGTACATGCAGATCTTGGAAAGGGTGTGTATCGTTTATACAATCCAAAGACAGGAAAAACTCTGAAGAATGCAGTCAATGTATCTCGACTAACATGCAGAGTTTCATACTACAGATAAATCTTCACCACAGCTTCATCTCATTTGCAATCAGCTAATTCTTCCACATTCTCAGAAGGTGAGTTAATTTTGGCTGATGAACATGCTCGTACACCTGAAAAAAAAGAATGTCAAGTATGGATCAGGGATATAAGACTTTATAACATTGATGAGCATGATTTGTTGAATGGCAACGAGCTTTCTGATTCAATTATCATTGCAGCCCAAATGCTATTGATAAAAAGCTCTCCAAATATCAATGGACTCCATAACCCTGTTTTGGGAAAGGTGCTTCAGTTTCAACACTCCCCAAATCCAGTTGTGCAAATCCATCACACTGGTAAGCCATGTATTGACCATACTTATCCCTTACATAACCCCAGCTAAATTTTTATGTACATGTAGGAGCTAGTCACTGGGTATATACTACAAGCATAGGAGCTAAATGTGGAGTGGTTTTATTGATGGACAGCCTGGCATCTTCTATGAGGGAAACATTAGTTCTTCAAGTTGCACAGATTTATGAAATCCCTGTCGTGAAATCTTGTCTCATCATCGGAACTCTTGATGTTCAGCAACAGAATGGATGTAAAGACTGTGGGGTGTTTTCCATTGCATTTGCAACTGAATTATGTAGTGGCAATGATCCCAGGAAAGCATCTTTCATCCAAAGTGATATGAGACCACACCTCTTCAAATGTCTCAATACTGGCACATTAGAACGCTTTCCACAGTATTCCCCACAAGCAGTCAAAACTGTTTTTATTCATCGTTGCGAACCAGAGAACATAACAAGGGAACTTTATTGCATCTGTCGTATGCCTGATCATTATGACAGAAGGATGGTTCAGGTATCACTACCGTTGTATGGAAATCAGAAACAAAAAGGACATCTCAGTAAATTGGAGATGCAGCACATGTTCAAAATGCCTGGCATAAAGCCCCCAGTTTTATATCATGCTTTATTTGAAAACATTTAATGAATGCGCTATTAATTATTTATGGGAGTTATTAATACCTAGGTATCATTCACTTCCAGGTCAGGGGCTGGGGAGTCATTTATACCTAAAGGAGTCATTTATACCTAGGTATAATGTTCGGGAAGTCATTGATCGCTAGAGTTCAATGACTGGGAGTCATTAATCACTAGGGATGAATGACCGGGAGTCATCGTAACGGGGGTCAATGAAATCTATGACACCGGCACAGCAATCGCATACACGCACCTCGTGTCCTCCATCAGTTCAAGCGAACTATAGTGTAAGTTGACTGATTCTAATGCCATAGCAGCGTCCTTTTATTCCTAAATTGCTTGGTATTGGGACTGAGTGGGAGTATACTGTCTGCATGGTGGGAAAACAGCTTTACTGAAATAAGTTCACGCGCAGGTCTTCATTAAATGACGTCATGCACAATACATTGTATGTCGTCAGTGAGGGAGGGTTGGAATGCATCCGACCCATCTTTATAGGGGTTACTTCAATTGAAGGTACTTCGTATTTTTCCACCCACACTGGCTACCCTGAACCCATTCTTTCCACGGCATTTCTCGTGATCAATGAACCGCACTGCCCACCCCACTCCCGTTTCTCACTAATAATATGGGAGAGATATTAAGTACTTCTGGATCAAGCTAGTCAAATGCATGATTATGCCTGCACGTTCTCCTGCCTTGCACGGGTTTATACATTCCGTCGCACGCATTTTCTTTATGCTGTAGCCAAACTCATTTAAGTGCAGGTACAGGGAGGGGGGGGGGGGGGGGGGGGGGTTTCACAACAACGGAAAAGTAACACTCGGAACAACGAACTATAAATAAGAATCATTGGGCCTTAAACTAGCTGTTAGAGGTCATATCACATCCCACCATCAAAACCATCTTTTCCCCTCTATATATAATTATATTGATGGTGGGATGTTATATGACCGTTAACAGCTAGTTTAAGGCCCAAAGAAAGATTGTCATTTTAGTATACGTTGTTCTGATGTTACTTTTCCGTTGTTGTGAACCCCCCCCCCCCCCCCCCCCCCCCCCCCCCCCCGTCCCGTACATATATGCCTAGGAATATACAAGTGCTTATGATGTCGATCCATTTTAAAAGTACTGTCGATGTACAAAGGCGTTTAACCTTTTACATTAATCTGATTAAGTCACGCGTATGGAAAAGCTCACTTGGGTGCACAGATTAGATAGAAATGGTTTTCGTGACTACAAGTCCTTTTAGGATTGACCGATATAAGCCGGTTTAAATCCTTAATTTGATATGCATGTAATTATAACAAGCTATGCTACATGTATTTGCGCGAGTGTGATGGATAGTGCCAGCATCGTATATGATACCGATTTTTAAGTCTTATTTCTTTCGGCCCAATTGCAATCCTAAAACGTATCGTGAAATGAAACTCAGTAGAAAACATAAAAGTCCGAAACAGCAAAAACTTTTTGCTGTACACTCGCGGGCCGGGATGACATGTATAGTCGAGGCAATATAAGAATGCATGAAGAGGTCATTACGTTTTTAAGTTTTAAAACCTGCACCAATATTCCACCCTCAGACACACTGTATTTGCTTCTACCTTATAGCTATAAAGCGAATGCGCACAGACTAGGTGATTCATATTAAACTTAAGAACATGCGGATCGGTAATATTTTTAAAAAATTATAGTAAGTAATGCATGTCAACTATTATTTGAAGTACATGTACAACGCATGCACGTATGGGTACAGATGCCACGTTAATCGCGTGATGATCATTTTCGTCTACCGTCGGTAAGTGGCTTCAAAATTTTACCCTTGATCACTTGTTAAGCCCAAGCCATGCATCGTTGTGATACTTTTTCAAACAAGCAAAGAAAAGTAACGCTTGCTTTGAAATGTATGGCTAAGTTCAGTATCTGATGACAGACCAATTTAGGATGCATCTTGGAGTTCACAAAAAAAATTGAAAACGTGAAAAACTACACGTGCGAAAGGGTGATTTTTCTGGACACTGTTCCATGCTGCACTAATAACATCTATATACCACATAGGGCCACAATTACCTTCATGTCTTTTACGACAGCAGACACACAAAAACAGCCGTCACAAGACTGGTTGAAATTAACAATCATCAATGTCACTGGTACGACTTCTTCGAGATAATAGGACTTCCACGGATAGGTTTGTTATCGGCATCAAAATATATGATAGATACGTACCGACGCTTATAGTTCAATAGGTAAACGTGGCATATACATATATCCATATACGTTCGAACTCACATATAGGAGAAATACAGTCGTACATTCTTGATCGAGATAATATTTGAATTCATATCAAAGTTATTTTTTTACGTAAGCTATCAAATTGCATGTGTTGCATAATAGATTGCGGTTTGCGTAAACTTGATACTTCGAGAATACGCGCAATGAATTATTGTCACCTGAGGTTTTTTAAAATATTTAAACCAGGTGAATATTCACTACCATTGATATATTGATGGTATACACGAAATATACTCAAAAATGTACACTACGTTTTTTGCACAGTGTTCGTTGAGAGTCCTTACCCGCGCATTCTGGTCATACCAGCTCTTCTGTGAGGCTTGCACCTTCTCGAGGCTCTCTCGAACTACCGTTGTCATCTCCGCCATCTTCTCCCGGATAGACGTTTTGTGTGACACCACATTTTCGCTGCTCTTTTCCTTAGCCACCCAGGACTCTTGCAGCACATCTAAAGTGCCTCGGACTTCTCTGCCATAGAGTAACTCACAAGAAGAGAAACCTGTGGAGCTCTGAGGAACCTCACGATATGCGAAAAGCACATACGGAATCAAATTTTCCCAGGCTTCTTCCTCCTGTGTGGTCACCTTCCTTAGCATGGATTTCAGTGTCT
This sequence comes from Eunapius fragilis, assembly GCA_963681505.1. Lineage (NCBI taxonomy): Eukaryota > Metazoa > Porifera > Demospongiae > Spongillida > Spongillidae > Eunapius > Eunapius fragilis. The sequence goes on along the minus strand of OY811977.1, from coordinate 3,685,375 downwards.
GATTAAATCGTTCAACCAACCCATCCGTCGGCGGATGGTAAGGGCTGGTACGAATGGGACGAATGTGCAGCAGCCTGTACAGTTCAGCCAGTAATTGGCTGGTAAAGTTGGACCCATGATCAGTAGGAATTTCTCGGGGAATACCCACATCCTTACCAGTTCCTCTGCCACTGCTTCCGCGTTCACCGCCCGCATCGGCATTGCCTTCGGGTATCTTGTGGCGTAGTCACAGACTACTGGTACGTACTGATTTCTGAGCTACACCCGGGCAACGGGTCCACAATGTCCATTGCGATTCTCTGGAATGGCTCCTCCACAATTGATAGCGGTATTAGGGGTGCTATATATGTACCCCTTCCTTATGAAGCTATGTACCGCTCTTACCCCCTCTCTTATGCTGCTATGTACCCCACCTACCCTTCCCTTATGTAGCTATGCACCCCTCCCCCATAATGATTCGTTAACCCACCCCTCCCGATATGGCAAACCTAATAGACCTACATTTCTTCCTGCCCTCATCTCCATTCCACCCCCCCCCCCCCCCCCCTTCCTTCATGAGCACAGCTGCCTCATCTAGGCCACCTCCCCATCCTGAGGTTTGACCTCAACCTTGTACACATACATGGTCAGCACTTCATTACTGATGGAACCACTAATCCTAAGTAGCACTGAATTTCCATATGTGTGCATGCCACATAAATATTATAATTTTGTGATGACAGTAATAAGATAAATAAAAGTTGAGCATTATATGCAGATGCATATTACTAATATTGTACTAAGTGATTTTCTATTCAAGAAGGTTATGATCAGTCTGCACAGCAAGTCCATGCAGCGGAGCAAGAAGATGTGTTCATTATAACGACTGCAAAGTCAGTCTAAATAGGTGGAATGCAACACAAATGACAGTTACGCCTCTGTACATGTCGCAATATGCATTTTGATCTCACTTCCCTGTTCCTAAGGGAAATTATACATTTGTGTTACCTCTGTCGTCTCTTGACGCCCACAAGCAACAAAGCAGCAAAAATCAAAGCCACAAGAATTAGCATTGCCACTCCAACCGAAAGAAAATATGGGGGAACTGAAATGAGAATGAAGAGAAAAAAGAGCACTTAATACCAACTGGTAACATGATCTATAGTCCCCAACGCACCTTGTTGTGGAGTAAAAGCTGTCCTTTTCGCTCTAGAAGATGATAACTCGGGAGTTGTAGACGGGAATGGCTCAATGTCCGAAATACTAGTCGCGGTTTGCAGAACGATGATTTGCTCCATCAAGGATGAGCCTATCAATGAGTACCGCGCCATTTTAAGCATGCACATAAGCATATATGTATTGTTCAAGATGAATTTTATATCTTTTTTGCAAACTAACACATGCTTTAAAAGCATCTGCCGTTGCTTACCATCGTCTGGTGGCATGGACGTTGAGGTCACAGAGCAACTTGTTGGTGTGATGAAGTGCCGAGTGTTATCGTTGTCAAGGTAACAGGCGGAGAATAAACATAATGCTCCTCCAGGCGGTGACACCATTGTAACTCCAGTTTGGCCGTCATTCCAGAACGGAAGGGATTGGTTGCGAACACTCTGTCAATATGAAATGCCCATATGCAATGTCGCACTCCATCTATTGTGCACATCAGTCTAATATGTACATGCGTAATGGGATGTAACAAAAGTATAGGAACCAATTCAGATTGGACTACAGCGCGCTCCCGGGTCATGCTACAACCTCAATTTTATAAGCTTCGCCGGGTAGCTGATACAGAAATATTACAGTTCATGCATGTTTGGATCATTGATTGCATGCATTATGGGCAAAGAAATACAGTAGTACAGTACTTCAATACCATACTTATGCATAATACATGTACGTGCAAACTGTTGATGGGGGGTGTAAAGATGTAAAGTTACTCACGCACCAGAACACTGTTGGTCGGATGGATGCAGCTGTATTCGAATGCTACGAACTGCAGGTCGCCGTGAATGTTCCATTGAATGGTAACGTCGTCTTCGGAGCAGTGGAGGATCGTTAGGCTGTCGTTGGGTGACGACCCAGCTGCTTGCATTATGAAATACACACAAATTAAAAGGATCCGTTTATACTTACACCGTAGCTAACCGTTCAAGCAGCTGGCTCTGAAGCATAATGCGCCCTGCACCAACGTAACTAGAAGCAGGGGCAGAATTTGCTTGTGATATTCCATTATGTGCATGCAGCGCGCGGTTGTGCATGTAAGATGATGTTAGACAGCAAGTGGTGCTCTTTTATATGTTTGCTAAAGCAGTGGACGTAGCGATGGGAGTGAATTATTGTGTGCAAACACTGGTGTATCAATATGCGTTGAACATTAATTCACGCCATTTCACTGGTTCATATAATGCTATATTATATTGCATCGGTATTTTGATCCTGCTTTGAACAAATAGAAACTCCATTTTAGGGCGGTTTTTATGATGCATTGCATGGGCCATAGGAGTCCCCCCCCCCCCCCCCCCCCCCTTCCCCCCGACCCTCTCTCATAAATTGTAACCACGGGGTCAATTGCTATAACCTATGCAACATCATGCATGTATTATTGTTCCATCCTCGTTCCCCCATGTATGCACCTTCAGTTATATGAATTCGATTCTAAATATTCTCGCAAATATAACAAGTAAATAAAAAAGTCTTCTCTAGTGAGAAAACTGGCGGGATATAGGATTTGAAGGCAATGGTGGTGTAAAAAGCAAGGAAACAAGGGTCTTTAGTAGTAAGGGAAAATGTCACAGTCTTATATTTAACATATACTATAATGTTCGTGTGCTAAATAATAGGACTATGAAATTTTCCCATTCTATTACAGAACCTTGTTTCCTTGCTTTTTACACCACCATTGCCTTTAAATCCTATCCCACCAACTTTCTCATAGAGAAGGCTTTTTTTTACTTGTTTCATTCATTTTTTCTTTGTTCGTGCACATTATTCCGGTGCGGACGCGTAATTAATCGTAATTGATCTGTAATTGATCCGTAATGTTCAGCCACCAATGTCATATTGTAAACCAAGCTTAGTAAGAGTAGGTAGCTACATTTACATACCTTTGAATAACTTTATCGGTATACTGTTTCGATGGCCTCCTGTGGCGGATCTACAATAGCCTTGAGAAGGCCCCCACCCCCTCCCCTCCCCCCCATCCTAATGCCTCCTCTATTATGAAATTGCCGCCGCCCTCCACCCCCCCCCCCCCCCCCCACACACACACACGCACACATGTACAAACGAGAATTGCATCGGTATTTTGATCCTGCTTTGAACAAATAGAAGCTCCATTTTGGGGCGGTTTTAATGATGCATTGCATGAGCCGTAGGAGTCACCCCCCCCCCCCTCCCCCCCCCCCCCGCTCGATCCTCCCTCAAAAATAGTCACCACGAGGTCAATTGCTATAACCTATGCAACATCATGCATGTATTATTGTTCCATCCTCGTTCCCCCATGTATGCACCTTCAGTTATATGAATTCGATTCTATATATTCTCGCAAATATAAAAAGTAAATAAAAAAGTCTTCTCTAGTGAGAAAATTGGCGGGATATAGGATTTGAAGGCAGTGGTGGTGTAAAAAGCAAGGAAACAAGGGTCTTTAGTAAGGGAAAATGTTATAGTCTTATATTGTGTTCGTGTGCTAAATAATAGGACTGAAATTTTCCCATACTATTACAGAACCTTGTTTCCTTGCTTTTTACACCACCATTGCCTTTAAATCCTATCCCACCAATTTTCTCATAGAGAAGGCTTTTTTTTACTTGTTTCATTCATTTTTTCTTTTTTCGTGCACATTATTCCGGTGCGTAATTAATGACGCGTAATTAATCGTAATTGATTCGTAATTGATCCGTAATGTTCAGCCACCAATGTCATATTGTAAACCAAGCTTAGTAAGAGTAAGTAGCTACATTTACATACCTTTGAATGACTCTTTATCGGTATTACTGTTTCGATGGCCTCCAGTGGCGGATCAACCATAGCCTTGAGAAGGCCCCCCCCCCCCATCCATAGTAATGCCTCCCCTATCAAGAAATTGCCGCCGCCCTCCACCCCCCCCCCACACACACACGCACACATGTACAAATGAGAATCGCGTGCGTTCGTCTTATAAGGCCGCGCTGATTATGACGGCTTAAACCATTCCATAATTAGTTTACACCGTATCGCGATAGCGCTTGCGCGTAAACTAGCGTTTTTATTTAATTAGCGTTATGAATTAGAGCAGGCCAGCAAAACCTGCCCGGTATACCTATCATAACTATAACTAAACGAAAAGTCTTAGTCTTTATCGATTGTCCCTCATACAAATTTCATCAAAGCGGTCCAAAGATTTAGGAGCATCGTTTCGTAAAGCCAAACGGTTAAAGAATCTAGCTGCAAACGTTGAAAAATAACATCATTTTCACCGCTGTTGCTCGAATTGCTACGTCGAAAAAATGTAGTACTTATCCCAAAATCCCATAATTATGCACGCATAATATAATAATCACCTTGAGATATAGGGAATGACATATCTTTTCACTCATACTGAGGATGACTCGGGAATTATTGATGGAAGTATAGGACAACGTCGATGTCCGACATTTTTGTTTGTTGAACGATTATGTTCTCCAGTCCTGATGAGTCTACGCGTGCTTGAATACACACATATATGCATTATACCGGTATGCATTATTCACATGCACGAACACTCTCCAAATTCATTTAATAATCATCCTCACCTGCGACGCACTAAACTACTGCAACTGCCACATGAGGTTACATTTACGTATACATGTAATTGCACATTTAACAATGTACGGATTTATTTAAACATTACATGCATACATGTATGGCAGGCGGCCGCGCCGGCCGCGGCATGCTTGCGTTTATTCAATTGCTTACTATGATCTACTGCTGCAGTGGGTGGTGGGGTCGCAGAACAACTTTTTGGTGCAATAAAGTGCCGAGTGTTAAGGTTGTCAAGGTAACAGGCCGAGAATAAACACAATGCTCCTCCTGGCAGTGACACCATTGTAACTCCTGTCAAGCGCAGGGTCTTCATTAAATGTCGTCATGCACAATATATTGTGGAGAGGCATCCGACCCACACTTATAGGGATTACTTCATGAAGGATTGATGGATTCTTACAAGTTTCTACAACAAATTCCTATGTGTTTACGGTAGGAATCCTAATAATATGCAAGAAATTGGGACCAAGATCTTAATAGGAATCCTGAAGGATTGATGGGTTCTTACAAGCAAATTTTTATAAGTTCATTGTAGAATCAGACCAAGATCTTATTAGGAATTCTGCAGGATCTTATATAATTCTTCAAGTTATCATGCAGAAATATCACAAATTAAAAAATAGAAAATAATGTATGTCATTACTTTCATTTCTAGCGTCCAACCATTCTTGGCTGCAACATGCGCTTTATTTCATTTCCTTTTGCAGCAATTCAATCCATGTTTTAAACACTATAGATATGATAACATTACACTGCTTAAACAGGTGTTGTACAAATTGATATCATGTTCAATTAGCCTATTTATTTATCTATTCCTTTCCCTTCCCTCCCCCTCTCTAGTCCTTTCAACCTTTTCCTTCCCTCCTCATTCTCTTTCCCACATCCTTATTCATTTCCTTACTGCCCTCATCCTTTCCCGACATAAAAATTGGATGAATTTGGAGAAACTGTTACAAAGGAGATGGCTGAAGGGGAAAACATATCATGCTAGAGTCATAGACTGTGGTGAAAGAATATTCATGTGCCATTTTTAATGGAACAGATAAATCTATCCCCAACCACAATCACACAGCAACAAGAACACTATCTAACAAGTGAAAAACCGCAACTAAACCACCCACTTATATCATCAATACCAATATTTACAATGACATCAATATTTATTTTCACACATGGATTGAAATGCTCGATCAAGTCAATAAATCTTGCTTCTGCAATAATAAAAACTATGTTAAATAAGAATAGCACTTATCTTCAATGAACGAGCAATGGGGTGTTCTCAGCCAAGTTATAATTCTTGATTTTGCATAAAAGAGCTATAAAGAACAAGTGGTGCATTACATTGAACTTATCTTCAGTGAACAAGCAGCTGGGCATTCACAAGCTACATTTTTCTAAAGTACCACCGACAGTGACAGACCACAGCTACAGCTAGTAGAGTGATACTAATCACCAGTGCCATGCTCCACATGACAAGAATCCTACAGTGTCTATAATCCTGCAGTGTAGATTCCAGTTTCAAACAGGAATCTTATAAGAATAAAAACTGTAGGATTCTTGTAAATCTTATAAGAATAGACAACTGTATAGGATTCTTGTAAGTTGTTCTTATGAGAAAACATCCTAGAATCCTACAGTGCCTATTCCCAGTTTTGTTCTTACTAGAAATCTTGCAACACCCTTATAAGAATCCTAGTGTCAATTCTTGTAAGATTCCTGTTTTGTTCTTAGTAATACAAGACTCTTACAAGAATCGTACAGTGCCAATTCTTATAAGATTCCAGTTTCACACAGCAATAGACACTATAGGATTTATAACATTCCATCTCTGAAAGGTTTTAAACATGTATATATGTCTTGACAGGGAAGCTTATGCACGGATACAATTAACAGCCGCCACACATTACGTTACCATGTGTGCCTTTTGTCTCTCGTAATGGAATCTGTGCCTCTTGCCACTGTTCTATATCTTGATTCATTGTTTGTACTGTAGATTTAATCGGAACCTTGCTCATGCTATCTTCAACCGCTTCTCCATTTGCTATGGATGATGCATTGAATGGAACTACGTGCAGTCTATGTATTTGAACAGTTGTATGCTTTTTTGATAAAAGAAATGCTAGTAGTATATAACTATACGCATGGGGGCTGGGTTCATACTTGATGCATACCTGGTACACATGCGAGGTGTGGACTGAGCGCCACATGTTTGGCGCGAACACGATACATAATTCGTCCATTGAATGAAACTCCATATTTGATTCATATCGGCTACTTATATTTTTTGTGCCAAATATGAGTACGTATATTAACATTTATGGCACATTGTTTGATCAAATTTGATATCCATTGGATGTGTAAGTCACTCCGTTCACAATTCAAAAATTGAGCGGCAAGCGACGTTACTGTTGTCACCACTGCTAGAAATACGTTTGTACATCTACATGTTTTGAACTCCTCATTTTAGTACAATCGTCATCCAAAGCTGATATAGCTTTCTTCCAGCTAAACAGCAGCTTTTTGTGCATGGAAGGTATGCATTACCAAACGCATCCACCGATTTTTTATGGCAATATACGTAGCCTTCGAGATATAGCTAGCACGAGTAGTAAAGAGGGACATGACGTATGGTTTCATAGTTAGCGCTCTCTTGCGTGTCTCTTTGGCGGGGGCAATCGTGCCGCTTCCCCAAGCATTCTGACCAAAATCCTAATTTTTAAATGAAATTTAACTCTTTTAAAATTCATAAGTGATGTGTTTATTGACATACAGATCGTTGTTTTGGAATTTGTACATGCAGATCCATTTCTTAGTAGTGACACTTCATCTAACGCTTCTGATAACTCCTGTAAAGATAATCTGGAGCGCATGTTAGAAATAGCTAACTCCTATATGTTTTATTATAATACCCCCCTTTATAGGGTGCATGTGACACATGGCTTGTCAGAAATGCTTTGCAATGGTCTGGGGCTCTACCCTAATGGTCCTTGAAAGATCATGTGATCCCGAGGGGTGTCATGCACCTTATCATGTGAGTGTAGCTCACACTTAACGGTATGTGTACTTTATAGGGGGCATGTGACACATGGCTTGTCGGATATGCTTCACAATGGTCTGGGGATCTATATTGATGGTCCTTGTGAAGGATCATGTGACCCTCAGGGGTGTGGCCTTATCAGATGAGTGGTTTGTTTCAAATAAATTGCAAACCACACGTTCAGGTATGCATGATTTTATTTTGTTTTGTTGATCTCCAATTAAAAATATCTGAACAATCGTATATACATCTGCTTGCCCTCGTGTAATACAATCCACTTCACACGCAGTGTCACTGTAATGAATACTGTTGACACACTGATACATATGAGAGAGTTTAGTCCTAAGATACTACCATATGCTTTAGCTGTTCAAGCACCAATACACTGGTTCCCTTGCATAGATTACTAGTATGCTTGAAATAAACTCTGGCGGCTATATTTTTGGCTGGTTTACACAAATCAATGCAAACAAGCAGAGTTATCGGGTTAATCGTAGTATTCTGGATTGAAATCCGAGCTTTCCCTTTCTGAAAAGTGGCTGTTTCAATACAACGCTATAATGTTATGCAAAAAGTTCTTCAAACAGCTCACCAGATGTGGAAACGCCCACCAAACTCATGTGATACCATTGCAGAACGGTTGGCACGATGACAGCCTACAACTGAAGTGCTTGCAAGGCATGAATTGCCATGGATATCCTATATCAATACAACAATAACAGGTGAAGGTTTGATGACAAAAGGCGAGTCTTGTTGTTCATCCCGTGCATCATTGCCATCAATAGTGTACTTCTGTAGTTAGTTGCTACTTCTGTCCCCTTTAAGCTTCCTGTAAACAATTTAAGTAGTTCCTGTACATGCAGAAGGATGATGTGCCTTACACAGTTCATCACCATTGATTTAATAATACAGGTTGATGTATAGTGAGCATTAACTCATGTGCATAGCGTCATAGCAGGTGTTCACACAATATATGCATAAATTTGCCTTTTCATAAACACAATAGAGAGGCAATGTATAGAAGATACACACATAGTTCGTCCTTCATCAGCAAGTCACTTATAGGAATTTTATTCAACAGGACCAGCTGACAAAGGTGAGTATGTGCAGTCCTTCGAAGTGGCTATCTGGACGGAGGAACAACAAAGCAGCGTCGTATTAAATTAAACACCTGCATGCTTCAGTCTTAAAATTGGCACTTCTTCTAATAAACATGAGCTTGATGATTGCACTTCCTTGTTCCTATAAACATTGATAAACTCAGTTTTAAAGATTGTGATAGCGGAAATGCTGTCATGTTAATCTTACCAGCGACTCCGATGACTGTTTCTTTTAATAACTACGAGACATATCACGGTAAAAACTGACGTTACTGCTACCATGAATATCAGCAGTACCACTCCAACTGAAGCCCAAACTATGGACGCTGCATCGAATATAAAATAGTACTTATCCCAACATTCAATTTATACATATATGGGACAGTGTCCAGCAAAATCACCGTTCTGGATAGTTTTTCAAGTTTTAAAATTTTTTCATTTTCCGTGAACTCAAAAGAGCTTCATCAAATGGTCCTTACACATCCTAAAATTGGACTATCCATCATAAATTTAGTTATTAGGCACTGAATTTATAATTAGCCATACATTTCATGGCGAGCGTTATTTTTCTTTTGCTTGTTCTGATAAAGTACCATAAGCGTGATTTTAATTTGCTGGGCACTGTTCCATATATGTATATGTATACGTAATTAAAAACTCACCTTGAGGTAGGGAAGGACTTATCCTTTTTACTCTTGATGAGGATGACTCGGGAGTTATAGACAGAAGTAGGATAACCTCGATGTCCGAAGTTTTTGTTTGTTGAACGATGATTTTCTCCAGTCCTGATGAGTCTATACATGCATGTAAATACATACATATGCATTATTAATACCGGTATGTATTATTTACACAAACTAACTCCAATTCATTTAATAATCCTCCTTACCTGCATCGCACTATATCACTACAACTACATGAGTTTACATTTACGTATACATGTGATTATACATTTAACGGATTAGTTTAAACTATCCATACATATACATGCATGCAAGCGGTCGGCCGCGGCATGCTTGCATTTATTCAAGTTATTTACCATCTGCTGCTGAAGTGGGTGATGGGGTTGCAGAACAACTTGTTGGTGCAATAAAGTGCCGAGTATTATCGTTGTCAAGGTAACAGGCCGAGAATAAACACAATGCTCCTCCTGGCAGTGACACCATTGTAACTCCAGTTTGGCCGTCATTCCAGAACGGAAGAGATTTGTTGCGAACATCCTACATGAAATCCGAGTTTACATCAATAAATATATGTATGTGCACGCATATGTACCCATAAGTGTATACAGAGGCATTAATATACGTGCTTTGCGCGTTCTCATATTAATCGATACATACGCTTGCATTATTTTTCGCGGGATTTATCACACGTAATATATAAACGGGGAATTGAACACACCACAGTGCTGTTGGTCGGATGGATGCAGCTGTATTCAAATGCTACGAACTGCAGGTCGCTATGTATGTTCCATTGAATGGCCACTTCGTCTTCCGAGCATTGGATGATCGTTAGGTTGTCGTTGGGTGATGACCCAGCTGCATGCGACAGACCAATGAAATGAAATGCATACAAGGTTACGCTGTAAAACGCATGGACACATACATTTATGCTATATATATATACCAACCATTCAAACAGCTCGCTTTGAAGCTCCAACCGTTGTGAGATAGGGCAATGACCAGCACAGCAATAGCACACGCATGCCTCGTGTCCTCCATCAGTTCTAGCGCACTATAGTGTAAGTTGACTGATTCTAATGCGATAGCAGCGTTCTTTTATTCCTAAACTGCTTGGTATTGGGACTGAGTGGGAGTATTCTGTCTGCATGGTGGGAAAACAGCTTTACTGAAATAAGTTCACGCGCAGGGTTCTTCATTAAATGACGTCATGCACAATATATTGTATGTCGTCTGTGAGGGAGGGTTGACCCATACTTATAGGGATTACTTCAATTGAATATTTCCGCGTAGGTACTTTGTAACCCCCCCCCCCCCCCCCCCCCCACATAGGTTATCCTTACCCCATTCGTTGCACGGCATTTATCGTCATCAATCTCCCGTTTCTTACAAATGCATGGGAGAGATTATCAGAGATACTATATATACTTCTGGGTTAAATCAAATGCATGATTATGTCTGCACGTTGCACGGTTTATATATTCCATCGCACGCATTGGGTAGTTTATTCACGTTGTAGACAAATTAAATCATTTAAGTGCATGCAGGTACATATATGCGTAGGCATGTACAAGTCGATCCATTAAGAGTACGGTCGACGTACAAAGACGCGTACGTTTACGCACTTACAACCACAAATTGAACAGATCCGCTTGTATGAATTTGATCCATAAAATCAATATTAATCGCCCATAGACTGTGCGGATATGCTTTATAACTTTTAAAGGACAAGCGAAGACAGTGCATGTGTCTTGGGGTGGTAAATTGGAGCAGGTTTTAAAACTTAATGATCTGTTCATGTATTCTTGTATATATTGTCTCAATTGTACATCCATCCAGCGAGTGTACAGCAAAAAAGTTCTTGCCGTTTCGGACTATTATGTGACCTACTGATTTTTATTTCACGATACGGCACGTTGTAGGATTTCAAATGGGCCGAAAAAAATAAGACTTAGAAATCGGTATCGAGAGTTACGTTAGTAACTCTCATATAGGATTTGACCCCGATTATGAATGTCATTAAAAAAACGCGACCCGCTTCTAACAAGACTCCCGACGAGCGGATGGCTTACCTTGTTATCGTCGTCGTACAAGAAGGTAACAACAAGTAGTTTCGTGTTTGTTTGATGTCACAGAACCGCGTGGTTGTAGAGAACAAAACAATTTTCGAAACTCGTACCCAGTCCCATGTATTTCTCGTTCTTCTTCTTCTTCTTCTTCTTGTTCTTGTTCTTGACCACGCATAACTCGGGATAGGAACACTTTTAAGAAATGAAAATCACACCAATGGCTTCAGAATTCGTTGGCATTCTCGCTTCTGTGGTCAAAACGTCTCGAGGCTACATGACATATATCGGTGGTTGTGTTAGCAAATCACGTATAGTTAAGCTTACTGCACTGACACTACTCGGATAGGTCCTACTTCGCTCTTTATACGAAGTACTAGCAGTATACATCATGTAATCAAATGTGTACAGTCTGGGCACTACACGTAGTGGTAATTAACTGTGGCGATTATGTATTTTTAACAACGTGCACGTGCGTACTATAATCGTTCTTGTTATTCGATCGTTGTAAGTTTGACGCTCTTTGTAACTTAGTGAAGTTGTTTTTTTTTTTTTTTCAAAATGCCTTCACGTCAGGAAAAGACGACGAGCATAGTACCTCAAAACTAGAGTCGACGTATTAGGTTCAGCCCGAGCGGAACTACAAAGCAGATCCTGAAAAGAAGCGGGCCTCTCAACGTGAAAAATATCGAGCAGAGCCTGAAAAGAAACGGACCTCTCGACGCGCAAGGTATCGAGATGCGATTAGTAGACTGTAGGAAGGGGGGGGGGGGGGGGGTGCTGTCTGCTTCAGTCTGGCCCGATACAAAATGCGTTCGTGGGTTCGATCGCGCTGGGGCGACAATTAATAACCTCTCTTCTATTTCGGCCGCCCCTTAAAGCCCCCTCAGATCCTGAAAAGGAACGGACCTCTCGACGTGCAAGGTATCGAGCAGATCCTGAAAAAAGACAGCGATATTGCCATAGTCCTGAACGTGCATCTCGCTCGGCGAAAGAGTTAAGGTCACTCAAAGGTATGTCGTACCTTTACAACCTCCCTCTCATATCAAGATGGATTACTTAACATGCTATACGGCTCATAATCGGGTATGAATAAAAATCAATGAAACAAGTAAATAAAAAATATTCTCTATGAGAAAGTTGGTGGCATATAGGATTTGAAGGCAATGGTGGTGTAAAAAGGAAGGAAACAAGGGTCTAATAATAAGGGAAAATGGAATAGTCCTATATTTAGCACATTTCTATATGTAGGATATAGTATGTTGTTCGTGTGCTAAATATAGGACTATTCCATTTTCCCTTATTATTAGACCCTTGTTTCCTTCCTTTTTACACCACCATTGCCTTCAAATCCTATATGCCACCAACTTTCTCATAGAGAATATTTTTTATTTACTTGTATATACACGAGTAACAATGCTGGCGGAACTATCCAGTACACTCGCGCAGATAGCAAGCTTGTTTTAGTTATATGCGTATCAAAAGGACTTACACCCGAGTGAGCGTTTCCATCGCGTGACTTAATCGGATTCATCCGCAATGAATAATATTTTAATGTGTCCGCCATCTTCGTGTATAAGGATGTTGTGAGGGAACCATGGGCACGTCACGATTATCAGAAACAGTAATGCTTAATTCTTATTTAATATCGCTCGAAAACGTTCTAAAAAAACAACCCGATAAAAGCAAAGTAGCCCATACGTCCCATGCATAAAATCGTGATGCATGCGTTAATCATTGCCAATGAACTAATTTTATTCAGTCACACGATAAAAACGGTCTATTGTACAGACCTGTACAGGCAGGGCAATGCGGGACATGAAGTAATTATAATATTGGACAATTCGCCTTATCTTTAATTGGTGTCCCGATGATTCCTGTTTTGTTCTCGCTGATCCACTTTCCACTCTTTTGGAAACCGACTGTGCTTTGTTCAGGTTTATCGATCGTGTGCCTCCTCATGCATTACTCGCGGTTACGGGACGAAATTCCGTGACTGAAGGCGGAACTCGGCTGTCTGCTCTCATGGAAATTAGGCCCTCCGCCCAAAAATTTTGGAATGGATTTACTGTCCCATTGCAACGAACCGGAAAACCGATGTCCTTTGGAATGCGCTATACACTGAGTACAATAAACACCAATAAGCCATACGATGATTAAGAAACACCTCTGACCTTCAGAAAGCGTATAAATTCACGTGGCCTTACCGCACAAAAAGGTGTCAGTGTTATTGCTTGAAATGAGGTTCTTATTTCAGTGCATACTGACCTATATACGTTGTGAACACTAAAGCGGCTCTCGTGCACATCGATAGCTAAAAAACAACTATATCAGTATGGTACCTTGATGGTTGTATTTGTTTCTACTAAAGGCATGTGCTGCCGAATTTTCTGAAGCGGTCTTCAAACGCTTTTAAAATCGTCATTTGTGTTGGCTATTCCGCGCATAGAAGGGTCGTACGGAAAGGTTAAAATGTTATGCTTATATATATCATGTATCATGCTTTTCTTTTCTCTGAAGGGTTTGGAGCTGCATGTCGACTGCCTCCATGGCATGAAGGCACCTCTATAAATTATGGCACAGGGCACAAGGGTTTGAAGACATATGTGAGTGAGGACAAAATAAACTTTTCCCCTTATGTGGTGGGGGGATGGCAGCTACAGCTTGTGGGACTATGAAGGTATGAAGTTACTTTGTCATGTGTATGCCAAGCCAACTCGTGTAAACTTGGCATGAATGGACTCAGCCCCCCATTTCCAAAACCAACACATGTGTTGTGGACAGAGTTAGGCGCAATAACAGTAACATTCACTATCCGAAGTTCACTTTGAATGAGCCGACGCGTTGGTTCCTGTAGAATATGATTATTCCAAAAGGTGCCTCTCCCCTTACACGCATGCGCAGGTATACATACACAACCAATTCTATACAACCCTGAGACGCGCATGTAGGGCACGACGACGCGAACGTAACGTTGGGGGTAAGAACTACGTTACGTGGCTGGCATTAGTAACCTGACTGTAACGGTCGCGTTACACGTTTCTCTACGTCGTTCAATATATTTCTCCCGCTTCATATCTTCACGTTACAGTAGCGTAGTTGAATACTGCATTCACGCGAATGTAACATTACTGTAATGCACTTTACTATAGTACTAATAAAAAATCGGTACTAGACACGAAATGAGCGATGATGCATATGTTGTAAGGTTTGTAACAGTGAGATCCAAAAAAAAAAAATTGCGCGTTATTGGCAATGATTGGATTGAGACAAAATACAGGCATACAAGTTGATTATAATATGAAGATTCGTCCAGCATAATGATGGGTTTTGCAGAATCAAAGAAGTTTATGTTGAATTGGCAAAGTCTTCAGAGCTACTGTAATGTGATGCCATGACCAAACTCAGCATAATCAAATGCTCTGTCATCAGACATGATGATCTCTCACTGGTCCTCATCCATTGGATTATAAAAGGAATCTACCCATGTACGAAGTAGCCAGTGCGGTATGTATACGCCACTCAACGGATGAAATCTGTGCGTGTAAAGGGGGCATTTGCCCCACCTGACTGCATAGGGCGGGTCAAGACTCAAGACGAACATGAATGAATTCAATTATACCAAATACCCATTTTAAAAAGTTCATTCCATATTAATGCACATATTTACATAAAATCACAACACACAAATACCTATTTTACATCATCAACTCTCTTGTAATTGATGCTGCTAGGCAAACATGCTGTAAGCAAAACCATTGTCAGCAGCAGTCCACCAAAAACTAAAAACATGAAATTGTAATCAACTGGAAAACCAAATGACATAGTTTGCTGTGAAAGGGAAGCAGCATAGATTGTACCAGCAAGAGCAGGGGAGAACGCTCTACGAAGTGAAACAAAAATTAAATTTAGAAAAAAATCTATCGCACTTACAACTCTATCCATATTATAGCATTACACCTATACTTCTATTATTGCATTAGCACAAGCAAGCTGAATGTGATATTGAATCAGAACGTAACACACCAACATATTTATTTATACATAACTACTGTAATGTAATCTGGTATAAACAGCGATGATAAAAATTTCTGACGCATTGCAAAAAATTATAACATACAGTGACATATGGATAGAAACCATATGCAAACTAATTTGATTACAAATTCCTAATGGTTGCTGCCCTTTGGCCAACATTTTTTCACAAGGGTCTCACTATTATTTCAGCTGATGATGATCAAGTACAGATTAAATGTACTGGTACTGTGATCTATGCAAATGTGATATCATCACTGCAGAGTGGGAGTGATGGTTTTTGAGCAAAAATGTGCTATGTCCATATGTTTCAATGTTGCATTGCACGTTTTTATAATACCATTGCTCTTGACCAAAGGATACAGTGGAATAAGATATACATACACACAGGTACATGTACGACAGACACTGCTGATGCTTGTGTATGACACCATAGAATTCTAAAAACAATGGTTCTTTTGAAGAAAAATCAGAAGGTATGAAGAGGGCAAAATTTACACAAAAAACACATACCCTCATATGGTCATTCTAATGATTACTATGCTTCACCTGTGTTGAGTTAAATTACTGTAATACAGAAATGGACTCTGTCGTATATGTAGTATTACGCCAAATATGATAATAATAATCATCAATGCGCATGCACAATTACCTAATACTACATCTCCCCTTTCCTACAGGGACAATCAAAATCTATCAGGAGGATGAATAACATTTCCAGTTCTAGTCCTTGTCATAATACCGTGTGGTGGACTAACTGTTTTCTGTTGAGTGTCATGCTCCACTGTATATCCCCTTTCCAGTTCGTGCCATCATCACCTGTGCAATCCATTTGTACCTGATTTTGTTCATTTGCTGTTTGTGCTACTTGCTTGGCATCAGTATTAACTATAGTTGTTACTCCAGGGTCGGCTGGTATGACTTTTAGATGCACTCTGTTACGGCACATATATCCGCCTTACTGTGTGCTAACAACATATGAACAAAGGGTATCTGGATGCTCAGTCACTACTCCAGACACTTGATTGCCATCCTTCATTGTTATCCACATGTCTGAGCCTTCCGAAATCAATGTGAGGGAACACATCCCATGATGTCTGTCAAAATCACACTTATGTCTGTGTTTTAATGCATGTTCCAGTGGGTGGAATGTTTTCAGGTAAGGCCAGTCTGGTTTTAGTTGTTTTAGCACCAGTGGCAAATTTGTACGAAGATGTCCCTACCTATCAGCAGTTCAGCTGGAGATAAGCTGCACTAAGGTAGTGTACATTAGAATTGCGAAGAATGGATCGTGTGATCTCACCAGCAGGTTTCCACTAGGCCATTGCTTTAATGTGGGCTACTGGCTATATGGGTAAAGCTATATTCCACAGCAAATGTGGTGAACTCAGAGACATATTGAAGGCCATTGTCATTGATCATTGACCACCATTTCTGGGATACCATGCATGCCTGGCAAATATTGCTTTTAGTGCTTTCACAACACCATTCGATGTAGTACAGTGTAGATCTGAGTTGAATTACTACTGGATACCTGGAAAAATAGTCCACAACAACCAACTAACAGGTCCCTTTCAGTGTGAATAAATCTGTGGCCACTCTTTGCCAAGGGTGATCTGCCAGAGGTGGGGATATTAATGGTTCATGAGGTGGTGAATAGTGTTTTATACACACTGGACTACACTCAATCTGGACTTTGATGTTTTGTGGAATCCCAGGCCCCCCATATAGAACACTGAGCTCTGAGTCTACAACTTTGGATACCCTGATATTCGTGATGAATCTTCTGTAATTACTTTCTGGAGGCACTAGGGTACCACGATGCGCCAGCCATATAGCAATAGATCCTGATGAAGGGTTAGATCCCCTCAAACCTTCCAATATGGCTCGAGAGCTGGTTCAACATGATGTTTGTCGGGCCATTCTCCCTTGCAGTATTTCAAATCTTGCTGGCCTTAACCTAAACCTGCATGAGGATTTGAGGTGGTAAGTCATCCAAGTGTTTGAATCTCAAAAGTGGCACCAAAGTTGTGAGATCTGTTTCAATAATAATCTTGAGCCCCACATTGAGGTCTGCAAATTTATTGCATGCCCCAGCAGTGACCAATGCTTCCTTCTCGATCTGCACGTAATTTTGCAGGGTCTTCCTGGAGGTATACTATGCCAGATGGACGATGTCCTAGTGAATGGCAAAAATAAGGATGAACATGATATGCGACTTGAGGCAGCTCTGTTTTCGGATCCAGGAGGCTGAAGCGACCTTAAATATAGACAAATGTGAGTTTTTGGACAGTCGGAATTGCTATTCCTTGGGCATCAAATTAATCATTACGGTGTTCAGGCTGACCCAGCAAAGACATCAGCCATCCAGAATATGTCCCTACCAGTAAATGTCTCAGAACTGCAACGTTTTCTGGGCATGATCAACCAGTTAGAAAGTTTACAAGCAAACTGGCACAATTTACTCAACCTCTTCGAGAACTGCTTGGCAAGAACAGGGGGTGGCAGTGGACATCAGTACATGCACAAGCATTCTGTCAGGTCAAAGAGGAGCTCAGTAAACGATCCATACTGGCCTACTACACCAAAAAAAAAACCTGCCAATGCATCATCATACGGCCTATGAGCAGTCTTATTGAAGGAAAATGACTCCGTCTGGAAACCAGTTGCCTTTGCCTCTTAATCAATGATGGAAACCAAGACAAGATTGTACTCATCCATTCTTGGAAATGTTCAGGAGTACTGCAAATACCAAATGGGAGCTCATGAAAATAATAGCGTCCATAAGGTGTGACAAATGTGGTTAGATAATTATAATTTTCTGAAAGTGGAATTTTCCAAAATCCACTGTTGGCATCCAGCTTACTAAACATCTTTGCACCCAATAGTTGTGCAAGATTTTTATCCACCGTTGGTAATGGATGCACCTCCCAAACAATGTGGTTTGAAATCTACACAGATGCGGACGGATTTATTCTTTTTAGGGACAACAACCATCCCTGCACACCAAGGAATGACGTAGAGGTAGTGGTATGTGACATGGTGTAAACAGAGAATATGGTTTAGCATCTGGTTAAACTGTATCTCATATGGCTCTTCCAGAATTCCTAAACATTGAAACAGCACTGGAAATCTATCTACAATCTGTGAACTTGCAGTTGTAGTCATGTCTACATGTACCTGGGCTACTAGGTTTAGAGCCTCAAAAGCTAGTAGATTTGTCCTAAGGCCTTTGACCACAAAAATGTCTGTGTTGTGGATTTCCTACCATGACTGAGCGTGCCATCAAACTGACCAGTAACTTCAAGACCACCACTTGCTGGACCATAAGGAGTCTTGCTTGGTTATGCCCTCTGTAGGATCTGAAGGTGGTGTCAGATACTGCGCTTCCTTCAGCTCCTGTGTCTAGTTTGAATTTTACTGTCTTCCCTGCTTCACCATCCATGCACTATCATTACTTTCAGGAACACCGAGAAAAGCTGACTCCTGCCCATGGCTTTCTTTATCTGTGCGTATTTCTGTCACTGTTCTTGCTGAACAGCACTGTGAACTATAGTGCCCCATCCATTGACACTGATGGCATGTGGCATCCTTGGCTGGACATGTTGGTTCTGTCCTTTGCCACATTGGTGCAAAATTTTGACTGTCTGTTTTAAGAGCTGCATATTCACGCTTCATCTGTAGTGATTGCAACCTGTGTGTGTGCATTCATCGGCACCGTCTGTGGTAACTGATGCACTCACTGCTCCCGGCCTTCAGTACTTGTTACTGTTCATGCACCGCCTCGCGTTGGCAAACCATGACCTTTGCTCTCTCCAGGGTCAGGTCTGCTTCCAAATGGAGCTTCTCAGACACGGCTTTGTCACAGATATCCCATTACTAATCAGTCCCGAATCATTTCCTCAGTCCGTTCACCATAGTTGCAGTGTCGTGCTAAGCTATATTGAGACGCTATTTACTTTTCCGCAGTCTTGTCCTCACCCTGATCCATTTTATTGAGTCTTGCCCGCTCAAAAATGACGTTGTGCCTTACCAAGAAATGGTGGTTCAACTTCTCTTGACTTGCACCCTGGCATATTAACATCTATAGTTAAATTATTAAGAAACGAATCAAGGTCACAAGTTTTCATTGCCATAACCTTTATCTCTGCAATCAACATCATTATCTCATTATTGTATGGTTAATATGTAGATATCACCTACGCGAGTAGGTCCCATATAGGAATCCTGCAGTATGATGAATGTCATTAAAAACATTACTCAAGTCTAGCAGGACAGCCAAGAGTCGGGTCATTTCACTCTTAGTGGCAATCGAGCAATATCAAATAGGAGCACAGTTCTGCGTTGTTTCCATGTCATCAGACAGTGTACTTTAAGAGAACAAAAATACTCGTCCCCACCATCCGTATCCAGTTCCATCTAAAATTTCTCCTCCGTCGTCGTTGTAGCCTTCTTTCTTCGGGATAGTATAACTCATGACAGGAATGTTTGTAAATCACGCCAGTGTACTAATTGCTTCACAATGCAGCCTCAGGTTATCTTCGGGCAATTAACTAAAGCAAATAGTACCCTATTTGGGTATTCGGTTGAAAATACCCAATTACATCAGCTAGCTATTTTCAAATGGAATAAATATAATAATAGCCATGTGTCATGGGCATGATTCATATTCCTGCACGCTGTGGAAGAGATAAGTACTGCAATCTAAGAGCATCTGAGGCCCTTTTGATGATTTCAGGGTCCCTATGGCTCTATGTGTACATTTCCAACCATTTTGCCAAACGGTTGAGAAACAAAATGAGCAGTGATATGCGATAACGTTATAGGAAGCCTTCTGACGAAAATTCAGGGCACCATTTTAAGCATGACACCTGTGCGTTACTCTCAACTCTGTCATTCATTACGCAGCTTGAAATGAAAGCTAAGTAACGGCCTCCATATTTTGGGAGGCAATTTAAATTGGCCCCACCAAAACTACCATACATGTAAGTATCCAGCACAATGGCATGTATTTGTTTTGACCTACATGATTTCTACAATAGCTTCATATATTAACTTTTGAATTCCATCGGTGGAACAACATACGCGATCAGATACTACGGTTTACAGTCTACAGCAGATATACGCAAAGCATAAGGCTCCAATTAGAATGTCTCCCACACCCCAGAAACAAAACCCAGCAACAACTAGCCACTTGTACACCTACAGTCTGCAGAAGGAAACATTCGTTACGCATTGATTGCCTCCTGTCCATGCAGAGGACCAAACTAAAGCAGTTGGCAATCAAACAATCAGTTTAAGTCAGTACATATGGTTCACACAATGTTGAGCGGTTTTTAAAACGAGATTTGTAGTATTACTATTACTTAGGCTAACCCACCTTCTGGATATGTTCTGATCAGATAGTCACTAACTGATCAGAGCGATGACCACCCGTATGGCCACCTACAACTATCATCACTACCGCTTTATGGGCATGATAACATTCTAACCACAGTAATTAGATTTCATGGTGGTATGAAAATAAAATGTAATTTTAAACATACAGAAGCATGAGAATGAATTAATGAAACAAGTGATAAAAACATTCTCTAAACAAGAAGGTGGTGGTACATGTATATAGGAATCAAAGGCGATGGTGGTGTAAATCTGATTGAAAATGAAATATGAAATAGACCTATATTAGCAGCATGTTGACATATTTAACTTTGTGTGCTAATATAGGTCTATCTCATATTTCCTTTTCAAGCAGAAGCCTTGTTCCCTTGCTTTTAACACCACTATCGCCTTTGATTCCTCTATACCACCAGCCTTCTCATATAGAGAACGTTTTATCACTTGTGATTATTGGTGCTGTGGTGTGATCAATTATAGAATGAAGTATGAGAAATATATATATCTGAAAACATACGGCGGAGGTTCATCCTTACTTAAGGATCCAGGCAAGAATGAGCTGGAGATTAACTATTAACATGAGGAACCAACATTCTATTGATGTTTAACTAACATTTTTACTTTGAGTAATTTTAAAAACTATGTTACGGGATTGCATCTGATTAATTCAGAATATGAAATCATAAACTAACCATAAGTCACCTTTAGCAGACATACATGAATATGTAAATTGAACTCACCTAAAAACATCAGATATCAAAACAGCAAGTCCATTTGCTCTTCCCAGCCTTTCCCGTGTCACTGAATTGCTAATAAATATACATTGAGCCGCAAAACAAATGCGAGTACCAATTACAAACATCAGGCGGGTGGCAATCATGATCAACCAAAGAACAGAAGTCCTAGAGAACACAGGCATAGAACAATAAATGAAATAATTAAAAACCTTTTACTTACGGTCCAGACATGGCCAAGAAATGTATGTTAGGGATTGTTACAGCTAGGAACACGTTCAATATGGCACTCATCTGAAAAGACTGAATAGAACCAAATTTCTTTTCTAACTGTAGGCAGGGGAGAAATTGAACACTGCTATTACCTGCAGATTCTCAATAGGATGTGTGAAATCACTGCATGATAACTACCAGTTTAGGTAAATAATGGAAATTAAGTTTGCAATCATGCGATTATATTATGCTTGATAAAAAAATCTAAGCTGAAGTTCACTGGTTATGCCCCAAATAGTTAAAATTAAAACAAATGTCAACTGGGGATTCAACAACGTACCATTGGATAAGTAAAAAGGCTGAATGGTAGAAAGAGTGCTCCAACTATTGTACTAGTTATCCCAATTTCTCTGACAGTGAAAGCTATTCCGCCTGATGGGAATGATCAACATGAAAAAACACAACTTCTCATTATTTTATAACACATACCTAAATAAAGAGGTGTGGCACACCAAAGAAAATATGTAGCATCAAATCCAGTGTCAACAACAGCAAATAGGCAATGAGCCATAAACACCAGTAGAGTGATTTTGTTGCTGTTTCATACATGTAGTAGAACATGAACATAACAGTGATAATTAATGTGCAACAACAAATTGATAGTTTAAAAATCCTCTTCTACACAATGAACATTGAAATCCTTACAGCAATATGGACTTCACATCTGCAAACCATCGTTTCACACTAGAATGTTCACCAATAAAAGCATGCCAACATTTTACTGGACATTTAGTTGAACGTGAATCCACAGGTCGCTAATAAATAAGCCACCTTTGAACAATATTAACGTTACTTTGAGCGTACATGTAACTCACATTGTCCAAAAATTGCTCCAGTTCGATTTCATGTTCTTTTTCTTTTGTCATACTTGGTTCAACTAAACCATGAGAGTTGATATATTCAGGTGCAGCATGTGATGCCTGATTATGGTTATCAATTGGTTCTTGATCAGAAGATTGGAAATGGACAACATGTTTAACGACAGTTTGAGAAACGATATTATTGTGGTCATCTAATGAATTTAAAGTCTTTAAGGACACAGCTGTAGTATTATGGGTAGACAATTCTGACTCAGAAGGTGACATAGATGATGCTTGATTCAGTAATTGTAATCTTCTTTTCTTAGCTCTTAGTAGAAGAAAGGTAAAACAATAAATTACATGTAACTAATGAAATGATTTGTGCACAATGAAATATATTGTTATGATATTATGTCGCAATGTAATCAAATCAATATTACTATCAGGAGGACACAATTCACTCCACATCATTTGCATGTTGTATTGCTTGCTCAAATGCTTTTGTTAACACAGTTGTTGATATACAAGTTAGTACATATGGAACAGTTTATGACAAAATTGAACAATGTCCAGCAAAATCACCCTTATGATACTTTATCAAACTTTCCAGGACAAGCAAAAGGAAAGTAACGCTCGCATTGAAATGTCTGGCTAATTATAAATTCAGTACCAATAACTTTATGACGGATAGTCCAACGTAGGATGCGTAAGGACCATGTAGCTCTTTGGAATTCACGGAAAATGAAAAAAATTTGAAAACCTGAAAAACTATCCAGAAGGGTGATTATGCTGGACACTGTCCCATATATAATTCAAGTGATTAAATGCTTCACATTAAAATCCCTATATCTTACAAATGATTTGAGCTATCCACTTCCTATTTCCATGCAGGCATCCCACCCAAACCAATGTTATATTTAAATCCCTTAGACCTGTACCTTATGAACATAAAATGTTAATTGTTACCCCTAGGGGTTTAAAATGGTTAATTGTTACCCCTAGGGGTTCATAACATAAATATCTCTCTAAAGAATCGTCCGGACCACTTATGCTTAGGGAAATAATATAAAATAATTTAAATGTAGAAATGGCTCAAAGCATTCTGAAGTAATAGTGATTATAATGTGATGCATTTTAATCATTTTGTATAGTGAAAGCTGTTCCATACAAATCACAATGGTTGGAGGGCAAATATTACATGTACTGTATGTGAATTTAGAGAACCATGTGGGTACACATAAATGTGCTAGAATTTGCACCTGAACATGGACAGACCTGTCTAATGTCTCTGGTAGTAAGAAGATCACTGCAACGACACCGGCAATGCATACCACAGTGTTCAACAAGAATGGAGGGGCAAAAGGAAAGATTGTCAGAAAGGATTTCAGAGTTCCGTCTATAATGGGTGTACAATAGCATTTTAATATGCCTTCTGCTTACAAGATTATTAATTGGTATCATGCATTGTGAACATCTAAGCAGAACAAGATAATTGTGTACCTGGCATGTTAACATTGGCTGAGCTATTGATGCCATGTAGCAAAAAATGCATACACTTATGGCCCCCTTTTCTCGCCTCCAAGACATGCTGTATCCAATGTATGTATGTACGTATAGTTCTGAAGATACAAAACGATAAAATACAATATCTATTTCACCAGGCTTTTCAACAGAACTTCAGTTATGTATAAACCCATGACCTCTGTGTATATTTGATTGATTTTGATGCATAATGGAGGAGATAACAAGCTTTAATGTTCAATCTCCAGGGTAAAATACTTGATAAAGGTTGGTCAATTGCAAGTAGCTGTAAATTAAATAAACGTTATAGCAAACTGTATACTGTATAGCCTTTAAAATGATGTGATCAATGTCCATGCATTGAACAAAGAGGTAATCTTAATACTTAAGAAAAATGCCATCGTTTAATATTTATTTTAGGATCACAATATTAGCGTTACTGACCATAAGTTCTATAACAGTTCTAAAACACTTGATTGTGAAGTATATTTTCAAGCTTTACTCTTAGTGCATAACTATGAATATAAACAACTGAGGTATTCATTTAAAAGTGTTAATTAATCTGCTTAACTTGTTAACCACCACAAGTTATTTTATCACCGGATGAGCATGAGGTTAAGAGTAAAGTTTGATCAAAATACTATAAAATCAAGTGTTTCTTAAATAATATTACCTATTTGTTTTAATGCATGGACATTGATCACAGCATTTAATTATAACCAGAAACAAATATACATTTTTTGTCCATACCAATGATATCTGACCACCCGAGTTTTGAAAAAACGTTAATAAATGCACCCTAACTTTCACGTGGTGATTGCTACAACACCTATCAATTGAATTAATTTGCTGGATCATTGTACAAGGGAAAATAGCTTCCAACCTGTATCCTTAAGAAAATGCGGCATCGTGTAATGGTTGAAATTACTGATATTGCTATAACTCAAAAACAGGTGTAGCCAGCTGTCTTAACATACCTACATGGGTTGGACCTGGACAGTGGGCTGTTTACTTTGGCTTTACTTGGGGCTTTCGTGTGTACTAATGCAGATGCAGGCCCTTAGTTGTAACCACGTGCATTGTGTTATTTCTCCATTCAAATGCACTCTAGTGCCTACATGTGTACTTCCAGAAATGTGCACTGAATTTACCCACTAATACTAAATTGTTCCATCATGTATAACACGTATAAGTCAATCAGCCTCATCTTGAATCTAGTATATAATTTACTGATGCAGATGAGCTGTAAACTTGATCATGGTTGCCCTTAAAAATAAGAATTGTGGGAGGCTAAACATTATACGTGTTTGGTGTGATTTAGCAAAAAAGGGTCAATAAATATGCAACTTTCTTGCTGCATTTCTTACCTGGGTATCATGTATATAAGGGTACAGCACAAACTGCAAAGCAGTACACAGTGTACATGTATGCGTCAATGACGTACTTCTCTGCAGTTTTCCTATGAAAACTAGGTGGCCATTTTATGCTGTACTTGAAGGACAGTGCCACAAATAATTATTTTATATAAAACCTTACATGAAGCAATTTTTACATACATGTGAAAAAAGGATTACTGAGGATATTCAACTGAAAATTCATATGAGATATCTGCACTTACCAGAAAAAGTTAGATTGTACTGGGCAATTGGGTCTGCACTCAGACCAGATAGCAAAGGAGCGACCAAAGCAGACACTAACCATGAACAGGTCAACACGGAGAATCCAAATGTGTGGTTGCTGTTGTTTGACGACTCTGATATTACAGCTCTTGTTACCACAAAAACACCTTTGAAGGTGAAAAAGTATAGTTAGATTGCACATGACAGTAAATTAATAAATCTCAATCACATTAACATTGTTTATCATAACTTTGAAGGCCATGTTTGCAACATCTAAAGCATCATTAGACTAAAGTAATTAGTAAAAATCAATATAAAATGGGATGGTATTCACCAACATCAGAGCCACCAATTTATATATATACGGTTCTCTTACATGTATTAAATGGAGAAGTGCATTAGACATTGTTGATAGGAATAGGACTTCCCTATATATACACATAAATAAACACTTGGTTAAATAATTGGACTATTCGGTTGTTAATATATTACTCAAAGTTATTTTTGGTGCCAAGTCTTAATGAACTTTATTTTGAACTGTAAATGTACAATCTTTCAACGATAATAATATTTGCAATTTAATATCCTGTAGTCATAGTCCATGCCATTGTAACTTTTGTAGTACAGAGTGTATATTTTTAGTTGTTTTGTTAAGTTGTTCTATCATAACTTACACAGGGTCCTTGTAAATTTCAAACCAACACCCACATATTCAAGATCCAAACATAGCCATATCTAATTTTAATAAACATAATTTTAATTGGATAGATACAAAATTAAGAGGATACTGCAAGATTTCATACCTCTGTCTTCCAATAGCTTTTATAATGAAATATATGTGTGCCTTTTTGATTGAAATTTTCAATACACTCCTTATCACTAAATTTAATCTTGTCGAGTTTATATAATCCTCAGATGATGTGCTTATAATATGCCGATTTAGTTTAAGGTTAATTAATACTTGTAGCAACAATAGTTGTTATACCAATCGACTTTGAATCTTTTTCTGTTAGCCAGCAGTACATGGGGAAAAATCATTAAAGGAAACTACGGATTAATAACCTAGCATAGGATAATAGTAGTAACCATGAATGCCCATGCATGTAATTATCATATCATACCAGCAAAAAATTGCACACCGCAAACATGGTGAACCAACTTGGACATACATCATGTACTTACCACTACAAAAGCCCAGAACACCCCTAAAAACCACAGTCATGGCATAATTGACACTGAAGGCCAGGATCCCACTGCATATAGCCATTAACGCTGAACTTGCAATCAGAACTGGTCTGCGTCCAAAGTGGTCAGCTAATGACCCCCACAGGTAGCTGAAAGGTGCAATTGCTTACACATGTGCAAAATAATCAGTATGGTGCTGATATAATTAGTCAACAGGTTATATCACTCCATGCTGTATATTCTAGGTAGTGTCAGTGTTGGTTAAGCCAATTTCATCGAAATGAATCCTAGGTCAATGAGGTGTTTTAACTTCATGTTAAATACATATACACAAGATCTTGCAGCAACCTGTGCATGTAGCATTTTAGCCTATAGCAATAAACTGAAGTGTTACAAATTGCTTCATGTCGATACATTAGTGAAGAAGATCATCATGTAACAAGGTAATCAATCCAGAGGAATTTCATACGCAGCAGGGACTTGTGTATGACTTTTAATCATCTATGAATGCAGAAGAAGCTCTCTCATGGGAATTTTGCTGGATATGGCTCAGCATTAACTTATACATGTATAAAGAAATTATGATAGCTTTATACATGACATGAGTAGCAATTTTGATTTTGTCTTTCTGTCAAATAGCTGAGAGCAAAGATTTATATTCTGTTCACATGCACAAACAATAGGCTATTAGTAGAGCATTGATGAAATTTTAAAACCCGCTGTGCACGATCTGTCGGCTGTTATTTGATTTTTAATTGCTTGGTGACTATAATGACAGTTGTACTGTAGCCACCATTTCACCTTTTTGATCAACAGAAATGGTGGTGCCATCCTCATTCCAGCTGCACAAAATACTTATTTATAACCTCAACAGAAAAAATGTTTTAGCTTTACAATGTTTTCATAATTACAAGTATATGGCTTTGATAAAGCACTAGTATATATTTGACATACCGCTAGTATAGCTTTCATGTACAAATTAAGCGCCATTTAAATGTGTTACATATAGCTTTCACATTGTGCTAGTACATGTACAGCATTGTCGCAGCACCATATGACGTTGGTTTCATATAAACTTGCAAAAAAAAAGAAAATAATTGAAGTACTATAAAGTTTGCCCAAAATTCACACAAAGCTATGTATTGTAGGGATGTATTTATGTTACAGTACTGCGCACCTTTGTTATTTAACCATCCCTTCATATATATTCAGCAACAGTTGAATTTTTGCGGTACTCTAACCCTAATCAATTTCTACAGAGAAAATATTCCTTCAGTCTCTAGATACATTATGATCACCGGTATATTAACACAGTCAAATTACCTTCCTATTATTCGTCCAGCAAAGAAGGCTCCGACAATAAATCCAGCATACCTGTCTGAATAACGCAATGCGTGGTGGATGAGCACAAAGTCAAAGGTAACTGGATTACACACAGAGCTATGTAAAATAACTCACTGACTAGCGCGGTTTCCACATCGGGTAGGAAAAATTTTGTCATGGCGGAGAGGAAGGGGTAGAGCATTGCCACGCTGTACGAATTTGATGGCTGCATGGCCGGGGAAACAATAGAGACAATGCGTACACAAGTATACACAACCCCGCCCTTTTCTTTGTACATTAAATACATACAAATTATAAGTCGTCCATCAATCATGATGGAACGTCAAACTTACTTACAAACACGATGAAGCATGCGACATATATCTTGGCCAGATCTCTGTTGATCTCGAGCTTCGCCAAGAGCGACTTGAGCTTCACCACAATTTGTAGCATTCTAGACAGGAAGGTACTGCAAAGAGAATGATCCTACGGATCAAAACAAATCACCTGAAATCAAATGCGCACTACTTTACACCTGAATTGCACTCGTACGGTAGGTATAGGTACGCATATCACTTATGTCAGCCCGGCCTCCATATTATTAATACAGAATCGATGCGCGTTAATTGGCAATAACAACAATAGTTAGTTAATTGTAATCACTGCAAGTAAATATCCTTCGCACACAGCCGTTTGCGGCCAGGCATTAAGTTTACAATTACAAGGGCGGACGCAGGGGGGGGGTCCGGGGGGTCCGGACCCCCCCCCCCCCCCCTCCGCCTATACCACGTGACGTGTACAGTTAACCCTCATTGCGTGCCTTAATCGTAATATCAGGTGCACATGGCCACAAACAGCTTCAGGCGTCAGACAGTCTGTGTCACGGACCCCCAAAAGCTTCCGCGCTTCGCGCGGGAGGGGGCACACACCCCTCCCGCACCCTCCCCCTTATTAGTTATTCATGTCGGACCCCCCCCTTTTAGAATTCCTGTATCCGCCCCTGCAATTAGAACTATTCCGTAAATTAATGGCTTTGACATATACGTGCAATCCTCATTATAAATACTGTATACTAATCGAGCCATACTAGGGGCGAATACAAGGTTTTCCAAAAGGGGGGGTTGAGACCCGCAATACGAAATGCGGGGGGGGGGGGGGGCGCTGCCCGCTTCAGGCCAGATACAAAAAGCCGGGGGAGGGGGTGCTGTCCGCTTCAGGCCCGATACGAAAAGCGGGGGGGGGCGCTGCCCGCTTCAGGCCAGATACAAAAAGCCGGGGGAGGGGGTGCTGTCCGCTTCAGGCCCGATACGAAAAGCGGAGGGGGGGGGGGGGGGGGGGGGGGGGGGGGGGGGGGGTTGCTGTCCCGGCGCTTCAGGCCCGATACTAAAAGCGGGGAAGGGGGAGGGGCTGTTTAGCAGAAGAGGAGGCGTTACCATATATGAAAGGGGGGGGTTGCAACCCCCAAACCCCCCCCCCCCCCCCACCCCCCCCCCCCCCCCCCCTGTAACCGCCTCTGCATACCTTGCTCATTTTAAGTCCAACCTACGATTTAATTACTAGCCCTATGCATGCAGTTGACAATATTCCACATGCGCAAGCGCGGCCCTATAAAATTTCCTATAAACGCGCAGCCACATTTTTTAGACCTATATTTCGAGACGCCCAACAATTTTCCATAAAGGTCCTGTATGTATAATCATAGAGAAGAGTCGAGTCATTCCAGTGGTCACAAAAGCCATCCTCAATCTGCCATGACAGGTTTTCATTGAAGCTTGTTAATCAAACTTGGCTGAAATGTTAATTTAATATCAGACAATGATACAACAGAATGTTGAGATACAAAGCTGACTGAGCCCCCAATCAAAACTTAGCTGTATTATTATGCTTGTAGATGGACCATGTTAATGACTGTATCTCCAACTCTTTTGGAGTCTCGATAAATGTCTTGCTGGCATCTACAATTATATATGTTTTTGGGTAAATGCATAAGGCAGTGTACCTTTAACTGTCAGCATCGATATCCTCACCTTTGTTAAGGTATGATTACTAGAGGTATCATTGCTTGATTCTTCACTGGGTAGTTCAATTACTGTGTAATCAGTAAAGTACATTTCACCAATAGGGGTTATAACACTTTTCATCCTGTAATTGGGCTGCTTGAATCTCTGTTATACTAGGGCTTCATGGTCACTTTCATCACCATCCTATTCATCGATAATGTATAAAGCACTTGATCGCTGCCACCTTGCTGAGTACCTGGTGGTGAGCGGGTTGACATTGATATACCAGATGTTTGTCGTATTGCAGAAAATAACGTCGTCTTGAGCACCAATAAAAGTACCATTTTCATTTTTGTGTTCCTTAAACGTCTTGGAGTTTGCACATGCTAGAGATTCAAGGTATAAATGAAGTACTTGACTGCGTTATCTCCATTTGAATTGGCTATGCACGTTACATGCCGAATGCACATACCTGGTAGCTCGTCACTATTACACGGTCGTCGTTTTTGATGTAAGAAGAGCACTACTATTGCTTCCTGGAATCTATCGTATCTATGTGCCTTGAAAGTGCGCTTTTAGAATGACATCCACGAGCACTGTATGCAGCAAAGTTGGAGGAAATATGTTTAAGAAACCATCCGAGAAATGGATCAAATCGATATTTCCACCGGATATTAACGTCCTTTCTAATTACGACGTCACTCCGACGTACGTAAGCCAGAGGTAATATTATAGCAAGCTCTGATACAACGTACAGAGACGGATCATGTGTAGCCGATTACCGACCATAGTAGCATAAATGCGGCACGTAACGATATTTAATGTTTAACGGCCGTAGGCGCATAAATGCGTCTTTCTATTGGTGTTTACAACTTGCCATTTGCAGCGCGTACGTCCTGTGCTAACAGTCTTGATATAATATCGTAACATAGTTGCCCACCTGTTAGAAATGACGACAGCCGCTTGCTGCCTTTACAAAAATTATATAAAATTACTGTTAAAAAGCTCGTGGGCGGGTCATCCAGTTAGCGTCCCCGCTTGAAGTCTACAACGCGGAAGGCGTGTGATACATACAATTTAGTATCACACCACATGCAAAAACATATAAGCACGCAATCAATAAAATTAGACAGGTGAAAGCGATTGCGCTTGATGTAGTAAACCCCCCGCAACAACTTTGCTGATACTGGTAGTGATACAGGCTGCATTACCTGGAAGTGATTAGTAAAAAAACATAATGTATAAAAAAGTGAGATCTAAAACTCATAAACTTGTGTGTGGATGGACCACACACACTACATACACACACTACAAGCTTCCAACACACACCCGCACACACACACACACTGCAACCCTTCGACACCCACACACTGCAACCCTTCGACACCCACACACTGCAACCCTTCGACACACACACTGCAACCCTTCAACACACACACACACTGCAACCCTTCGACACCCACACACTGCAACCCTTCGACACACTGCAACCCTTCGACACACACACACTGCAACCCTTCGACACCCATACACACTACAAGCCTTCGACACCCACACACACCCTATAAGCCTCCAACCACCCAAGCGTCAAACACCCACACACACTACAAGCCTTTGACACTCACACACACTACAAGCCTTCAACATACACTACCAACCTTAGACACACACACCCTGCAAACTTCCAACACACAATCGACACCTACACACACTGCAACCGTCGACACCCACATAAACACTACAAGCCTTCGACACCTACATACACACTACAAGCGTTCGGCACACACCCTACAAGCCTTCGACCCATACCCTGCAACGCTCGACACCTACACACACTGCAACCCTCGACACCTACACACACTGCAACTCTCGACACCTACACACACTGCAACCCTCAACACCTACACACACTGAAACCCTCGAGCCTTCAACAGACACACACCCTACAAGCTTCCAACCACCCACACCCTACAAGCCTTCAACAACCACACCCTTGAAACCTTTGACTCCCACCCACACCCTACAAGCCTTCGACACCCACACCCTTGAAACCTTTGACTCCCACCCACACCCTACAAGCCTTCGACACCTACACCCTTTAAATCTTTGACTCCCACCCACACCCTACAAGCCTTCGACACCCACACCCTTGAAACCTTTGACTTCCACCCACACCCTACAAGCCTTTGACACCTACCCACACACATCCTAAAAACATCAACACCCGCACTCTACAAGCCTTGACACACACAACCTTTAACACACACACACAACCTTCGACACCCTCACACACAAACCTTTAACACCCACACACACCCTATAAGCCTCCAACACCACAGAAACCCTAACAATCCTCCAACAAGACACCCTATAAGCCTCAATACTCACATACCCACACACACACCCTCCTCCAAAAAGCCTCAATACTCATACACTACCTACCAGCCTCCAGCATCCCACACCACACATAAGCTTCCACTCACCAAATAATAGACTCAACCTCACATACACGTACCAACCAAGTCAGCAGCACTCGAACACAACCAACAACACTCCCTGACTATACACACCATCCACAATTCATCAACGACGAGGGTGCGGATTCAAACAGGAAACAGCATGCGCGCATCAATTAGAACATTCCTCGAGCTGCTGTTGTCGTTTTTCGTTCACTAGCATGAGAAATCCATATACTTTTTATTACAAGAAACACTAGAAAGGTCCACTTACTTCACATATTACTGAGAAATGGATTTTTGTGTCTCTGCTAAAGTAGAACCATATTGCGTATTTAGTACACGCACGCGACGGAGACAAAACCAGTGATCGAGACCAAACACGCGTACCAAAATATGCCGGGGAGTGTATACTAATGGTTGAATGTTACTTGCCAATACACATTTTGCTAGCAGCTTTCTTCTGCTCCTGTATGCCACTCGACGCTCGCCCGTTAAAAATGACGAAGAAAATTTTACGGCAGTAATTGCGGATAATTAGATCTGGCCGGTTATCGGATAGTTAGTAATATTTCGTATACTATCTATGGTAAAAAAGATGTCAGAAGAGCAATTCAAGCGGATCTTTACAGGAGACTTTAGAACTCTTCCATCTGAAGAAAAAAACATTGTGCGAATATTTTTAAGTTCGACTTTTGGAGGTAAGTATCGATGCATGTTAGCAAACGGCGTGGGTCGGCGACCAAGTGTGTTGACAAGCCTAGCCTGTGACGCAGCCAGCTAAGGGCGTGTAGCTGTACGTCATAATCGTTACATCCCAAATGGCGGATCCGGCTGGGGGGCGAAATAATAGGCAAGGATGCAATGGGAAGTGTCCCCTCCTGCGGGTATGGGGGACACCGGAAGCTCCGCGGCTCCGCCCCAGAGTGCGCTTTTAAATCTACGTATACAAACACGTCGGAGGAGCATTTCGCTGCGGTATAATAAGCAGTAGAGCCATTCCGAGCATAGATTAATAATCTTACGGTACGGGTCGGATTGGAAAAGCTATATCCATACCCATTCACTGCATGAACTAATTAAAATTGCGCGCGCTCTTCTTCTTACGACATAGTCTCGTACCCAGACCTGTTTACGTAAATTAAGCATTTAAAGTCGTTTCTTCCATATAGGATTTGACCCCGACTATGAACTCATTAAAAATACGCGACCTGTCTCTAAACAGCGGCGACGGAACCGTCGCCGCCGGAGCCGCCATGGCGGCTCCACTCTTTGTACCGATGATCAGTTATTCATGATTCATTAATTATTCATAGCAGTTAAATCGCTGGTGAGCAGGAGGTATACAAACACTGTGATCAGCTTACAGCTGCTACTGTATACCTGTTGCTCTCCACGTGATTTGTGTTAAAAAATGGCTTCAAGCTACTAGGTGGACCACCTTGGCAGAGTGCCTTGGAAGGATTTTATCTTAATTAAATCATGAAGTGTTGTTTACAATATCATTTTAATGGGAGGAATTGCTGCAATACGTTAAAGAAACAGAGGCATAAAATCATGTATGGAATCGTTTGATTTCTTGTTTGGTGTTCGATGATAGGTCAATTGCTACTACGACACAGTGACAATCTAAGTTAGGCACTCCAATCCCCGAGCATGTCTGCAGCAGAAGGCCAATCAGTAGCAGAGATGACAGTAAAATCTCTTCAGTCATTAAGGTCTGAAGAAAATTTTTGGGAAGAGTTCACCAGACTGCTAGTGAACTTGAAGTGGAATATCCACACTACCACGCAAAAGAAGGCCACGTAGACGATATGATTCTGGTTCAAGTGAAGGAGATCATCCAGGAAATGTACAAGATATATACCGTCGTATTTTCTTTGAAGAACTACTGAGACCTGATAATCTGTGGTATTTAGACTCTATTTGACCAGCCTGGATATCAGGTTTATTGTAAGCTTTGAAAGCAGCAAATAAAGAAAATTTTGATAAAGAATTGCAGTTTGTGACTGAATTTTACGGTGATGGTATGAACATTGATCAGTTGAGATATAATGTCCCAAAATCTGCCTAAATCCGATGGAAGGTACACTCTACATTGTGTTGTGATAATTCTAAGGGACATCACACCCGTCCAAAGTGTGCTTGTTTCTCAAGTTTGCACATTAGTATTCCATTTGCTGATTTTGGTCCTGCCTGCAACTAATGCTACAAGCAAACGTTCTTTCAGCACGCGCGTACGCTGTGAAAAATTAAAACCATTTTAAGAAGTACGCGCAATGACCATAGTTCTTCTTCTTTTTCTTCTTCTTCTTCTTCTTCTTCTTCTCCTTCTCCTTCTTCTCCTTCTCCTTCTCCTTCTCCTCCTCCTCCTCACTCCTCCTCCTCCTCCTCCTCTTCTTCTTCTTCTTGGCAACACATAACTCGGGATAGGAACACTTTTAAACAATGAAATTTCACCAATAGCTTCAGAATAGGCTGGAAGAGCTGCTTTCATATAAAATAGCCGATGTTATATTTTGGTAAACAATCGACTAGAGAAGAAACGGTCCGCTAAAAGGCAACGTTACTGGTAGAGTCCTGAATCTGCTTGATTGGCGAAGAGAGTGCGGTACGGGAAGGCTAAGCGTACCCTGCAAAACCAAACGAGGCCATCGAAAGAGTAAACCGATAAAGTTATTCAAAGGTATGTAAATGTAGCTACCTACTCTTACTAAGCTTGGTTTACAATATGACATAGGTGGCTGAACATTACGGATCAATGTGCACGAACAAAGAAAAAATGGATGAAACAAGTAAATAAAAATTCTTCTCTATGAGAAAGTGGGTGGGATATAGGATTTGATGGCAATGGTGGTGTAAAATGCAAGGAAACAAGGGTCTGTAATAGTAAGGGAAAATGTCATAGTCCTATATTTAGCACACGAACATAGTATATGCTATAGATGGGCTAAATATAGGACTATGACATTTTCCCTTACTATTACAGACCCTTGTTTCCTTGCTTTTTACACCACCATTGCCTTCAAATCCTATATCCCACCAACTTTCTCATAGAGAAGGTTTTTTATTTACCTGTGTAGCATTATACATTATGCGATAATGCTTACGTAAACAGGTCTGAGTACGTGACTACTTCCGAGGGGGGTATAAGAAACATAACTTTATGCGGACAGGAAAGATAAATTGAAATTAGGTACAGTACGATTCCTAAAGCTGTTCAGATGGTTGCTACACCTGACGAATGTGTCGGTAGAGCCAGTTAATCAGGCCCGTAGCCAGGTTGTGTGTTGTGGGGGGAGGTAGTCTCGTGCCCAGACCCAATGCATCGCTGCGCTTGCAAGTGTAGTGGTAATGTAATTCACCCTCAGCTGTGATGCATTGGATCTGGGCACGAGACTAGGGAGTAGGGGGGCAAAGAATGGTGAAGCGGACTGAATGAGAGACCACTGTACTATCCTGTTTGTCCCAGAGTTTACCACTTTGGATGTTTAAATAAAATGCCCCTCCTCTAATTAGCAAAGTAAGTTGGATCCGGATTTATGCTATTGAAAGAACTGAATCATATATAATCATCCTTTGTAATAATGACTGCAATCACATATTCTGTTTTTAAGTGTAACATTGTCAAAGTGTGATAGCTTTCTTCTGTATTTTATTAAAGTGATGTATGTTACGCGAATGAATTTTCAAAGGTGGGGATTTGCAGTAATTAATTGCCATACACTGCATAATAATTTGGATTTACAATGTATTGTAATCAAATTGGTACAAATGCGGGACAGTTTCTAGCAAAATCACCCTTCTGAATAGTTTTTCAAGTTTTCAATTTTTTGGATTTTCTGTGAACTTCCAAAGAGCTTCTATCAAATGGTCCTTACGCATCCAAAATTGGGCTATCCATCTAAAAATTATAAGACACTGAATGTATAATTAGTCATACATTTCAATGCCAACGTTACTTTCTTTGGCTTTTCCTGGAAAATTTGTATCACAAATTTGATTTTGCTGGACACTGTTCCAATTATATGTTATATGTGACATCAACACCGTAGTAAATATAAAGCTTTGATTTACTATAGCGGAAATGTCACATACACAATATTTACATACAGATTTACACCCCATTCGATTAATAGTAAATGCAACGTAAATCCAATTTATTATGCAGTGGTAGAACAACTGTTACAGTTATTAGTTTCCTGTTCGCATTGTTCACCATTTAATCAGTCAATTCCGATACCACTGATGGCATGGTCCTTGAAACGTAGTTTTATAACAAACCCATAGGTAAAGGCGTTTTAGACTTGTCTGTGCATTTTTTTTTGCAAAGATAAGACATCACTTACCTTACTCTTTTAAGGTTAGTGATGTCTGCCACGTGCAGCAGACCCGACTTTAAACTCCTCCTCATTTAGTACTGTTTCTACTGCTATCTTTAAAATGCTTGCGGAGCCTAAGGAGATTAGTTAGATACAGTTGGCCACGTCCACCTTTGATAACCACTGTGTGGTTCGTTACGAATTATGACGTCATGCAATGTTGAATAATGATTGAATCATGCAATGTACAGCATTTCCAATCCCGTACTGTAAAAGGTTAATTATTAATCTATGTTCCCAGACTCGACTGGCGTATAGTATACGAAAGTGAATCTGTGAAAGAAGTTAGACTTTTTTTCCTAATTGCATAATTTCACAAACATCTACGAAAGGGACAAAACTAACTGTAACTGCAGCATGCAGGTTTCATAAGTGACGCTGTGAAGGTGAATGGATATTTACACTAAAGCCTGCGCAGCCTTACTTTTGAATTCTGGTTGTTACGCAAATACCTTGGAGAAAATAGATAATTATAAAGGCTGAACGGAAGGCTTTAAGCATTCACCATAAGGTAGAAATAAATGTATTGTACATGTATTAAAACAATATTTCATAAGACTAGTGCATGCTTGGGTTGGAGTAATAAGATCAACTCTTATTAGAGAATCTGATTACATAATGCATGATGAATACAGTAGACAATTTCTTGTATAACATTGTATCCATTGTTTAGGCTGACCTACCTGTACTTTATTATCCTGTACTTAACAGCATACCATAGCCCCAAAATTTTGTCATTACTCTGTTTCCAAGCTGCTGATCAACATGCAGTCATCACCAATTTTCAGACATCACTTGAACATGCATGTGGTGGGCACATGCAACATACTCAACAGTTTCACATAACCCAAAATAGCAATCATATTTCTTGGCAGTTTTCAACGTGCCATCTGTAAAACTTTGTGCTTCTGTACACATTATGAGCATACCCTTTGGATTTTGTAATTTAAAATTTAAATTTCATATTGTTTAGACTTCATCCATGAGCGCAACAGACTAGCACAGGATGTGTTTCCTGCCCTTCAAGCATACTGTCAAAGCAAAGGTCTAGAATTCCAGGTGATAGATATGAGGTGGGGTGTGAGAGAGGAAAATATTTCACATCACCTGACAAGTGATGTTTGTATCCAAGAGATTCTCAACTGCCAGAGACTATCACTTGGACCTTCATTCATTGTGAGTGGATACATGTTTTCTACACTACATTATGAGTTTACCAGCAGGGTAGTCCACCTCACTCATATTTAATTCAATATTAAAGCATATGCATGTATTTGTATTGTCACTCTCAATCTCCAATACTACACACTTCAGTGTGTTATTAGTGGTGATGTAGTATTCGCATACATCAAACCTTGCACAACTCCATCAAAACCTTGCAAAACTGATATTACAAGTCATCGACAGAGGATTTAATACATACAAGATTAAAATGTATGGTAAACACAACTTGATAATTACATCTACATGTGGACATGGTATGTCGCGTCCTTATATCTCTGCTAAGGTGTAAGATAAGCATTCAGCAATATAAGTCTGGAAAACAATTTCTTTTCAGGCTTTACTTGGGAATCGCTATGGATACATACCACTCCTTTCAGCGATACCTACTGAAGAATTTGAGCTGTTCATAAACCTTTCGAATGCACATGGTTTGGAAACTATGCTACTTACAATGTGGTATACATTAGACACCAATGCTGACCCCCCTGTCTACCAACTACAACCCATCACAACATATTTCCCACAATTTACAAGTAATGTAATGCCTCTCAGACGACAGCACAGCTCAATGTGGTGGAATGAATTTGACAAGCTGCGAGACCTTATTTGGCAGCTGGCCGACATCGCCTTTGCAGAACAAAGAATTACTTTAGAGCGGTCCCATGTGTACAAACAATCTGGTGAGTATATTTGCATCTGCAGTTTTCATTTGCAACTTACAAACAGTACACTACTGTGTGTACATCATGCATGTACTTGTATATGCATTACGGTGGGTATATGTACAAACCAAAGTATAACATTAGCCTTTTTTGTGTGTATACCTGATTCTCGTCAGTACTTCTACTATTGCATGCTAAGTACCATGTGACATGTACTTAATTTAATTCTTTTGCAGGTACTAGCACTTAGTAATAATTCTAGACATGATTTCTGATATTACAGTATCCATTGTGTGAGAAATTGTAACATGCTACATGAAAATTACGTTTTATCTTACAGGCTATTTGCATTCAACATTTATATTTATAGATAATGAATTGGTGGTGTAAAACTGTTTTTCCCAATACCTTGAATTCTTGTATCCATTCATGCATGCATGCGTAATGTATGAATAATGTATCTCTCTACCTAGTCACGGAAGATGAAATCAGACATGGCATTCTGGCACTTGGATCCCCAAATGACCACTGCCTGAGCTACATGAGGCAGATTGAGGGGATTAATACCAGTGATAAAGCTGCTTCTAAATATATTGATATGGACTCTCAGAATAAAATTAACAGTACAGCCCAGGAATTCTTAAATTGTCTTAAAAATGAAAGGATTCCAGCTGTTCTAAACTCAACAAACATACGTAAATATGAAGTAACATGGTCATGTACTGGTATTGATCCAAATTTGGCAGAGCATGAAGACTATTTAAGAATGTTGTGTAATCACATTCAGTTAGATATTCAATTGTTAATTGAGAAGGCATTAATTGTTAGGCAATCATATTTCAGTCCCCTTCATCAGGACGTCTTTCACCATGCGAAGTTTTGTTGCAGTAAATGTGACTCTTTTTGTGGTAGGGAGAGCATTCTTGATCAAATCCATAACTTCATTAAATCCCACAAACAGAAGCCCCTTATTTTATATGGTCCATCAGGCTCGGGCAAAACATCTCTGGTAGCAAAATCTGCACTGCATTTTAAAACTTGGATGGGTGATAATAGTTTTACTCTTGTCCGCTTCCTAGGAACATCACCAGCTAGTTCATCGATACGAAGTGTACTCATTAGCATCTGTGCTCAACTTTGTTCCATGTTTGAAATCAGTGCCCCTGCTTTTGAAGAGTACAACTATTTGAAAATTTTACAATATTTCATGGACCAATTACTTGAAGGCATACCACTTAAGGAGGATCAACACCTTGGTATCTTCATTGATGCTGTTGATCAGTTGTCTCCTTCTGATGGTGCACACACCTTCAACTGGCTTCCTAAGTCTCCCCCTCCAAATGTTCATATAATTGTATCTATTCTTCCAGAAGAATATAATTGCTTACAAACACTCCAAACTATATTACCATTTCAATACTGCTACATAGAAGTAATTGCTATGCCTCAAGAAACTGGTTTATTCCTCATGAATACATGGTTGAAAGGAATAGGGCGAAAAATTACTTCAGAGCAATCAAGTGCTGTACTGAAAGCTTTTTCTGTCTCCCCTCAGCCATTGCATTTGAGATTAATGTTTCATCAAGCACAGAAGTGGAGGTCATATACAAGTGCTGCTGAATTTACCTCAGTAACTTCAATCGATGATGCTCTAACCAATTTCTTCCAGTCTCTGGAAAATCACTATGGCAGTACTCCAGTGAGGAAATCATTAGGTTACCTAACAGCAGCTCGAAACGGTTTGTCAGAATTGGAACTTGAAGATGTGCTATCTCTTGATGATGAGGTTTTGAATGATGTATATGAGCATTGGGAACCATCTGTAAAGGGAATAGTTCGCTTACCTGCCTTGTTGTGGAAGCGAATTAGGTTTGAAATAAACAATTACCTGGCTGAACAAAACACATGTGGAAAGGTAACTTTAGCCTGGTATCATCGCCAATTCCACCAAGCAGCCGAAAAAAGATATCTCTGCGAATCTGCCATGATACAATATCATTCATTATTGTCCGTGTTTTTTGAGGGTACCTGGGGTGGAGGTAGAGGGAAGACTATAACGCTTGCCCATCTTGGCATAACAATCGATAATGCAAATAGACAGGTAGCTGAGCAACCTCTCAAATATTCCAATGAAATCTATAATCTGCGTAAATTAAATGAATTGCCATTTCACCTACTCTTCTCTAGGCAGATAGAGAAACTGAAGGCAATATCGCTTTGTAATTTTGACTGGCTTCACACTAAAATGATCGCCATGAGCCTTGACAGTGTTATTGAAGACTTTGAGCTAGCAATATCTAAAAGCACAGATGCAACAATCGAGACAATATGTGAAACATTATCACTGTCAGCAGCAAGCATTAAACGAAATGACACCAGCCTTGCTGCAGCATTAATTGGTAGACTACATTCATTACAACAACCTTTTGGCTTTCATCAATTGCTCACTGATGCTGAATACTGGGCAATGAATTCTTCAATAAACGACATTGAAATTATTCCACACAACAATTGCCTTATACCCCCAGGTGGACCACTTAAAACAACCTTGTATGGACATCCTCAAGTGGTTCTTTGCATGTCAATTTCATTTCCTTTACTGTTCTCATGTTCAAAGGGTGCAGGGTGCGGCATTATTAATATTTGGGATTTTAGTTCCATCCAACGCATCCAACACCTTTGTACTTTGAAAATACCAGCGAATGGAGTTCCTGCATTTCTTACTGCTGGGAACATCATATTTTCTGTTTGTAGTCATCGGATGATGGCCTGGAATCTAAACAGCAGAGAGGAGCTTTTAAATTACTCTGCTTCTTGTGAATTAACATCCATTGCTGCTACCTCTGATGGACAGAACCTAATTGCTGGAACAAAGGATGGTTCATTGTACTACTATAATACACAGCTGAAGCATATAAATGTAGCACCATCTTTATACAACAAAGCCATTAGTTGCATTACGGTTGATTGTTGCAATAAGATAGTTATATCTGCTGCAGAAAATGGATGTTTTGGAATTTGTGAACTTGAGACAAACGAAGTAATTCACATAATTAGTGCACATTCAAAAAATATTACTTGCCTTCTTCTAGAAAATATTGGCAATAGTTCAGTCATCATCACTGGTTCTGAAGATAAAACTGCTAAGGTCTGGGACTTAAATAATGGAAAACTTATTCATACTTTGTCTGGACATTCTAAAGGAATTAAATGCATAGCCACTACTAATGGTAATATTTTGACTGGTTCATTAGACAGTACAATCATTATCTGGGATTCTATCTCAGGATTGTATTTGAAAATTCTCGAAGGACACTTGGCAGATGTGTGGTGCCTAGCTGTACTGCCTGGAGGAACCACCTTAGTAACTGGATCGAAGGATGACTACTTAAAAGTGTGGAGTATTGAAGAAGGTAAATGTCTGCAGACACTGGAAGGGCATTCATCATGGGTATCTTGCATCATGATTGCTGCTTCAGCTGGCCTGAT
Organism: Eunapius fragilis; assembly: GCA_963681505.1. Classification (NCBI taxonomy): domain Eukaryota; kingdom Metazoa; phylum Porifera; class Demospongiae; order Spongillida; family Spongillidae; genus Eunapius; species Eunapius fragilis. The sequence goes on along the minus strand of OY811977.1, from coordinate 3,642,634 downwards.
TATTTCTGGCTCAAATGATAAATCCATTAAGGTGTGGAAGCATGATACAAAAAGCGTGCTTTCAGTTGAACAGCACCACAAGCAGCCAGAGTGCATAGCATCTTCTATGGCTCTGGGGTTAGTGGCATCTGGAGCACAAGACTCAATAAAAATTTGGAGTTTATCAAATGGCAAATGTTTGCATACCATTTTGTTTCCTGCATCTTGTCTCGCAATTATTGCAAGTGATTGCCTTCTCATATCAGGCACTAAGGAAGGCACATTAACAGTATGGAGCTTAGCAACATTTAAAATGATGCACACTATTCAAGGACATTCTGGAGCAGTAGCATGCCTTTTTGGATTAGGTAGCTATTCATTGGTATCTGGAGCTGCTGATGGCATGATAAAGATGTGGTCATGTAGCCTACTTCATTGCACCATTTACTCTGGCCACACTGCTGGTATCAGATGCCTCACCATCTCTAATGATGACGCAATCGCAGTGAGTGGTTCATCTGATTGCACTGTGCGGGTTTGGAACCTAGTGGATGGTAAATGCATTGCAACATTAGCTGGACATACCAAAGTTGTGGGATGTGTACAGATCAGCAGAGACAATGCACTTATTGCAAGTGGCTCTGATGATACTACAGTTTGCATTTGGAGTATGCAAAATCACACTTGTATACATCAATTTAAATACAGTGACAGTGTAAAGTGTATTCTCTTCACTCCGGATGATAAAATGGTGATTGCAGGTGCCCACTGTGCTGATAGTCAATTAACTGCTTGGAGTGTCATTACTGGAGACCGTGCAGTTGACTATATTGGGCACACACATGCTGTAATGTGCATGCTATTAATGGATCATGACCATATCATAACTGGTTCTAGGGATGGAACTATTAAATGTTGGAAAATTGGTTCTGGAAAAGTCCAGTCTACATTTGATTTGCAGTCGCAAATTAAGCACTTATCTATGGCTAGAATCACTGATCATGTTGCCATTCTGTCATCTACCACAAAGTCAGGAGCAATTGCCATTTTATACATTAGGAAAAAAGATTTAGTCCAATAAAATCATGAATGCTCATAAGAGAATGAAATTTTTTATTTTTATAGCTGATTAGTGTCAATTTTTATACATTTTGAATAATGATGCACAATGTTACATTGATTCAGTTTAACAGTTATAAACTGCCTGAGTATTACAGGATGAAATCCAAACTACCTGCATAGAAAACTTTGGAGAAACTGGGGCACAGATGGTCGCAGTAACATAGTAAAGTGCATGAACACACTCCCATGGTGGGTCAAAAAGAACCTGTAGTAAATGGACAACCCAGTTCGATACCATTCTGCTCTATTGCTAAATGCACCAGGGTACATACGGAGTAATTAAGAAACACCAAAGACTTTGAGTAAGGGACTGTTAAAATTAACTTTTGTGCTATGCCTTTGTAGTGAACTTAACTGCAAAAGCAATCTAATGTATTATTACTGAACAAGATAAACAAAACAAGGGTCAAAAGTAGAGACCACCAGCTGGAGCCACGAATGCGTTTACATAATGGTATATGATGCCATTCGTTACACAATTTCCTTCTTTGAAATGGCTGGCCCGATCGGTACCTGCAGAAGCAGGTTCCATATAGGATTGGTGTCGAATAATGAAGTCAAGTCATTTTAAAAAAACAACGTAACTCGCGTCTGGAAATACAACCATGAGTCTGATCATTTCCCTCTTTGTCACTATCCAACGATAACACAAACAGGAACAGTTTTGCATTGGTTCCGTGTCACATCTCCCTGCGCTTTTAGGGAGCAAAAATGCTCGTGCCCACGTCTCGTACTCTGTCCAACTCTTATTGTTCTTCTTCTACTTCCTTCTGCTAACGACGAACTCGAGCTAGACAGGGTGTTGAAGTGGGCCAAAGAACTAATCGCTTCAGCATAACCCTTCAGTGTTTCACTAATTTGTGTATTCCTGTATAATATCAATTCGACACCATATACAATACACATTATGCATAGGCACAACTATACTAAAATTTAGTAACTAATTATACTTATTGCACTTGAAAATGATTTACAGTGATGCCATGTGTCCAATATAGTAAAACAGGGCTCTAACATTTTCCTTACATCCGTCGATAAATATTTAATTCATTGTTCCCCTATACATGTGTATGTTTTTGATGCATTTGGGTGGCATTGCCGTATAAGTGGATTATGTTCACTGGCATACATTAAGTCTATTTCACGGAACGGAACGGAATGGAGCAGAACGCGTACGGAACGGAACGCAGGACTATATCACGGAACGAAGCGCTATAAGTTTATATATCACTGCATGGAGCCTTCTGCATATCAGCCCTTCCACAAAAGATGATAAATGCTTATTTACGGCGGAAGACAAGTGGTGTATCGAATTTACATCTATTTCGCCATGTGAAAATGCAATCATGTCTTCATCTTTGGTCTTTGGCATTTGTCAATGACATGAACACGCAGTGAAATATAATAACATAGAAGAAACCAGAGATAAATGTGGCAAGAGTAGAAATAAAGCGGCGATTAAACTAGAAGTTGCTGTTCGTAGGAAAAAAAAAGCAGAGTGAAAGGAATTCCATCGCTATGAAGATTTTAGAATCTCGTGCCACCTGGATTTTAACGCATCAATTATTGATATACTTATGGCACATCAAACGCTCTGATGGATTTCAGACGTTGGGTGCATGCGGGTACCGTACAGCATGACCTTTTCGATAAAAAGAAAAAGGATTAAATTATTTGTTTAGATTCTGTACGATGAGGTACTGCATCGTTGGCTGGCTGTTGCGTCTGTGTCTAATGGTATTGATGAACCAGTGTAAATGTTTATGACAGTCTTTCACACTGCTACATCACATAAAAAACAGCAAATCTTAAGGAACTTATAGTTGTTATTGGTGACCTATCATCAATGGTTTACAAGGAAGTCTTTAAAAGAACCGATAGTGCAAGAGCCAAATGAAGCTGAAGGTATACCCTCCCTAATCGTTGATTTAAGTATCAGAGTGTGACAGTGGCGTTGTTCGATGAACTTGTCATGATCACAGCAACTGACGCTTCATCATACTTACAACGAGTTGTAATTGCCATTCTCTCATCAGCCAAGGAAGAAAAGAAAAAGAAATACGTGTACACTGAAGCAACAGCTCTTTCTTTACTTCAGTCTTTGAAATCATTATTGCTGTACGTTTATCATTCATGCAAATGTCGAAATAATTCATTCAAACAATAGCTTGCATCCGTGTATCCGAGAATTAAATTGAACTTCATGGATGTTACGTGCCAGAAAGTTCTGATGATTGTGGCCCGTTTGCAGTTGCATATGCCGCTACTAATTGCTATGGGAAAAGACCAGAAAAATACATGCATTTTCCACCAGGACTTGATAAGACGTCATTTGCTAAGTGCTTACATGGAAGAATTTCCAAGAACGCAGAAATTCTGATAAACTTATCAACCAGGGTTCACTGTTCATGTGGAACACCAAGGACCAGAGATGAAGACAATTAACCGTTCTTAAAAAGTGGCTGTTGTTGATTGAATGTTGAGCAGTGTGTTGAATGTTTGCTAATTATGAAAGAAGTATAGAAGAATACATAAATGTAACTTGAAGACTTGTCTTTCGCCGTAATATGCACTTCTCATCTTTTGTGGAAGGGTTGATATGAGAAGGCTCCATGCAGTGCATGATAAAAACTCATAACGCTTCTTTCCGTGAAATAGACCTAACCCAGATATTAATAGTTTTTTATGGTGCTTTCATAGCATCTCAGAGAGATGAAAATGCTGTAGTGTAATGTAGAAATCTGCTCGGTATCTACATTAATTCGTTGAGACACATGCATTCAAAGTTACATGTGTATGGACATTAGTTACAGTGTTTTAATCTTTGGACAGACAGAGAGGGCTTCTTAATTAACGTGTATCGACTTCATTGTATACGAAGTAAGGAAAGTTTAGTCATAACAAACGTAATTTTGATCAATTAGGATATGCAGTTTGCACCTAATAACCTTTCTAAATATAAAGAAGAGGTGGCAAAACTTTTTATAACATGCGGTTAGTTAATAAAATTCAAGAGTAGCCATTTTTCATACATTTATTTAATCTTCAATATTAATATATACACTACATGATTATTTAATAATACATGAGCATGGAATATACACCGACAGATAAAATAGATTAAGATACGAGAGTCCGGACCATTATTGCTCTCACAAACATTTAAATAGCTTAAATTGTAACTTTGTTTTGAAAAAATTAGATACATGTCTGCTTAAAAATCCAAACCACACTACCCCTATGTACTAGCAACGGAACACATGCTACAGGATGTCTTTTTGAACACCATCACTTTCCTGGCGACCGCTGATTCTGCATATATATCCTTCTGGCAGAGCGTCCCAATCGCTTCACATTTCTATAGCTATTTATTAGATCATACGTTTGGGTTTCACCTTATCCGCTATACGGAGTTGGAATTGTGCACGTAAATAAAGTGCTCATTTCCCGCTCGAATCGCGCTATTATGGTAAAGCAAATCCGCTTCCCGTATATGAGTAAACCTCGTCCCCCGGCAGCAAGCCGTGAAAAGTATTAGGGGGGTAACCAGTACCGTTTTCGCTTGTTCCAAACATCTGGTTCTATATATAACTAGTTTCGTATATACCGATGTCAGAGAATATGACTAATGACCAGCCGGAAAATATCCCTCCCCCCCCCCCCCCCCGCCCCCTTTCCCTCACCGCATCCTAGCCAGACCTTCGCGTTTTGATGGAAGGTCGGGTATCAAGCCAATGATTTGATGTGGGCTATAGCCCACATGATACAAAATAGTATCGACTTGATATCCGACCTTAGCCTCCGCCAAATGCGAAGGTCGGGCTACGTCCAACTAACCACCACCGTGCACAGCAGCCAGCGATATAATGTTCCCCCGTCCCGCCCCCGACACCGTATGTTGTCCCCTCCCCCAAGCCGACGACTGAAATGCACGTGACATGCAACCCAAAAAATAGTTGCGTACTTACATAAGTAAACAGAATATCTTTGCAGACAAACGCATGACTATATCTCGAGTGTTGATGCGTATAATTAATAACGATATCGTTTTACGACGGTATTACACAAAACAAAAATCCCCAATAGCGATTATCAAACTGTTATCGCATTTAAAATTTAACAGTACATAAGCGCTCACCGACTCTCTTGGATCATTGCAATCCCTGGTCAGATATGCATGAGGCGTGAAGTGATAGTGGTACTTCTGCATTAGTCATAGCCACCGTATATTCTTCGGACAGTTACCACAATTTAGCAAGGGAGAAATACGACAAATACCATCCGTCTACCTACGCTCACGAGCAGTCTTGCTGGGAAGTGACTCCTCGTTACTATGGCAATATTCACGTGATCCACATCAAGGAGAACAGTGCAACACACGGCAGGAGCACTATAGACACAGCGGTGGAACAAGGCGTCATGGTACCAGGCACAGCCATGGAACCAAGCACAGCCATGGTACCAGGCACAGCCATGGTATCAGGCACAGCCATGGTACCAGGCACAGTTTTGATACCAGGCACAGCCATGGACCCAAGCACAGCCATAAAACCAGGCACAGCCGCCCGACAAAACACAGCCGTCGCCACACCCGTCGTACTTGAAATCAGATGTGATGGAATAAGCTTTAATCGGTCTGTAATCATTAAAAACAAATGAATTCACAATGTAACGCGCTACTCACGTGTCAAAAGGATAGCGTGCACGTACATGTAAGAGGGATGGCATTAACGATGTAAGTTTTAAAAAACAAGCAAGTAATGAGATTTGTACTTACTTTTTACTAAGGTGAAGCGTATGCATAAAGGCGTTCATCCAATGCAACTTCTAAACCCGTTTTAATCATTCCTGTTCTTATAGAGAACGTGTAAAGTTATGCGTGCTTTAATTATCACAAGACAAAGGAAAACAGATGCACTCGTTCGTTCCATGCCTGGTAACAAAAACCGCCCGTGCCCATTTAGTTCTATTTTTGTCATGCATGGTCATTCATACATTCTTTCTTTTGTCACATGTTAATTAGATACAATTCTAAAAATAAAATAAAAACACACCATAGAAGACCAGGGTTGCCGCGGTTACATGTATTTCTACGACCACCTGAAAATAAAGTGTTGTCGCTGTAAAACGGGAGTCAGATTTTAAAAATCGAAATCAATTATTTGACGTGCTGTGAAAGAGTGCCATCTCATAAGCAGTTAGGCGGAGGGGCCGTCCCCACTCCGCAGCCCACGTGGGGTCACAGGGGTCACACACAGAGAAGGTGAAGGTGTCCACCCACAAACAACCACTTGGGGGAGTGGCATAGGTGGGGATCATGGGTGTTGATTACCTCAGGTTGGTTATATGACATGCGCCTCATTTATACTGACGCTACGTGGGTAACTAAACTGCTGAAGCCATGCAGGGTAAATACACTGATGTCCATGTCACATGTCTCACCAATTGCAATTGAGACCTCTGTGGCCTTATCCCTGATGCTCTCAGTTTGTTCCATGATATTGGCAGGCATGCATCTACACATGACCAGAGGGAGAAAGGGGAGGAGGGAAAGAAGTGGGAGGAGTGAGGAGGGAGGAGGACACGGGAGGAGTGGGTGAATGATGCTGGTGATACTCAAGCTGTTCTGAGTGAGCAAGAGTTTGATAATGTTAGTGTAAATGACACTTTACATAGCAATTCTCATTCCCCTTCAAAAGTACAAGAGTCGAAATTTTCTGTAACATCTTTAGCAACAATGCCAAAGCACCAATCACTAAGGCACAAAGCAGACATTGTATATGGAACAAATGCTGCAAAAATGGTTAATAAATATTCAAAACAGCATGCTGTCCATACCATCGCTGTAGGTGACTATGCAACCCTGCGAATAGACCTAGCAAGCACTGCTTACAGCAATTTGCATGTGCAGTTGCTGATATTGTTGGTAAATCACAGTACGTGTTATAGTCTTAGATGTAGTGCTGGTGTCATCCAGATGTGTTACCATTCTGGGGACCTTGAGCTATTTTCAGGAGACTTCAGCATATCAGTAGATTTGTGGGAAAATGAAATACGTGTCACCTTGTGAGATGTAGCTAAATGCAAGCCCTGTTCACAGTAAACAAGTGCAATTGTCACGTTGGTAGCTGTAGCAATCTCCTATGCCATTGCATGAAAAATAAAATAGAATGCAGTACTTGTTACTCTCTGTCACGTACATGTAGATTACAGCTGAAGACCCCAGAGGTTTTTTCACTAACGAGGGGTCAGAGGAGGAAGAGGATGACTACATTCATCCTCCGACTCCTCTCCCCTTCACCCCGCCACCTCCTGAAGCAGTGCTGCCCCTGCCTGCCCTCCCGCCGGCACCGCCAGTGCTGCCCCCACCACCACCACCAGCGCTGCCCCCACCACCACCACCAGTGCTGCCCCCACCATCACCACCAGTGCTGCCCCCCCTGGCTTGCATCGTCATTGCCACCATGGCCTGCCTGGCCAGAACAAGTATGGGGAGGAGGACGGCCCCTTAGAAGAAGAAGAGGGTGCATGTGGGCAAGGATACATCATCATACATTCCACTAATTATAATAATAATTATTAAAGACATTTGATTATTAACTGCAATAGGGCGAAAAAAACTTATGAAACAAGTAAAAAAAAACATTCTCTAACGAGAGATCTCTAACGAGAGACTTGTTTGTAAATAGGATTGACCAATGGTGGTGTAAAAAGCACGGAAACAAGAGTGACAGAGATTTTACTAATAGGCCTATATTTAGCATACTCACAATATAACAGCGCATGCCTGAGTAATGGGCTAAATATAAGCCTATTTCAATTTTTCTGTCACTCTTGTTTCCGTGCTTTTTACACCACCATTGGTCACTCCTACATCTACCAACAACTCTCTCGTTAGAGAATGTTTTTATTTACTTGTGATACTAAATTTAGTACTAAACAGCCATACACATGCAATAGCTAAAACGGAGGAGTAGGCGAATGCTCCTCCACAGCGGGGTGGGGGGGGGGGGGGTGGGGGGGGGAGGGGGGGGGGGATGTGCCAGAATACACATTGACACATCACTGAATAGAGATTTCAATGGGAGTGGGAAGGAACGAATGCTATTGTCTACCTCCTCTTATAAGGGGAATAAATTCATGGAATTCAGAGTTATCCTACAGTGGGCGAAGACTGATCGGGTACTATTTGCACGGCGTTCAATTTAAAGATGGAATGTGAGAGGAGGGAATAACCTTACCGCCAGGTAATTTAATTAACACCGTATCTCGTTGCTGCATGAATCTACGTATATACTGATACGTGCGTGGTACGGGTGGTAGGCCAATAAAAGAATACCTATACTTATGGCGAGTATAAAAAGTATTCCTGCTACCCACAAAACATCTGCGATTAATTCAGAGATGCGCCATTGCCATGGTATCTCCGCTTTGCTGTTCTTTGCTTTTGCAAGCTTGGGTTGGTGCTTCAGACCTAGCTGCTTGAATGGTAACGCATTTTAAAGACTGATTTTATTTCAATCACTATGTTTCTTTTGCCATGCAGCCGAATCATATCCTTCCGACAACCTTACTATACTACAATGCGCACAAGACGTGGTGACTATAGAATGGAATTTAGAACACGACCTACAATTCATCGCCTTTGAATATAGCTGCATCCACCCCACCAACAATGCTCTGGTCAGTATGGAGACTAATTTAACGTTTACCCGCATGTCGTGTCCTATAATATATTGCATTAACGCATTATTTTTGCCTGTATGTTAATCTTTCTTATAGTCTGTTCTGAATCAATCGTTTCCATATTGGAATGACGGGCAAACCGGAACAATCTCGATTTCTCCTTTGGCTGGAGCATCCTGCCTATTTTCGGCCTGCTACCTCGACCTAGACAACACACGTCATTTTGTCGCTCCAACCAGTTGTACTGCAACTCAGACCACAGCGCATGGTAAGTTACGCGGCGTCACAAAAGTAATGGCTCCCTAGTGCTTCGCATTGCAAATGGATGCATTTAACTAATATGTATGCACATGCAGGTCAAAGCTACGATTTGAAGGTAACGGATTCGGATTCTATGCTTCTGAACATCCCGCTGATAACTACCAGCGCCCAGCCGACGGTGCTGTCGATGCCGATCTCATTGCGAGACGAGCGGGCGGTCTTTTATCAGAAGCAGAATACCCCTGACGGTAGGGACATGTGACTATGAGACAGCATGTGGTACTTCATATGTTGACTTCTGCATCACAGCACCTATACCTTATGCGATAATTGCTGGTGCATTACTGATCATCTCAGTAACTATGATATCTGTAACCACGGTATTGTTCATCATCCGATCAAATAGGCGCAGTTGGAGGTAAATAAATGCACAATTCCACTTTTAAATATATTCGTTCCTTTTGTTTCAGAGACTCCAAGGAAAATTGTTCAAGGGACGGTGGTAAGTGCTCTGTTTCGACCTATTTTGTAACTTTCATTGAAACTCAACTCCTCCATGCAGATTATGCATTTGGACCCAAATAGAGATAACTTCCCTCAACCCGTTATAGGAAGAAATTTTTTTTTTCGGGACCATGCGAGCGTGGAGGTCCTATTCTTCGGTCTTATATATATTTATTATGAAGTTATTACATCCAAGAATAAGAACCATAAGTATAAAGAAAACATAAAACAGGTTGCACAACTTAGTCCTTGTAACTGGGGAGCCCAGCTCCATCATTATTGTCCATCACTCTCCTCCATTTCCTTCTAAAGCCACGAAGACAAAGATTATTTGCTTATTTCAAATACGCATGGTTGAATAGATTGATGACTCCAGGTTTAAAGTGACACTGTCAATAAACCGGCCTAATGTTCGTGCAAAGGTGGTCTGCGAGTATGTATTGCAATGCAGGAAATGTGAGCGACCAACGCAAGTAATAAGTCATTAATAATTGGAGATTGATTAATAATCGAACTGGATCAGCTTCAAAAACGTTCTAGATCTTGCAAATAAAAAAGCGGGTGATCCGCCGCCATATAAACCTAGTCCCTCGTACATGTGCTCTGACCACGAGAGGATTTGAAAAGACAATTTGCATGTCTGCATGCGATATGAATCAACGGTGACTTAGCTTTTTACCTCTAGTCGTATGAACTTTAATATACAACTTCTAGACTAAGACTAATCTAAACAGCGCTATCTAATTAGTCATTCTGTCTTGTTTATTAATATACGACCTTTCCCTACCGGCATATTATCTCTGACTGTACACGCAAGCTGGCGTGGTCACAAATTTCGACAACCGTTTATAATTACTGTTCGCAAAGCAGACTGCTCGCATAAGTGACATGTTACCCAAGCGGATCCGTGGAGTTGGACAAATGAGAACGGTTATGAAGCGATGTTTGCGACATAAAATTAGAGCCACTTCGGCGAATCGCGTCAAAGTTCTTGTATTTCGAATCCCTCCCCCCACCCTCACCCCCGTTTTCGTACTCAACCAGGGCTAATTTTATCAGGTCATAAAATTCGAACCCCGGCCCATTACTAAAATACTGGATCTGCCCCTGCCAAGCGGGGATGTGGCCAGTAATAGTTAGTTAACATTTGTGAGTTAATAAATTATTTAGTAAGTTACGTGAACATTTACATACATGTACGTAGCCAGCCGTGTTTCTGTTATGACAACCATTTATTCAATAATGCTCAAGATGGCGGTGCCAGTAACCGAACGTTGTTCAAAGGCTCCCCGAACTAGAAAAGTCTATGTAATGGAAAAAAAAATGGCATTAAAACGTGTACCAATGTGCTGTAAATCTTAATAAAGGAAGGCAACTCAATTTTTCGTTAAGATTCAATTTATAAAAAACAGTGGAATGCAATAATTATTTCAGAAAACATTGATTTTGTGTACATGTTAATGGAAGCCATCTTTTTCTATCCCGAACTGAAATCTTCAATGTAATCTAATACTATAATTTCCAACGTACGTACGTACGTCCGCGTAACTCATTTATATACTCGGCCTAGCGCCTATTGGTTGCTAGGTATGTACGCGTACCTAGCAACCAATAGGAACGACCACCTCCCACACAAAAGTACATAGCAATTTAATACTATAATTTCCAACGTACGTCCGCATAACTCATTTATATACTCGGCCTAGCGCCTATTGGTTACTAGGTATGTACGCGTACCTAGCAACCAACAGGAACGACCACCTCCCACATAAAAGTACATAGCAACGCGTACTTAGCGACATGCCTGCCACAAAACCTATATGCCTGTACAGGTAATAATGTCATCACATGCAGAAAGAATAAAAGGAACGCTATTGTGCTTCACTCTCAAGTCTCATCGTACAGGCTGAGAACATGTAGTTACTATCTGACATAATATAATGTATTGCGCGGGCATGTTATAGAGGTTGCGTAGTAACCGTATGTTAGAACGGTGGTAGATTATATATGCAACATTTGGTAAAACAGTAAAAAAAGAGGAGCTAGGAGGTAGACCAACTGTTCATCTGGCAAATGAATAGCGGCCCGTGATTTTTCACGGGGACACGCTAGTGATATATATATTTTGCACAGTTTACACCTTACAACCTTTCTACACGTAAAAATGAGGTGGCAAATGTATTATAACTTGCGGTTAGTTTATAAAATTCAAGAGTAGCCATTTTTCATACATTTAAATAGGTGTAAGTCTAACTTTGTTATAAATCCGAACCATTAGTACTTATAAATTCAAATTACACTACCCCTATGTACTAGAAACGGAACACATGCTATAAGTTTTTTGAACACTATCACTTTCCTGGTGACTGCCGATTTCTGCATATGTGATAATTTCTGCTTATTCATATATGATCTTGAATTCCGACCTACACAGAGGCACTCAAATGCAGATGGGCTCTCAAGGTTGCCTGTTGTTTCTAAAGATAGTGACAACATCAGTGATGTACCCAAAACAGCAATTATTAATATCAGTCAGGTACATTCACTTCCAGTAACAGCAATGCAGTTGCAAAGAGCTACTGACAAGGAGAGACCCTATACTCAGTAAGGTTTTCCTGTTAATGCAGCAAGGATGGCCAGGAGTGGTCTGCGATGATCTGAAGCCCTATCAGAGTCGTCATGCTGAGTTGGGCACTGAAGGGGGTTGCATTTTATGGGGTATTAAAGTCACTGTGCCTCAGGCATTACAATCCAAGGTTTTGGGAGAACTGCATAAGAATCACCCAAGAGTGGTGTGCATGAAGGCATTGGCGAGAAGTTATGTTTGGTGGCCAGGACTGGACAACAATATTGAGCACCATGTAAAGAACTGCCAACCCTGCCAGACAATGAGAAATTCCCCACCATCTGCCCCTTTACATCCCTAGTTGTGGCCTACCAGACCATGGCAACGAGTGCATGTGGATTTTGCAGGTCCTTTCCAGGGTAAAATGTTCTTACTGGTTGTTGATGCACATTCCAAGTGGCCAGAGATGGTTAACATGATCACAACTTAGTGCCCATGTTAAGATATTAAGCGATTGGTGCAGACATTCAAAAATTTCATGAAGCTGAACGCTAGTAATGGTGGAACATTGTCCCAATATCTGGCGTCTTTTCTGTTTTCGTATCGTACTACTCCACACGCAACCACAAATGTTGCTCCTTGTGAACTTTTCCTAGATAGGAAAATACGGAGTCATCTGGATTTACTGAAACCTGATGTAGAGTCTCGTGTGAATGTTCAGCAAGCCAAACAGAAGGCGCGTCATGATAGTAAATCACCCTTTCGAGAATTCTTTCTGGGTCAGAACGTGATAAGTCGGAATTTACTAAATGGACCAGACTGGGTGCCAGGTGTAATAGTTGAACGTCTAGGTCCTCTGACATACTTAGTGCACGTGTCAAGTGGAGCATTTTGGAAACGTCATGTGAATCAATTGAGAACTTCTGTGGATGATCATGTTAAAATGCCTTGTGAGTCTGGTGACCCTTTACTGCTACTTGAAACTTACATGCTACCTGGTATCGAGTCGAAAAATGAAGGATCAGCTACACTGCAGCCCATGAATGAGCACCAGCCGCCATGCCCTTCAGTTTCAAAACCACCCCAGGAAGTTACCTCTAACCTACGGGCATCAAGTACGATTCCTGTTGAGTTACCAGCCATCCAAACTGATTTACAAAATGGAGTTGATGCCGGTTCTAAACCAGAATTCAAAATCTGGAGCAGAAGAGATATCCAACCCGAATACGGAAGCCTCCTCAAAGACTTTAGAAATAATAGTAGGGGGGAGGGTGTTAGATACATGTACGCATGCGCAATGGACATGGAGTACGCATCAATTAGAATAGGATTTGGCTAATGGTAAAAAGAGGAGGTCGTTCTTTGCAATTATGACAATTTGGTGTTAAGACTTTACACAGCCTAAAGAAATTAGCTAGAAATTGGAAAACAATTTTTCAAGTTTTCTGATTTTTTGATACTTAGCATTGTGTTTTTCAAAGCCATTCTATTTCACATTCCATTCAAGCACAACTGAGCACTGAATATATAATCAGCTATTCATTTCTATTACAGCGGCAACCTGAGTGCAGTCATCCTTGATCTTGATGATTTACAGGGTAAGAGGCTAAGCAGAAAAATTATTAACTTAACCCTTTTCAACCTCCATAATGTCTCTGACATGGATGAACACTCTGTCACCTTCACATCCCTCCCCACATATGGCATAGCACAGGTGACAGCTGAAGGTCCATATGGTCGTGGAACAATCACATATAAACCTTTCTCTAGTTTCTCTGGCTATGAACATTTTAGTTACCGGGTGTGTGGACTGGCTCATGGCAGTGCCTTGACCAAGCTTTCAGAGGCCAGTGTACAGCACCAAGCATCGTAGCAGTGTCTACCACACCTGGTGGTGCTAGGGACACAATGATGTCCATAGGTGACACAATTTTGGTATCCTTTGAAGAGGCCACCAATATTTCTCCCTTCAACACCACCTCCTACATCTTCAACACCTCTGAAGGTGGACATGGTGTTTGACCAAATATGCCCTCCCTATCATCACTAGAAGCGTCATCCTCCAATCATTGTGTTAAGAGTGACCACTGTCCTCCACACAATCACATTTAGGTCTCTGAAGTACTCATTATAATCCCAGGTATGGCCAATGGACCACAAAGTCGTCAGGAATCTCAAAACTTATTCTTCAGTGAGCAGGTCACATTAATTCATCATCCACCAATAACTCATGCATTGATCCATATATACCATGCGTACATCAATCATCACTACTCACCACAGACCTTACCACCCCAATAGAAAACAACACAAGCAACCTTACATTCATTTTGACTATCCTACCAGGAGTGGGGTATGATTACTTACCTCCACCACTAGATATGAACACGCACATGACTTGACACAACTAGCTTACAAACTATCTACCCAAAGAATAACAGCTGTGTCAATATCATTCTCTGCGGCTATGTTCCTTTCATGTTGTCTGTTGTATGTGTTTCAAGCAGATATGCTAGCTCCTGTGGGTACATGTAAATACCCGGGTCCGGGTACGAGAGGTCCACCAACCCTGAAGATCTGGGCGGTCGCCACCATAATAAAAAGTGGTCTTGCTATTCTGAATTGGTGTAACGCGGAAGTTATAGCGCAGTATAGTCTGGGGACCCAACTGATGCAGTCTATTAATAACGCTGCAACAACTGAGCTCCGCGCTACAACTCCTGCAGCAAGCTCATTTAAATAGGGGTCTAGGGCGAAGCCTCAGCCGCTGAGGCATTTCGGATGGTTAGAAGGCAAATCAGTAGATGTAAAAACGTATACATACATGTGCGTGTTCAGAAATAGGTAACGTACCATTATGCAATAATATTGGTCTGGGGCTGAGACACGAGCGAAAGTGGTCCGGTTACGTAATTGGATGGCCCGTTGCATATTCAGACGGCCGGTTTCGTAACCGGATGGTTGAACCACGCGGTAAAATCAACCGAATGGAAAGTGTCTTTCATTGATTGTATCCTTTGGACGCCAAAAGGCAAGATGTATCACACTCAAGCATGAGAGTACACACTCCATATGAATTGGTCTTTGGACAACCACCAAGGTCTGCGCTAATTCCAGTTGTTACAGTATTTTAAAGAAATGATTAAATTTTAATGTGTATATGTCGTGTGTCTTGTGTGTTTTTGTAAATAGGCGGCAAATCAGTGTTAAAGTTCGTCTCGCTATGCATGCGCAATTATTTGTGATAAACATTTCTAATGGCGGACTGACCATGAAGCCCTATATACGAAGCGGAAGAAAAGGCAAGTCTACTGGGATGTTAAACTCACGTTAACTAACAAGACCTGTGTAGTCAATCAAACTGCAGCAATCAGACAAATAGAATTCTCAATCGGCTGCAGTTTTCTGTTGTACGCGTACGTTCTCCGCTAACTGACGCTCGAATGAGTCAGTTACAGGATAAAGCAGCTCTTTAGCAAATGACATGCAGTCTGTAGTAAGGCCAAATGAGTGGGAGGACTCTACCACAAGACATACTGACGAAAGGGACGGCAGCCTGTGACTAGGGTAATCCTCTTCTTTGGTAATAGAAGACAACTGATTTTCCTATTATCTAGCATACTGCGTTATATACACTGGGTGCTTTTATTGAACACCTCGACAAGTGCCAATTAAGATAGCAAAGGTTTGTGCTGAAATCAAAGACCTCCACCAGCCCAACTAACTGCGTCTGAAATGTGGTGCTTGAAGAATTCGGAAATATTTTGTTCCTGCAACTGAACACTGATAATTTATTTTGGTTGTTTGTATTGAAACTGCAGCTGTAATTGAATGAAAGTTTCCCGCTATAAATCATTACTGGCGTATATACATCGCGTATGCAGGTCATGCGTATCTTCAGTTATGCAGATCCGTGGACGCAATGTAAAGGATTCGAATATAGATGACGTGCACAGAGTCTGCATACGTTCATCTGAAGTATGCGTATAAGCGAAGTGTTCGCTCAGAGACGTTTTCAGACCCTGCATACGAATCGGGTGACAAACTGCCCACGTGTCGAGTGCAGACGCGTGGCGACTAATATAGGTGCAATATACAGGACTGCATACTGTACACTGTCGCGCCGTAGGCGAATGCTCCTCCACGTCGCTTAACAGCGGGGGCCCATGCCAGAATACACATTGACTCACTGAATAGAGATTTCAATGGGAGTGGGAAGGAACGAATGCTATTGTCTACCTCCTCTTATAAGGGGAATGAAATTCATGCAATTCAGAGTTATCCTACAGTGGGCGAAGGCTGATCGGGTACCATTTGCACAGCGTTCAATTTAATGGATGGAATGTGAGGGGAGGGAATAACGTAACGCCAGGTAATTTAATCAACACCGTATCTCGTTGCTGAATGAATCTACCTATATACTGATATGTGCGTGGTGGTAGACCAATAAAAGAATACCTATACTTATGGCGAGTATAAAAAGTATTCCTGCTACCCACAAAACATCTGCGATTAATTCAGAGACAAAACATGCGCCATTGCCTCGGTATCTCCGCTTTGTTGTTCTTTGCTTTTGCAAGCTTGGGTTGGTGCTTCAGACCTAGCTGCTTGAATGGTAATGCATATTAAAGATTTTATTTCAATTACTATGTTTCTTTCGCCATGCAGCCGAATCATATCCTTCCGACAACCTTACTATACTACAATGCGCACAAGACGCGGTGACTATAGAATGGAATTTAGAACACGACCTACAATTCATCGCCTTTGAATATAGCTGCATCCACCCCACCAACAATGCTCTGGTCAGTATGGAGACTAAATTGACGTTTACCTGCATGTCGTGTCATATAATTAATGAATTGTTTTTGCCTGTATGTTAATCTTTCTTGTAGTCTGTACTGAATCAATCGTTTCCATATTGGAATGACGGGCAAACCGGAACAATCTCGATTTCTCCTTTGGCTGGAGCATCCTGCCTATTTTCGGCCTGCTACCTCGACCTAGACAACACACGTCATTTTGTCGCTCCAACCAGTTGTACTGCAACTCAGACCACAGCGCATGGTAAGTTACGCGGCGTCACAAAAGTAATGGCTCCCTTGTGCTTCGCATTGCAAATGGATGCATTTAACTCATATGTATGCACATGCAGGTCAAAGCTACGATTTGAAGGTAACGGATTCGGATTCTATGCTTCTGAACACTCCGCTGATAACTACCAGCGCCCAGCCGACTGTGCTGTCGATGCCGAGCTCATTGCGAGACGAACGGGCAGTTATTTATCAGCAGCAGAATGCCCCTGACGGTAGGGACATGTGACTACGAGACAGCATGTGGTACTTCATATGCTGAATTATGCATCACAGCACCTATACCTTATGCGATAATTGCTGGTGCATTACTGATCATCTCAGTAATTATGATATCTGTAACCACGGTATTGTTCATCATCCGATCAAAAGGGCGCAGTTGGAGGTAAGTAAAAGTCTGATATATGTGGTGACCACGATTCCACTTTTCGTTCCTTTTGTTTCAGAGACTCCAAAGAACAATGTTCAAGGGACAATGTTCAAGGGACAATGCATGGTACGTGCCCTAGCTGTTTCGACTTATTTTGTAAATTTCATTGAAACTGAACTCCTCCATGCAGATTAATCATTTGGACCCACCAAATAGAGATAACTTCCCTCAACCCGATAAATGTTATAGACCCCTTTCTTATGACGTCAAAAATCACATTAATATTAATTTAATGAAATTCATTTGTGGTTAATTCAATTGATTTCAATGCTGTCCGCCATCAAGTTACTATTGTACGGTATGGGCAATTTACAGTTTTTTTTTTATTATTTATGCCTGTTTTGGGTCTCGTAATACTTTAATATTCCTACTATGGAATGATGTCAGTGCCCACTGTAAAATAATAAAACCAAACTCATAATCACTTACTGTGAAGGTGCAGTAATAACCAAAACCATTGTTTTGCCCATACCGTCCTATAGTAACTTGAGCACCAAGATGGAGGGACAGCAAATAATTTTAATCTCAATGAATGTCATTGCTCACGCGATGAAAAGGGTATACAGGAAGCTTTTTTTTCTTTTCGGGCTCATGCAAGCGTGGAGCTCCTAATCTTCCGACTTGTATTAATACCGATGCACATGGAGATCCAAATCATTTTT
This sequence comes from Eunapius fragilis, assembly GCA_963681505.1. NCBI lineage: Eukaryota > Metazoa > Porifera > Demospongiae > Spongillida > Spongillidae > Eunapius > Eunapius fragilis. Next base: position 3,624,331 of record OY811977.1, on the reverse strand, counting down.
AATTTGCCAAATACTGAAGAGCCACGTCAATCTTGATAGGCCAGTACCAATCGCTTATGGTTTTTGTATCAGAGATAAATTGCGCTGTAAATTGTAGCATAACGCCAATGGGCATTTTGAAAGCTAGGCTCTTAATAATCGCCTGTGCGGATTACTTCTATCTGAGTGAGCTATTTGATAAACTTACACAAGGTTGATACAACAAACAAAACTGACAACTTGGTCTACAAATTTTCATACACTGGCCATAACGTACAGCTCACCGGCAGTGCTGCCGCGAAATGGTCTATTGCCGATATCGTCTATATCGCGATCCATCGCAATATAGTTAAATATTGCGATATTGTATCACGATATATTCATCGAGCAATTATTTATTAATTATCACACAGTACGTTGTTGTGGCGGCGACAAAAGAACCAACACATAAATCGTCCTAAAATGCTGTAAGCGTAGTGAATTCTACCTCCATTATGTTGCCATCCCTCGACTGCAACAATTAACTTCAGAGGGTTTCCCACGACATGAGTTACATATAAATTAGAAAAGAAATGATGGAGCCCACTTACCTGAACGGCTGGGCAAATGCATTTTTTTCAGTAGCATAATGCAAAGTGGGGGTTCGTGTTGCAATTGTGCTGCTATACAAGTCCCCCCCACCCCCTCACCACCACCCCCCCCCCCCCCTCAATAAAAAAACTCATGTACTCCTACGAAAAAGGTACTTATAAGCGTTCGCGGTACACGTTTAAATACTATTATAATAGCCATTTTTATTTCGGGCGGATAATTTACGGTATATGTGTACACCGTACAGCAGCGTGTTGCACCAGCTACAATAACTTCTGAATTACTTTTCGTAATTTCCGTCTATCTCCGTCCATTCTTCCATCTATCTTCGTATAACCCATGCACATCTGTATCACGATCCAAGATATATCGCAATATATAACATCGCATATCGCGCGGCATCCCTGCTCACTATTGACTGAGTTTATTAAGGATTATTTTGGCATCCTTCTTTTGGACAAAGTAACCTACTCTTCAAGCTGATCCCACCCCCTCCCCCTCCCCCCCCCCCTTCTGTGTGCTATGTCAATCACAGTGCAAGTGCATGCCAATATACCATACTACTTGTATGGGGCTTGGAGGCTCAATAGTTAATGCCAAAGAACCACACGGCTGATCATGATATCCTTTTGCATTGCGTGTCAGATATTCAACCGATTATCACAGAGCAAGCCAAAATAGACGCTTGACCAGGAAGATGTCTGCCCTTATTGCCATAATGTTTAATCTAACAGATGTCCATTGCCGCATTCTGCATGAAAGAATAAACACACTAGTTTTTAAAAACGTCATTCAATATTGTCATAAAATGCATTGACTATGCGATTATATTGACTAATATTATACAAAATTTAACATCATTGGTCTGGTTATAGTCAATTGCTGTTGATCCACAATGTAATTATACAAATTGGTACTAGTGATGAACAAAATGGATACCTACATTGTCCAGGATTGCTGTCATACAAAAAATAAACGAGACACAAGCATGTATGGACAATTTAGAGGTAAACCAGTAAAACACAAATGAGCTGACTAAAACAGTCAATGAGTACAAAGCATAAAATGGAGCAACTGATGAGGTTCTACACTTGAGATGTCTCCCTCGAATCCCTCGATATTGACTGAAGCATAATGGTGACACACGATAGACACACTATATGTTCTCCAGTATCTGCACAGCCTCATCATATGTCTTCCCAAACGAAGGTACTCCATTGATAGAAAGAATGATATCACCTTTCTGCATGTGCGAAATGCGGTATGGAATGGGTTGAAAGGCAACCAAAGTATCACACATTCAGGCAGAAGTCACGAAATACTGGTTCCTTCCATTTCACCCTAGTCACCTCAGTAAATGGGGCAAAGAGGAATCATTCATGCACTCACCAATTGATGCACCATTCTCACATGTACCGCAATAGTTTGAAGGCATTCTATCACTATGCTCACAGCTCATAAGCTGTGTACGCATGCTGTCCCCACAGCACAGTCAGTGGCAGATTATAGGAATTTCCCCCTCCCATCCCCCTCCATGAATTGCACACACAACCATCGCTATAATTGCACGACTTAAGAAGCTAAAGCTGAGCTTGTTGGGAGCTTATAGCCCCTAGATGGTGAGGGTGTGGCCGGTGCAACTATAACCATCATCATGAATGTAGACAAGCACGGTAGGGGTAGCTCCCCAAGATTTATCATGATCTTGAATTTTAAGTAAGATATCATCGCAGTTAAGGTTTCTCAGTCTTGAAGACATGAATTCAATAAGTGGTCAAGTGGTCAAAATTAGCTCCCCCCCCCCCCTCCCCCCAATGTTCATGATCATATTGCAATGTGAAGGATGTTAATATGTTTTGAGTTACACAGACAGGCATATACTAATGTACTTTCTCCCCCAACTAATGATACCATTATTCCCCCAACCCTAACACACCTGTATCTGACTGCACCTGTCCACAACACCTCCCGTTCTGATGTCAGCAATGCACACAGAACGGTGTCCACGGTTACTGCCCACACCACCAGCCACCTTCATCCCAAACACCTCATTTGGCTCCTGCACATTGGATGCATAGGGTGAAAACATTTAGAGCAGACAAAAGGAGTGATAATTTGCAACACAATGGTACTGCTGACCACCACCATGCACGCATATACAATGATGCTGTACAGGTGTCAACAACAGATCACATGCACTATTGATATACAATAATGAAAATAATCAGGGAAAGATTTGCACATTCCATTCCAGCATGACTGAGAACTGAATTTATAACCAGCTATACATTTCTACTACAAGCGGCAACCTACAAACCCATTCTTCTGCAGTTACTATTTCATATCCTGTTCTAGCACAACTGAGCATTGGATTTATAATTAGCATTATACATATCCACAGCAAGCAACAATTTCTTTCTGTTGTCCTGATAGACGATCAGTTAACATTACGTATCCTGACAGGAGATTAACGCCAAAGTTGGCAATCTTAATTGAAGAGCCACTGTGGACGGATGATCGGAGTAGAAGAAAGAGGAAGGAGAGGGTGGAGGAAGGTGATGCTCTATCCAGATGACACTGGAGTTGAAAAATCGTATGGCATATTAAAGTGGTGCGCATTCATTTCACCCTTCCTTCATGCTACGTATATGCTTCTGTCTAAAACTAGGAATTGAATAAGAACATCCTATCAACAGAACCTAGCTTCTATCGTTAAGCTGTAATAAATACAACTTACGTCATAGCTGTTTCAATAGCAGCATACCTGTGATTGGAATGTAATTATGACACCATTTATGTACCATATCACATGACTGCCTGCACCTGATTGGTAGCGACAGAATTATGTCGCTAATGCCATAAAATTCTACCTACTTTCGCCAGGTGTATTTAAAAATTATACGTCTGAGTACGAGACTAAGGTACTACTCACTTTTTGTATTTCTCCAGATGTGTCATCCATGGATCTGACCCCTGGTAGGTGGCTGCCCTCAAATGCACACTACAGTAGCAGAGGGGAAGGAAGGGGGGGGGGGGGGGGGGGGGGGGGGCTACTATTAGAAAAATAGCCCATAGTGTTGCCATAGGTGTGGACCATCTGCCCACGCTTCAGACCCTGTCAGCATCATATCCCTTGGGGAGAGCTATACCTTCAGACCATTTGATGATTCAGCAGTTCCTGATCAGATCAAACCTGGTGTGTACTGGCATCGCATAGCACAGGTGACAGCTGAAGGTCCATATGGTCATGCAACAATCACGTATAAACATGTAATAATATAGGTCTGGGGCTGAGACACGAGCGAAAGTGGTCCGGTTACGTAACTGGATGGCCCGTTGCATATTCGGACGGCCGGTTTCGTAACCGGACAGATGAATCACGCGGTAAAATCAACCGAATGGAAAATGTCGAGTTCGAAACGTTCATTGTATCTACTTTTCCTTTGGACGCCAAAACGGCAAGAAGTGCCGTTACCATCGCACTCAAGCATGAGAGTACACACTCCATATGAATTGGTCTTTGGACAACCACCAAGGTCTGCACTAATTCCAGTTGTTACAGTATTTTAAAGGAATGATTAATGCATGAAAAGATATTGATGGAAATGTTGATGGAACGTTGAAACCAGTAGCCAAACAGTTGAGATATTGTTGCAAAAAATGATGTCGAGCAACCACATTGCAGTGAGAAGCTATTGAGTGCAAATAATTTTGTAGGCACTAAAAATACACGCAGAGTCCAACAAAAAATGCATTGTGGTAGCAGCCAGGCTACTGGTATTGAGGAGTTTAATTTGATACAATTAGCGTTGATAATGGTAGTCATGCTACATACAGTGATATGGATAGACATTGTAATAGTGAGTCAAGGAATATTAATCAGTTGGGAATATTGGTGACGATGATATTCAAGCTCTTCTGAATGAGCAAGAGTTTGATAATGATACTGTAAATGACACTTTACATAGCAATTCTTATTCCCCTTCAAAAGTACAAGAGTCACAATTTTCTGCAACATCCTTAGCAACAATGCCAAAGCACCAATCACAAAGGCACAGAGCAGACTTAGCATATCGAAAAAATGCTGCAAAAATGGTTAATGAATATTCAAAATAGCATGCCGTCCATACCTTCGCTGTAGGTGACTATGCAACCCTGCGTGTGCCTCGAATAGACCTAGCAAGCACTGACTTACAACAATTTGCATGTGTAGTTGTTGATATTGTTGGTAAATCACAGTACGTAGTATAGTCTTAGATGTAGTGTTGGTGTCATCCAGATGTGTTACCATGCTGTGGACCTTGAGATATTTTCAGGAGACTTCAGCATACCAGTAGATTTGTGGAACAATGAAATACGTGTCACCTTACGTGATTAGCTAAAATGCAAGCCCTGTTCACAGTAAACAAGTGCAATTGTTGTGTTGGCAGCTGTAACAATCTCCTATGCCATTGCATGAAATATAAAATAGAATGCAGTACTCATTGTCATGGGGGCAAGAAGTACAGCAACAAACATACGGATACTGTTCAACACCAAGGTTCTAACAAAGGTGAGATATATATGCATTGGAAATCAATGTTGTAAGATGCAAAAATAAAATCTGAGAGATGTCTGTAAATAAATAATTATTGAGTTGGAGTACGTAAAATTCTATTGTGATGTTTTAGCTTTACATGCAAAGTAAAAATTTGTATTGTAGCAATCTGAGGTGCATGTGTAATATTCATGGCGAAAAATACATGTTATTACATTCTGCTCATTCATTTCATACATATGAGCAATGCTCATGATCAGATGAATTAAAGCAGTGGCTGTGGCAAAATGCATTGTTTTGACTCCCCATGCGGGCGTTGGAAACATTCTAATTTTACCGTATAGAATTAAAACACGAACACCGCACTTTGCATTATGCCACTGAAAAATGCAATTACCCAGCGTTCAGGTAAGTAGGCTCCATCATTACTTTTCTAGTTTATTATAACTCATGTCGTGGGAAACCCTCTGAAGTTGCAGTCGAGGGATGGCAACATAATGGAGATAGAATTCACTACTCTATACGATGTCCCAGCTGCCTTACAGCATTTTAGGACGGTGTATGTGTTGGTTCTTTTGTCACCGCCACAACAACAACTGTGCGGTTATTGTAAATAATTGCTCGATGAATATACTTTTAAAAATATCACGATGCAATAGTTTACCAGAGATAATATAAAATATTGCATCGTGATATTTTTAAAAGTGTATTCATCGAGCAATTATTTACAATAACCGCACAGTTGTTGTGGCGGTGACAAAAGAACCAACACATACACCGTCCTAAAATGCTGTAAGGCAGCTGGGACATCGTATAGAGTAGTGAATTCTATCTCCATTATGTTGCCATCCCTCGACTGCAACTTCAGAGGGTTTCCCACGACATGAGTTATAATAAACTAGAAAAGTAATGATGGAGCCTACTTACCTGAACGCTGGGTAATTGCCTTTTTTCAGTGGCATAATGCAAAGTGCGGGGTTCGTGTTTTAATTGTGCCGCTATACAAGCCCCCCCCCCCACCCCCACCCCCACCCCCACCCCCCAACCCCATAAAAAAAACTCATTTACTCCTACGAAAAGATACTTACATGTATAAGTGTTCGCGGTACACGCTTAAATATGAGCCTTTTTGTTTTTCGATGTGTCCGGGCGGATAATTTACGGTATATGTGTACGCAGTACAGCAGCGTGTTGCACCTGCTGAATTACTTTTCGTGATTTCCGTCTATCTCCGTCCATTCTTCCGTCTATCTCCGTATAATCCATGCACATTTGTACATGTATCGCGATCCAATATATATCGCAATATATATATATAAAACATCGCGATCTATCGCATATCGCGGCATCCCTGCTAAATACTTACTGAGTTAATGAAGTTTTATCTTGTATATTGTGTATTATTATTAAATGATAATTATATAGATACACGAATGGGAATAAATGCATGAACAGGATTATTATATGTAACACACTATCTAACAGGTGTCTTGAATGGACATTGGACGGGACAGCAGAGCTCGAACATTTGCCCTCACCAGGGTCAAGTTGAGTCTCCCATACAAACTGGAGGTAGCCTGGAACTTTGAGATATTGTAGCGAGTAGCAAGACAAGAAGCCAATCATGCCAGGTGCTGCCTAGCTTCTGTACCCCAACACCCATAGCTCTCCACAGCTACTGGGACACACTTCCGCCCAAGCTCAGAGCATTTCACATCATTGGCATTATGCTTCCGCTGTTCAGCTGCCAAGGCGGCTGACCCTGCCGTCACACTCGCTTCAGAAAAGGTACTTGGGTTAAGTGGCAATGTGACGATAATGTCAAATGCAGCTGGCTTGCCTAACATCCAGTCAGGGACCAGAACATCAGCAGGTCGTGTACGACGTTGGTCATGCCCAAGGCCACTCCCTGCTTCAACATTGGCACCAACGCAGGCTCGCCTGCAAGTCTCCAGAAACACATCTCGAAGCCTGTTGTGGCGGGAGACTACATCACCCTTGTACTTGCATGTGAATGCATGATGACCTAAGGGGTCAAGATAGTGTGAAGAACAGAATGGACAGTTGGCACCTTGAGAGGAATCAATACCTAACCACCACTTTATACCAGCTTGACACTCTGATGGGTCAAGGTGGAGATTGAGCCCAGGAGCTGGAACAACCTGGAGCCATGCAGAAGCATGGGGAGAAGAGGCAGATAGAAGTCATGCTCTATTTGGCAGAGAATAGAGATTGGAAGAGCAGCCTGAATTGATGATCTTCAAGTCTGCTGGACAGGACTTTTTGGTGGCCTGGTAATTCCAAAACTGCTTCCATTGAAACAGCCTCAGCAACTGGAACAAGGGAGTTGTAGAGTTGTATGGATTGTAACAAGTGGTGATTGGTGTTAGAACCACTGTCCGAGGCTGTGAGGGAAGCAATATAGGCTGCTGAAGAGTGGTGTGATAAGCAGCGCAGTCCAAGGCCACCTCTACTTAGGCTAAGTTGGGCCTGTTGCCAAGCGTGGTCTGGGGTGTCTACAGAGGTGCACTCTGTGAAGCACTGGTGAACATCATCATCATACAATCTCAAAGCATCAGCCACTAATGAAGGAGGAGTTGATCTTGACAAGTGCACCAATTTGCAAAAACCACCACACTGACGCAACAAAAGCAGGTCTGCTGAGCCAACCTCACTCAGTTGGGTCAGTAACTTCAAAGCACTTGCACGTTTTTGTGCCACAATTTTAGAATATGAGGTCTCCTATTGGCGCACCAAGGATTTCAAGATGAGGAACATTGAATCTCTTCATTTCAATTGAGAAACTACTGAGATCTCCTCTGCTAAACAACTCACATTTTGTTGGGTTAACAAAGAGGCCCAGTGATGGGTCCTATTCCTGAATGATGGAGAGGGCTTTCTCTACTGCCAACCGTGGACCAGCAATAACACCATCGTCCAGGTACCATGCGTGAAACAATAGCTTGGAGCATACACTGTCAGTAGCGATAGCAGACACCACCTTCTGCAGCACCAGACAAAATAGTAATGGGCATAGGGGGTCCCCTAGTTGCACACCAGACTCTGAACTAATAGTTCCCATTGTGTGCCATAGTATTGGGTGCTGACCATACCACAATGAAGCCCAGGGGAGCAGCTCTGGAAGGTGTACACTACACTCATCAAGTACAGCCTGGCGGGATACCAAGTTGAATGCGTTTCTCATATCAAATTTGAAAACTACAAAGTCCTCAGTATTCCATACAGTTCCTCAAGCCGTGGACGACCTTTTCAGCCCCAGAAGGACATGCCACTCCAAACTGATGAGGTTCAAAGAAATCAGCCACTTTTGCTTTGTTACCTGACAGATCGAGGCATTTGCCAACCAAATGCCTCAAAGCCTCTCCCACTGCGATTGGGTGAACATCTGGAGATGAATCTGGTCAGTCTTTGACTATAGCAGTAAGACTGCCACCAGCTAGGTATTTTGAGATGTCTGATGGGACTTTTCCCAAAGACAAGAGATTGACAATATCTCTAAGAGACGAGCAAATTGATGTAGGCATCGGCACCTCTGCAGCGTCTACCAAATGTTGAAGTATAATTTTGGCATCAATTTTTGCTTCTTGTAGACTAAGTAACCTATTCTTCAAGCTGATCCCCCCCCCCCCGCCCCCCTCTTCCCCGTATGTGTGCTATGTCAATCTCAGTGCAAGCGCATGCCAATATACCATACTACTTGTTATGGGCTTGGAGGCTCAATAGAAATGCCAAAGAACCACACAGCTCCTTGTGAATTGCATGTCAGATATTCAACCGATTATCACAGAGCAGACCACAGGAAAGTGTCTGCCTTTATTGCCATAATGTTTAATCTAACACATGTCCATTGCCGCATTCTGCATGGAAAAATAAACACACTTGTTTTTAAAAATATCATTCAATATTGTAATAAAATGCATTAACTATGCAATTGTATTGACTAATATTATTTAGCATCATCGGTCTGTTTATAGTCAAGTGCTGTACATGCACAATATAATGCATCTATACAAATTTTTGATGAACATATTTCACAAAATGGATACCAACATTGTCCATGATTGCTGTCATACAAAAAATAAACGAGACACAAGCATGTATAGACAATCCAAGGGGTAAACCAGTAAAACACAAATGAGCTGACTAATACAGTCAATGAGTACAAAGCATAAAATGGAGCAACTGATGAGGTCCTACACTTGAGATGTCTCCCTCGAATCCCTTGATATTGACTGAAGCATAATGGTGACACACGATAGACGCGCTGTGTTCTCCAGTATCTGCACAGCCTCATCGTATGTCTTCCCAAGCAGAGGTACTCCATTGATAGAAAGGATGATATCACCCTTCTGCATGTGTGAAATGTGGTATGGAATGGGTTGAAAGGCAACCAAAGTATCACACGTCCATGCAGAAGTCATGCAATACTGGCTTCTTCCATTTCACCCTAGTCACCTCAGTAAACGGGGCAAGGAGGAACCATCCACAAACTCACCAAACGATGCACCATTCTCACATGTACCGCAATAGTTTGAAGGCATTCTATCACTGTGCTCACAGCTCATAAGCTGTGTACGCATGCTGTCCCCACAGCACAGTCAGTGGCAGATTAAAGGAATTTCCCCCTCCCATCCCCCTCCATGAATTGCACACACAACCATCGCTACAGTTGCACGACTTAATAAGCTAAAGCTGAGCTTATAAGGAGCTTATAGCTCTCCCCTACCCCCTAGCTGGTGAGGGTGTGGCCGGTGCAACTATAACCATCATCATGAATGTAGACAAGCACGGTAGGGGTAGCTCCCCAAGTTTTATCGTGATCATGAATTTTAAGTAAGACATCATCGCAGTTAATATGTTTCTGTCTTGAAGACATGAATTCAATTAATTGTCAAGTGGTCAAAATTAGCCCCCCCCCCCCCCCCCCCCCCCCCCCCCCGCCCCCCCCCAAAAGTTCATGATCGTTTTGGAATGTGAAGGATGTTAATATGTGTTGAGTTACACAGACAGGCATATACTAATGTACTTTCTCCACCAACTAATGATACCATTATTCCCCCAACCCTAACACACCTGTATCTGACCGCACCTGTCCACAACACCTCCCGTTCTGATGTCAGCAATACACACAGGACGGTGTCCACGGTTACTGCCCACACCACCAGCCACTTTCATCCCAAACACCTCATCTGGCTCCTGCACATTGGATGCATAGGGTGAAAACATTTAGAGCAGACAAAAGGAGTGATAATTTGCTACACAATGGTACTGCTGACCACCACCACGCATATACAATGATGCTGTACAGGTGTCAACAACAGATCACATGCACTATTGATATACAATAATGAAAATAGTCAGGGAAAGGTTTGCTGAATTGACAAACTTGCACAGTATGAAAACATGGGAAGTGCATGTCCTAGCAAACACAGAGTACAATCGTACCTTTACGAGCTTAACTGTCTTGATGGCTGGGTGAATACAGACAGCATCACGGTCTACAATCAGCGTCACCTTACCAATCAGCTGCTGTAAGGCAAATGGGAGAACGTGCAAAATTAATCCCCTAAAACAGACCAACCCAACATACAATGATGCAACCTACCTGCACAATACACACCCACACACACACGCACATACATGCACACACACACACACACACACACACACACACACACACACCATGCATGCACACCCACATACACATCCATGCACACAACACACATACTGAAATAACAAAAGAGGCATGTTCTGGGGAGCATTCTGTCAGATCAATATCATTGGCCTGTAGTATCCTGTCTCCCACATTAATTGCACCTTCAGCAACACTTCCAGACTGCACACTATAAACATAAACACCAGGCCTATGTCTGAAAAAGAAGGTGAACTTTGTAAAACCGTGCTGCATCGATCTGAACGGTATTGTAATATTTTCGAAGTGCAACATTTTACATACAGAACCATCTTACGGGTTCATGTTGGAAAAGGCAATTATTTACTGCACTTAATTAATTGACATGCATGAATTTATTAAACGTTTCTACCTTAATGCCATGTGTAATCATTATGTGTAACTGTAACCGTGTGGTGCAGTTGCACACATTGGTGCAGCAAGTGTACATCCAGATCTGTTATTGTAATAGACATACTATTAGAGGGCAGTGTCCAACATAATCATTCATTTTGCTTAGCACAAGCAAATCGAAAGTTCAGTAAAATATTCAGGGCCTTATTACTCTACGACACATAGTCCAATCCATGATGAGCAATGATCGTTTTGCATAGCTCCCTTATAATGGTCTGTGCAGCAAATCCCTGTACTATAAGTTAGAACAGTCAATAGTTATAGCATCCTTACCAGCAAGTACACCAATCCATACAAGAGAAGGACATGCCTGATGCAGTCATGGCTTACTTGGATGAGCATATCAAGACACCAAACACAGCTCCACTGTCCTTCTGCAGGGTAATGACCTCGCCTAGGTCTGCCATGTTGAAATTTATTTTAAAAAGAATATCAAAGTAAAATCAAATGGTACAGCTCTCTATCTCACTTATGGTCCAAAAAAAAGAAATAGCTGCAGACTATATAAGTGTAATTAAAATACCATCAAAGGTCTATGCCCGTCTTTAAGATTTTATATAAAAGGCCACCTGAATTATTAAGCATTATCGCTGACAAATTATGCACTTCAAAAATTGGGTAGGGGTGGGGAGAAACACATTCCCAACCACCTAATGCTAGTCACTCTTCACCAGGTCACAATCACCAGGTCATCTGTCACCTTTATCCACAGACCCATATCTAGAGTGACCTGCATATTGTAATAGTAATTTTTTTTTTGAAATTAAATTCACTATCTACACATACAGGAAAACGCAAGGCTACAACCTGCAACTGGCTAGAGCATCAAACACCTTACTGAACCTGAAGAACCATCCTTCAAAAAAGAAACTAGCAAGAATTTGGAAAACAATTTTTCAAGTTTTCAGACTTTTTGATACTTAGCATTGTGTTCTTCAAAGCCCATTCCATCCCAGGACAACTGAGCACTGAATTTATAATCAGCTATACATTTCTATTACAAGCGGCAACCTAAAAAGCCATTCGTCTGCAGTTTCTATTTCATATCCTGTTCTAACACAACTGAGCATTGGATTTATAATAAGCCTTATACATTTCCACAGCAAGCAACAACTTCTTTCTGTTGTCCTGATAGACGTTAACGTAACGTATTATGACAGGAGAGAGTATTAAGCTAAGCATGAGAAAATAAAAATTGAAAAACAAGTGTTCCATGCAAATCCCTGCCAAGTCTTACCAAAAAATTTTTTACAGAGCATTCATAACTTGCAATTGAGTTACTTTCATACCACACTTACAATTTGATGTTCTCCTCCAATACCCTACACCATTCCATACCTCATGCTACCTGTGACCCCATTCTAAAGATCCCATTCCCATGCACCTTGGCAAAGTTGAGTAGTTTAAGTCAGCACATTGCCAGAACCCATCAACACCTAAGCTGCCAATCACCCCCCATGGGGTCTGGAAGTGCTCAAGAGGTGATAACAGAGAGCAAATCTTAACCTCCTTGTTTGGCATGCAACACTTCAGCATCTACTTCCCCCTCACAAAACTCACACACTATAGCCCTCTCCCTATCTCAAGCGCACGCACGCGCACACACAAATATACACAAATACGCACACACACACACAACACACACACACACACGCAAATACACACTCACACACGCACGCAAATACACACACACACACACACTCACACACACACACACACACACACACACACACACACACACACGCACACACACACCATCTCCTTCCCAACTGCTTACCGGATTCTCTTGGGGCTCTGGCGTGCTCGCACTCGTCCCAATGCTCTTCAAGTTGACACCTCGGACCCACGTGGACACACCCGAGCTCCCTCCTCGGACAGGGCGCGGGTGCTCCCTTGCAGTGGCGTCGGAGGTGGTCTTCCAGCGCCGTTCGCGGCATGGCCCGGTCGCAGTAGGCGTTATTTGGACACACCACGGTCAGACCGTCCAACAGCCTCCGGAGAGAGATGCTCGCCTGACGGATCTCTTTCGCCCGCACGGGGCGGTCGTCAAGTGGACAAGTCTTTCTCGTTCGCCTAAAGTGCGCCCTCAGGCAGAGGAAGCAGAAGGTATGGCTGCATGGCGTGTCCACTGGATCTAGGAGGGGCTGCCCGCAGAGTGGACACACCAGGGCTGCGTCCACGCTCGGCCTGTACTGGTAGACGTGGTTCGTGCAGGGAGCGTGGCATTGCCCGCACGACTCGCAGGCTGGGGTGGTTGCGTGGTGTTTTGGCGCCAACGGACACGTACGCTGATCAACTGCCGCCATCCTCGTATCCAGGCCAATGCGGTAATAGGGGCTGTGGCTTAGTCTCGGCTCCAGACCCAACAGCACCTTTGGCCTTGGGGGCGGGCCGGTGTAATGTCGTCCCCAGGCCCAAACATACATTGATGTAATGTAGTTGTGACGTACTTGCTACGTCACACACATTCGCATCGCCAGTGGCGGATCTAGGGGCGGAAGGGGAGGGAAGGGGGGGGGGGGGGGGTTGGGAGTATTTGCACCCCCCCCCCCCCCCCCCCTCCCAGCCCTTCGATAATATAATTCAATTAGGCAATCTGCATTGATAGTTGTGAATAAATCATTTTAAACCCCTCCCCCCCTCCCCTCTTTAACTGCCACACCCCCTTCGTACGTCCGCGCCTGGTAACATCTTTCTATGTCCAGGATTTCAGCGAGTGCTTAAGGTCAGGCCCGACACGAAAAGTGGGGGAGGGTCAGTTCGCTTCAGGTCCGATACGAAAAATGCGAGCCCTTTGTTTGGCACACAGCAAATACGTCATCGTTAATAATTAACGGTTGCAATTATGGCCAAGGGGGGTGCTCAAGCACCCGGAGCACCCTCTCTGGATACGCCACTGCATGTAGAAAGCTCTTTATGCATACGGCTGTATCAGAGATCATATATAGATCTCTGGCTGTATGCTGACTTGTGCGCATGTCAGGATAAGTTGGGTAGCTCAATCTTCCACATGCGTGTACAATCAGACTGCAGTCAAGTTTAGGTCATTAGTATCCCTGGGTGTGTATAGGCTGAGTCGACATGGTAATTACAAAAGCCGGCGCAGGGACGTCGCTAGGAAGCTGCATTCTGATTGGTGCTTCTAATCTTAGAAGCATGCACGTTAACAGCGACCCACCGATGTACATATGTAATGGACTGTTCCATTTAATGACCGTACATGTACAGGACACTACACACCCAGGAAAGGTCACATTGTATCAAATATTATAATGCATATTTGAAACATTTATCTCGGTAAGTGTCAGATATTAAGTGTATTTGTATCATAATAGCAATACATATCTGCTTACCTACATCAACGTTACAAATATGTTTTTGATACAATTTGAACTTTCCTCGGTGTGTACAATAAATCCCCTCGGACAGTTAATTGCACTATTAAAGCTAATCACCGTTAATAACTATTTTTCCCCGTATGGTGGAATAGTTATACCGCCGTTTCACGCACGTTAGGGTCCAGGAATGAAACCGGGATCGTTGTAGTCAACTTGTAGGGGGTGGAGTGGCTTACTTGAACTGTTTAGCTGTTCAGATCTTTAGGCGTATGGCATACGGCAATCTCGAAATTCACACACACATACAAACACACACACACATACACAAACACACACGCACACACACACACACACACACACACACACACACACACACACACACACACACACACACACACACACACACACACACACACACACACACACACACACACACCAGCGGCGGATCCAGGGGGGGGGCACTCGGGGCACGTGCCCCCCCCCCCCCCCCCCCCTTCATTAATAAATTCATAACTTTTCGGGCCGCATTTTATAATATAGCTGCACGATTGCGCTGTCTATTGATATCCGCACGCATGAACTCTACTACTGTACTATATCCCGGGCCCCCCGATACGCGATCATACTTCCCCCCCCCCCGCCCTTCGTATCGGGCCAGAAACCAACAGCACCCCCCCCCCCCCCCCCCCCCCCGCTCTTCGTTTTGGGCCAGAATCCGACAGCCCCCCCCCCCCCCCCCCCCCGCTCCTCGTATCGGGCCATAAACCGACAGCACCCCCCCCCCCCCCCCCCCGCTCCTCGTATCGGGCCATAAACCGACAGCACCCCCCCCCCCCCCCCCCCGCTTTTCGTATCGGGCCAGAAGCCGACCCCACCCCCAGCCACACCCACCATCCGTGCCCCCCCCCCCCCCCAAAACCTGTATCCGCCGCTGCACACACACACACACACACGCCTAGTCTCGGCCCCAGACCCGTAACGTCACATACCAATGTGTGCGGTGACGTAATCCATCCGCTCTGGCGTAATCCATCCAGCTCTGAAACGTATTACAGTCTGTGGCCGAGACAAGCTCCAACTCCCACACGGCATGGAATAATATTTGCTGTCATCTTTCACTCATACTGCCGGACCAGGCGCCATTACTAAATTATTATTCATTTTGAATGACGATCAATCACCACCAGCAATATCTGTCCTTCCACAGGGCCTGCATAATCAATGTGTAATCTTGCCCACGGTTTGGTTTTCCAATAGGGGAGTCACGGTGGTGATGGTCTTGGAGCGTGACATTTGGAAACCAACATTTCAATATCTTTATCTATTCCAGGCCACCATACAAATATTCTAGACAAACTTTTCATTCTAGATATTCCTGGGTGTCCTCCATGCAACTCCTGGCAATACATAGTTTCTTCCCTTTTCTGGGACAACTACCTGATTAACCCAAAGGATACAACCATCATGAGTTGATAGCTCCATTCGGCGTTGCCAAACAGATAGCAGTGTCTATGATGCACCTGAGGGTGGATGTTGTGGTCACCCTGCCAATACATACTGCAACACTCGCGACAAGATTGTATCTCTCTTAGTCCAAAGCTTCACTTGCGAACAGTCTACATGTGAGTCCTTTAGACTTTCAACAATCTGTGGGTGTTTCTTCTTCCTCTTCATCAATTTGCTTCTTGTCGATCCATTGGTTACCGGCTCAATGCATCTGCATCACCATGCTCTTCAGTTTTCCTGAAAAACAACTTGTACCTGTACACTGCTAGAGTCATTATCCACCTGTGTATTCTCCCTGAGACCTGCATAGGGATTCCTCTTTGGGGGTAAATAGCTGTTTGTGATCAGTTACAAGTGTAAAATTTCTTCATATAAAAACAAATTAAACCACTTCAAGCAAGCCCCTCCTTTTCAAATTGTGAGTAGTTTTTTAAATACACTAGTCAGTGTATGAGAAACAAGTACAATGGGTCGCTCTGTACCATCTAACATTTTATGGGACAGGATGGCCCCTACACCATAAGATGATGCATCACACGCCAAAATCAATTCCTTACTGGGGTCAAAATGTATGGATGACAATAGCAAATTCTTTGAGTTTTCAAAGGACATTTTCTCCTTCTGTGTCCATTTCCATGGGATCTTTGCCTGCAGTGGCATTTATGACGGTTGCCATTCTTGGAAGAAACTGAGTGTATATGTTAAAGACCCAAATACGATTTTAACTCTCTCATATTATTGGGCTCTGGTGCATTCTTCACTGCCTCTACCGTTTCTGCCAAAGGATGAATACAATTTTGATCAATTTTGTATCCCAAATACAAAAACTGACTCCTGAAGAAAGAAGCATTTATCTCTTTTAGGTGAATACCAGCTTATTTTAACTTATGCAGAACTTTTTCAAGTGTCTCCAAATGTTCTTTGTCAGTACTACCTGTAATTAAAATGTCATCGATATAGACGTTGAGATTTCCTGAAGAATACTCTCCATTATCCTCTGAAACATACTAGGAGCTGATGACGCCACAAATGGCATTCTGGTATATTGGAATAATCCTTTATGTGTATTAATTACTGCAGGAAACCTCATTAAGTGGGATCTATAGATATGTTTTATTCAAATCTAACTTGGTAAACCTTTCCCCACCCGCCAACAAGGCTAATATATCTTCAATTTTTGGCAGTGGGTACCTTTCAGTTTCTAAAGCCTGGTTTACAGTTAGCTGGAAGTCACCACATATTTTAATAGACTGATCAACAGGAACAATTGGTGCTGCTCATTCAACCAGTTCAACTGGTAGTAATATACCCTTCTGGAACGAATTTATTCAGTTCTTCCTCAATCTTTTTTAATGGCATATATGGTACTGGTCGAGCTTTGCAAAATCTAGGTACTGCAGTTTCGTACATAACTAGTTTTGCTTCATAGCCTTGCACTATACTGTACCTACCCTTCATTAAACACCATTTCATATACTTCTTTAATACTATTTCTAATGAATTCGAAGCACCATCCTGCATAACGAACTAAAGCGATGCAACCAGTCTCTCCACAGAAGTGACGGTCCTGCGCCCTCAAACACAATCCCCGACAGCTTATCTATTTAGTTATTGTACTAACGACTCACCAGAATAGGTGCACAACCGAATCCCTGACCTCTCTAAGACCATTCCTGACATAGACGCCAGAATGTCGACTCGGAAACAATACATCCAGCAGCTCCTGTGTCAAGCTCGATTATTGTGACCAGTATGACCAGTACTCCATCGATATACACCTGCAATTGAATGGATTCATTATTGATTTTGCACAATACACCTTGTATACACAATTGTTGATGTGCGTTCTGCCACACCCAAAACATACAGTATTTCCATGCGGATTCATCAGGGCAATTATGACACCTCGGAGTTCCCGTTCCAGGACCTGTTCTCCTCTGCGGTCGTCCAGGAGTTTCAGCATGTTTGGTGTTCGACCAAATCCTGAGAACGCCCACTCTGTATTTCTGTTGTGCTCCTTTCCGCCACTTCGAAACCTTAAGAGCCGAGTGAAATGTCAAATTTACTTCAACTATAAGAGCCTCTTTTGCACTCGCTCGTCGTTAATGCCACATATTAATCTGTCCCGCAGCCTATCGTTAAGGGCGTCACCGAACTCCCACGTTCGGGCTAGCTCTTTCAGATGCGTTGCGTAAACACTTACAGACTCATGTGCACCTGACCCTGCTATGGAACCTGTACCGCTGGACTATTATGGCGGTTAAATGCTCGGCCATCAGATTTATCAGTTCATCGTACGTCTTGCCTCGATCCCGGTGTCTCTGGTGCAATCAGACTAGCCATGCAGCGTCTGGTACGCTTTAGGTCCCATGGTGGGGAGAAGAATTGAGCGCTTCTTACTTGCGTCACTCACTCCATTAGCTCCAAAGGAGTGCCCAAGCCTTTCGACGTATTGTGACCATTCTTCCTCCCCTTCAACATGCTCTCCAACCGCTCCAAAGAGTGCCATTTATTGAACAAGAATACCCTCGTCTCGACTACTCAGTTTCACCAATTCGGCTACACTTAAGTTATAGGCATGCGCATGCGCATTGTATGGTATTATATATCAGTTATCGAGCTTCGTTTCTTAGTGCTGTTATTGCTAGAGCTTGGCGAAGATGATGGCTTCAGGATGCTTTATGATTGACCAGGTTTACACAACGAACTGTAGTACATCATACGCAATTACCGTTCAGATCATTCTTGTTAGTTTTCTCGTTTTTTTCTACTTTCTCCATAAGCTGCAAGAGTTTCTCGGTCCATGTGAGTTCGATCGATCCTCATGATCAGCGGCAACAGCAGTATTAATTCGCTCTTTTCCGCATCTTGGCCCACATGTTGGTCCTGCAATGCAGACAGTACAATATCACACGAGACACGAGCAGCACACACTCTATATAATGATACATTCGAAAGTTCTACACATTCACGATCTGAAAATCACATTATAGGTCACTAGTTACTGTCCTCATTTCCATTCGAGAATCAAGTATTATCATCGCGATAGGGTAAGCCATCATCACCAAGGCAATTACGCACATAAATAGATTGTCTTCGAATTCCGCAGCCATTATTATAACATGGCATGTGTAAATTGGCAGTGAATAAGTTAACCTTGAATTGCAAATCGTTGATTCATGATAAACAAATGGCTTCTTTTCTAACCGGTATCTGTTTATGTCTCCATTTCCATATGCATTGCATCGCAATTAAAGGACATACAGCGTTCACAGGCGATTGTACTATGATACAAACACTGTATTTACACCATAGATGCATTAAACGCAATACAGAGTGCAAGATTGCAACTAGAGGTACTTGTTGAACAAAAGCTGGATACTCTTCATCCAAATCAAACAGGCTAATGTCAAAAGATTGGTCGTCGACATCAGTACATTGCCTTTTTGTCCATTGTTCAGTTCATGCACCCTTTGTTGTTAATTATTTGCTGTTGTATGAAATACAATGTATGAGGCTGGAAGTGAGTAAAAGAACCTTATGATAGTTTATGATCTTGTGGTCGCCCATAATTGATTCTCATGCACTAATATAACTTTAAAAATATTATTGTACTGTATTAATCAACTCACTGGTTTGTACTGAATGGTTTTAATTAATTAATATGCAGGTTATTGTAGTCAGATTTATACTTTTATTTTATCATCCTGTACAACTCTGATAATTATGTACTTTGTGTTTCCATACATGTGCTCTGTGTTAGTGAATTCCACACATGTTATTATGATACTTATATAGTTCCATGAAAAGCCAACGCTTACATTTATTTCACTGCCATAACCTTCTATTTTATCTGTAGTGGGAGTGATGACAGCGTCTGCAGTTTTAGTAGCCAAGTGTGTTGCAAGCATGATTCTAATGACCCAAATAAAAGTGCTTAGAGTTGGGCTGAAAATGCACACCATTAGCAGAAGATACTTGTGGCTGCTGGGGTGCTGAGGCTAGAGAGACAATATCATGCCTTGCCACTCATCTAGCCATTCCCTTGAGGTGCACCAGTCTCAGCACAATGCTTCCATTTATGCCATTTATGCCAGACTCAGCTTCACTTCCTTGGTGAGGTCCTGTGCAAATAAGGAATAAAAATACCACCAAGCATTAATAATGCTTGGTGGTATTTTTATTCATTTGAATACAGAATTTGAAGACTACTACTGTGAGAACTCATATGTTGATGACTCAAAAAGTATTCAGGCATGAGGGGAAACGCCTGGATTGTGAACAAACAGAATTGAATGAAGTGAGTGAAGAAAAACCTCCCTTGTGGTGAAAACTGTGATATCGATAATGATGAGTCACGTCTTAAGGTATGTAAAATAATAGTAGTTAAACTTGGCATGGTATTGATATGTTATTGTGAATGTAAATACTCATTTAATTAGATGAGCAGGAAATATGAAATAATAGTGATGATGAAGTTTAATCATTTCATCAAGTTGATGACATGCTGAGTGCATCTGATACCATATATATATATATACATATATATATATATATAATATATATATGTAGATATAACATGGCACAATATCAAGAGAAAATAAGCAGTGACTCTAATTTATTGATGGAAACCCTGGTTCAATCACTTTGTCGCTTTCAAGCGACATACTGTATATATGATGCAGCAGTTCCCTCTCTTTTAAAATGTCTCACTGTCCTTTTTTCTGCCCTTAAGAGTTGTTCAACATTGACCTTTCTTATTTCGCAGAATCTATCTATGGCATTAAAAAATCATAAAATACGAGAAGTTTGACAAACTTGTGGCGTGTATAAAATGCAATTGTGTGTATTCATTTGAGGACTGCATATTAACAGAAGGTGTGAGCAAGTGTTGCATATTCAAGCAGTTTGTTAAATCTCAATAGTGCAATGCTTTGCTGTTAAAAACTGATGAGATATCTACCGGGAAAATCCATATAAAGTTTATTGTTACCATAGTCTTGTAGAATAACTGAAGAATAGATTAAATATTCTAGGATTTGCAGCGCAATGTGAGCAATGGAGATCATTCACTTGGAATCAAATTTATTTAGTGATGCATACAATGGGCATGTATGGAAGGAGTTCTTTCAGCCATTTTTATCAACTCCATACCATCTCACATTGAATATAAATGTAGATTGGTTTCAACCCTACATCCACACTCTATGGTTGGTAGGTGCAGTTTACTTAACTAATTTGAACTTATCAAGGAATGTGTGATACAAGCGGTACGATATGATGCTTGTTGGTCTAATTCCTGGATCTAAAAAGACAAAGTTGAATATCAACTCATTCCTCCAACCACTGGTAAACTTATTATGGACAGGAGTGTCCATGAAAGTTCATTCCATGTTTGAACCACAGACAGTGAAGTGTGTATTATTGTGTGCTGCATGTAACCTCCAACTAGTAAGAAATTATGTGGATTTCTTGGCTACTCAGCTAATTGTGGTTGTTCCAAATGTATGAAAAAATTTCTTCAAGGTGTTGGGAGTAAAGATTACTTGGGTTTTGATGGAGATAGCTGGGAATGTCGCACTAATATACAACATCAGCAACATTTTGCATTAGTGAAAACAGCACATAAAAAGACTCATCAGCAACAATTGGAAACTTTATAGCGTAACCTATTTCCAGGCACTGTAAAGCATATGATGAAAAATGTATGGCTAGCAAAAAATGCTCTTAATCAAAAGCAGTTGATTGAATTACAATACAATATAGATGTGATGTGTGCTGCCTGAAGTGGGCAAAATTGGAGAGTTCATTTACAGCATTAAGAGCAGACCAATTAAAGAATTGAGTTACTCTATATTTTTGCCTGTAGGATTCTGTGTCAAAAAGCATTGATCAATAAGATATTGAACAAACAGATTCGTATTCAGTGAACTTGTTGAGCAAAAATATATGAAGGAAGCAATAACTCCAAATATGCACATGCATTGTCATTATAAAGATATGTTACTGGACAATGGTCACATACACTCCTACTGGTTATTCTCATATGATGGAATTTTAGGATTCCAACCTGAACATCGAATTGCAGTTGATGAAAAGGTTCACTCACTGAAGAATTCATTTTAGCATACATTAACTCAATGTTTCCTGTATGGAATGAAATTAACCATTATCTCCAATTTCACTCACTGAAAAAATCACATAAAATCTCGTGTTTTCGATTGAAATGAAATATGAGCACACTAGTTCTAATTTTCTATGGATTTTATTAGTGCGTTTTCAAATCACATCATCACAGCTACAGAAAAGTACATGAAATGTCAAATATAATGCAATGTGAAATTTTTTGTCCAGTGTAAGTGAGTTACACTATATATTGCTCTTGCAATAAAAACCCAACGGGAAAATGAAGTATCATGAAAGAAGGAAGCATACGTTCCATTATTGATATACTTGGCCAATGTAATCACAATTTTGAGTGATAATTTTTGCACACCATCTCAGAATATCAATTTGTAGCATGAAAAATGTCGGTCAGTGTTATGCATGTAAATTGTAACCAACAAGCATTTAACGTCATTGTATAAAATTCAAACAAGCACAACAAATTAGATTGGCTAGCAAAAACAAATAAAAAAAGTTAGACAGGTGCTGGTGGTACAAGTCTGGTGTAACCACACCTTCTATTCATGCAACAGCAAATGACGCAGATGATGGTGATGAAGATAGCGATGCAGCCAAATGCAGCTCCAATTGCTTTTCCCGCTGCTACAGCTCCTGAGGTGGACTGGAGGACACCATGGGAATCACCTGAAGTAACTGTTTCATTTTGGGCTAATAGCACGTGAGAGATATATGGCCTATTATTTTTGTGCATCAAAATGCATCATGAACAGGCCAACCTAGCTCATTTAGCCTTCTCCGGCGCTGCGAGACCATAAAGAATTCGATGCCGGGATGATCCTCGGTTGCCTGAGTTTTAAAGACATGTCATAAATGCATGCTCATGGCTCAATTTACTATTGAAGCGTTCACATTGCAGGCGATAATATTTTGCAGTAGTAAAAAAAAAAAGACAGCAACGCATGCACCACAGACAAATGTGATATGCATCATACAGTGCAAGTTGTATACAGCAGTATGCAGGGCATGTGATACGTGACGCCGTTACACAATTAAGCACTAAAAGATAAAAAACGAACACTGAAAGCACATCAGGGAAAAACCCATCGAAACAATTCTTGATTCCCAATTAAGATGTCACTTGCATTTGGCTACAAAATTTTGGCGCTCTGGTACAAAAAGAAAACACTTTAAATCATTTTTCAAAAAGAGTGACAGAAATCAATTGTAAACCAAGAAGTGATTCGATGTGGGATTTTTTTCCTAAAAAGTATTCAGCTGAGCTGCATGCTCATCCTTAGCAACCAGTCGTCTACTTCCTAGCTCCCACCAACCCCCAACCTTTCCATTCACTATGGTTTAACAATTATATCATCTCACTTGTTGAATGGACAATCCATGAACATTTAATGGGGTAACAATGGCGTCTTTTTGGAAGCTTGTTGAAGTCACCATCCTGCATGCATGCGTGTCGAGAAACAAAACATCCATCACATTACATGCAAACATAAATGTATATGTCAGGTCTAAGGTATATCTCGCAATTTGACGACAGTCATACACGAGATTAACATTGGTATTAATTAAATGCGCTATTTGATGGACAAATCGTAAGCCTATCTGATGCTGAACTGCCGTTGTTTGCACTGCCATAACTCCTAGCGCGTCTAGGAGTATTAGATCTCACATCTATACCAACGGAGATCAACAATACGTCTAAACAAGTTACGTTTGTTATTGCAAATGCCTTGAAAGGTATGGATACATTTTGTCACGCTAGTCATCTGGATGCACTGAAGGAGACCAGACAGTTGCACCATGAATTTAAACACAAGCGACAGAGATCTATATATGGAACAGTGTCCAACAAAATCACCCTTTTGATACTTTTTCACATTTTCCTGATCGACAAGCAAAAGAAAGGCAACGCTCGCTTTGAAATGTATGGCTAATTATAAATTCAGTGCCTAATAACTTTATGATGGATAGTCCAATTTAGGATGCGTAAGAACCATTTGATTTAAGTTCTTTGGAGTTCACATAAATTTTGAAAACTTGAAAAACTATCCAGAAGGGTGATTTTGCTGGACACTGTCCCCATATATAGATCTTAGTGTATAGTATATATTGAAGATTATAGAGTAAATAAACACAGGATTGTATGTCCACCAAATACCAGGCTTGGTTGCATGCATGCATACTCACCTGTAACACGCATTGTGAGACGCTATATTTTCGGTAGTAAAGTCTATAGCTTTTCCATATTCTAGAGGCACTAGTACTCCCCCAAAGCGAACGTAAGACTTATGATTGCATCGAAGTTTAAGTACGATACCCTTGTCTGTACCAAACGTAACCACTGTTGCATTTAATGAATCTGTGAGCAGCTCGGTTCCGTCCGTGGCCTCGTCCGAATCAATAAAGAGGAAATAATCTGGCAAACCTACGGGGAATCGGTGCATCAGCAATAAAGTTGTAAATACAAATTAATTATGTAACACATTACTACTACAACAGTTTACCACTTTTCAAGTCCTTCACAAGTATAGAGCTGATGGCTTTAGTATCCTTTTTGGACTTATGATGATGCACACCCAGCAGCCTGACGTTTTCAGTTCTGCATGTGCATGTGTGTATAAGTATGTGCTTGACGCGGCATTATTATAACATATAAATAGTTTAGTTATGCATGCAAAACTGCAATATACCGATAGAGGAACGAGAGTTGCTGATTCCGTGATGGGTGTAGGACGATTGAATAATCTGGCAATTCACTGCACCTCGACAAATGACATGTATAGCAAAACGTAACTAGTAACATTCTGCAGGTCGTATACGCGTTGTATATGCACAAGCTTCACCTGTTCAGAATTTGGACAGCACGTTTTGCCCATGTCTCTCCAAACCCATACATCAGAACGAGGTCATTTCGGCGCGCAATCTTGTAATGGAGCGCAATTAGATGTAAACATGCATACGGATGCCACCATAGATTATAGAATACAGGGATTGGAAACGGTATATACATTTACGTAACGTGACGTCACGTTCCGTTACGTGACCGTGCTTCGCATCGAATCCTTTGGTGGGCGTGTGAGCTGTTAAACATCCTTCTGTAGAGAGCTTCTTTCGGCGTTGTGTAGCCTATAGCTGTGTGAGGACAGCCTCTTTCACATCAAAGAATCGTTTAACTATTCTTTTTACAGAGTTTCAGTTGAGCCAGCGAGCGATCGTAGCTACCACGTGATCGGGTAGTGGTTGTGGCATTTTCCTGGACACAGGAAACATTATAAATCCATTTTGGGAGTTCCCATATAGATTACATAGTTGTTAGTGTGGCGTAGTAACGTTCTGGCATCCCTGCGAAGGGTTCTGGCATTGTAAATCGTAAATATGTCATATAATGATATCCAAAAAGGGTACTTTTTGTGTACTTTTCCCAGAAAAGTGATCAGGGTTCTAGA
Organism: Eunapius fragilis; assembly: GCA_963681505.1. Lineage (NCBI taxonomy): Eukaryota > Metazoa > Porifera > Demospongiae > Spongillida > Spongillidae > Eunapius > Eunapius fragilis. The sequence goes on along the minus strand of OY811977.1, from coordinate 3,598,687 downwards.
ATATTTGAGGACATATATTGAATCAGAGATGCATATTGAGTGGCGTGATCAAAATTTCTTATGTGTTGTGCATGTGTTGTAGGAGCAAATGGCTCGCAAGTTTGTTTGGGTCGATGCTCAGATATATCCGTGTTGAATGGAATTGCTCCACAAATGCCTCTTCTTATTGTTACACGTATTTGGATAGCCGGATCGGCACAAGTTTCTCAAATGTACCGACTATTTTCTCGGCAAAGCTCACAAAAGAGCCCTGGCCAGGGTACGTAATTTACGGAATGGTGAAATGCGGATGAATCCCGTAATCTTAACCGTTTCCAATCCCTGTATTCTATAATCTATGATGCCACGAGAAGTTAGTTCTCACCTCGATAATGGAATCCATTACATGTGATGGGCCGCAAGGAACTCTGTTTTTAGGTGTTAAACGCTCCATGTTGACGCTGGCAATCTTAATCGAAGAGCCGCTGCGGACGGATGAGCAAAGTAGAAGCAAGAGCGCCGCCGCAAGGTTACGGACGATGGAAGCCATTTAGTGGGACAATATTAAGTCAATGGCCGTAAAAGTTAGGCACGGCTGTTTCATTGCATCGAAATCTGGACAACACCACCGCGCCCACTATGAATTTTAAGTACCTAACAACATGGCTCATTGTTTCCATAGCAACGGTCATACTTAATTCTGTACTGTTATTTATTTGTGCCTAAAAGGACTGCCTACATATGTAGTAAGGACTTCGCTACACGACAAAAATTCAGTTCTTGAAATGATATATATACCTTGGCGAACACGGTCAAAAAGTTAGTGTTTAATTGGGTGCGGTGCTTGCATGTAGGTTTTCGATACGAATTGCGACGAGACACACATTAATTAAAGGATAGCAAAGGGCTGGATCTTGCATTTAATATGTTACCATTCGCGACTTCTTTTAATTTGTCCATTTCAAGTTGTCAGAATAAAGCGCCATTAATATTTGTGCCCATGAATCGATAAAGTTGTCATCATCCGACGTACTCGAGAAGTTCGTACTGAAACGGATATGGTGGTGAAATGGTAATTGTATGGTCTTGCAACATGCAGTTGCGCAATACGATTTCTGATTTACAGGCCCTAACCCTAACCCTAAGTCCTAGCAAGCATCGGCCACAGACAGACCCACCTGGACACAGCTGCGGATGAATTACGTCTCCGCTACTACGCGTCAATAATACGTACCCTACCACTTGGTCTGGGGCCGAGACTAGGTCCCAGCCCCTACCACAATTGCCTGGATACGAACATGGAGGAGGGGGGGGAAGGGTAGGGGGCGGACGTAGGTTTCCGCCCCCCCCCCCCCCCCCCCCCCTCTCCCCCTCCTTTCCATTTAAAACTTACGTATTCCTATTTCAACTTCAAGAGCACATTATAGCTTCGGCACTATGAATAAATTAGCATGAAGAATTGAAAAATTAGCATAAAATTTAATGGCAAATAGGATGAATTCTTTGCGAGTAAATAACGATGAACTGATATAAAAACCATCGACCTACTCTCGATTGTACAGTTGTGGACTCACCGAGAGGTGGCTGTCACGCTCATAGGCCTTCTATTCTGCATGGAACAGCCGCGTAGCTGTCGCGCTCATAGTCCTTTTTTTCTGGATCAGCCTTGTAGCTGCCGCCTTCTTCTTTATATGGGATTCGCTTGATGACTATAATAACCAAAGGGTCTTGTGTGTAAGGCTTACCGTATGTGAATAGCATGGTTTTTTTTTTGTTTTTGTTTATCAAGCCCTGTATACCAAATTAGGTACTACTCGCTTTGTATTTCGCCCGATGTGTCATACTCGTCATGCAATTGAGTGTCATAACGTCCTCAGCTGGTGGTCTACCTCCATGAAGATCATCGAAGGGTGTGTGTAGAACGGCTGCCGCTTGGCGGGTCAATACCTGCAGATCTGGCCTCAAGCGGTGGCGGGAGATCTGAAATTGGGTGGTGTATGGGACATGAGGGGGGTGGGGGGGGGGGGGGGGGCTGAAAATAGAGCGAGGGCTGCCATTGGTTTCGGGACTTGTTGGAGAAGAATTGTAGGCATGGGCTCATCTGATTCGTATGAGTTGACGAGGGTTGGTCCATGAAAGTGAATTCTAGTGCTTCATTATTTTTAAAATTTCCCTGCACATGTCCCTTCCTCACTCAAAATCATCTCAGCAACAGGTACATTACCACAGGCACTAGTATAAGCTTAAAGTGCATTCAGTGAGCACAATCCTCACAGAAGAAGCCTGGGAGGAGGAGGAAGAGGAGGAGGAGGAGGAGGAGGAGGAGGAAGAGGGAGGGGAGGGGAGGGGAGGGGAGGGGAGGGGAGGGGTTAGACAGGAAGTCAAACAAACAAACAATTATGGCCATCATGGCTATTCAAATTTGAATAGCCTTGATGGCCATAATTGTTTGTTTGTCATAGCCGACTATCTGTCTTGCAGCAGCCTCAATTTAATTTGCTTCCACTATTCCTTGTTGTTCTGTAAACTTAGCTCAAAGATTTTTCTTGTAAGTTTCAGAATCAAATGCTACATGTGTGCCAATGGGTGGTAACTTGGGCTGTCTGCCAAACATCAATGCAAAAGGTGACACTGCTGTTCCCAATCCTCTTCTTTCTCCTACATAAGTTTTTAGCAATTGTAATAACGATCTATTAAATCGCTTCACCATCCCATCACCTTGGGGAAGGTGTAATGTGTGTCTTTTCCACACCAAATGACTCAAGTGTTTGTCAAAAAATTGTACTCTCAAATGCTCTTCCCTGGTCTGAATGTAAAAGCTCTGGTATGCCAAATTGAGCTCAGTTCCTCAGTTCCTCAGTTCCTGGAATTGAAGTGTTCACTGGAGCACGAATAGGGGCCAAGAGCTTTGCTTGTTGGCATTTCACATACTGACAGCAGTAGGAATCAACATCTTCTGCCATAACAACCCAGTATGCTTCCTGACGTAGTCTTGCTAGTGTTTTGTCCATACCTTGATGTCCAGAGCTAGGAGCATCATGACAGGAGTGAAAAGCTTGATGTTGGTGACTCAGTGGGATTAGGGGTACTTGAATCTTCTCGTCAGTTGGTCCTGGAGCATACTGCCAACATGCTATTCCATCCAGTATCAACAGTTGCGACAATAGTTGAGCATATCTAGCTATTGGTTGTTGCTTCCATTGTGCCAGTTTCTTTTCTGATGTCTGTAAAGCAATGAGGACTTCCTTTAGAAGAGGATAATTTTTTTTGTTCCAATTTCAACATTTCCTTGTCTATTCCAGGTGCAACAATGGCTGCAGATTTGTCCTTCTGTGAATGGCACCATGAAATTGCATCTGCATTGCTGTTCTGGACACTGTTACGATATTTGATTGTGAAAGCGTATTCTTATAGCCCACCTGCACAACAGTCCTTCCATTTTCTGAGCTGACAGCCATTGGAGAGGAGCATGGTCTGTCAAAAGGATGAATGGTCTCCCTAGAAGATAGTGACGGAATCGCTTTAGTTGCAGAGACAATTGTCAAACATTCTTGCTGAATGACACTATAATTCTGTTCAGCCTTCTTCAGTGCACGACTCACATAAGCAACAGGGTGACCATTCTGCTCCAGTACGGCTCTAATACCAACTGCACTTGCATCAGTTTAATTTCAAGTGTAAACACACCTGCATCAGTTCCAAATGTAGGATAGGCAAGTATAGGGGTATGAGTTAACTTTTCTTTAAGGGAAAATGTCATTGTCCTATATATTTAGCGGCCCGTTTGTAGCATATACTATGTTCGTGTGCTAAATATAGGACTATGACATTTTCCCTTACTATTACAGTTCATTTTTTTTCATGCACATTATTCCGATGCGTATTTGATGTACTGTAGTTGATCGTAATTGATCCGTAATTGATCCGTAATGTTCAGCCACCAATGTCATATTGTAAACCAAGCTTAGTAAGAGTAGGTAGCTACATTTACATACCTTTGAATAACTTTATTGGTAGTAATCTTTCGATGGCCTCGTTTGGTTTTGCAGGGTACTAGTGCGCTTAGCCTTCCAGTACCGATGCGCATAGCATCATCATCTACAAAAAATACCCCACATACATGTAAGTGCTTGCAAAGATTAAGTGTAATTATTGTATTATATTGTGTCCTTTAGGAGATTAAAAAAAAAAACAACTAATGCTTTGCTAATATTGCACCACAAGTGCAAACATTATCATTATTCATTGCCATGTTCCTGACCCTTAAACAACATTATCTGGCATTAATTACTTCTGAATACCATACATGATCATGAATGGCATTTCACGCCTCCTAATGTATACACATGTAGGCATATGTACATGTACTTATACAGCTGCCGCAAACAAAACCCACTGCAGGCCACAAACAAAACCCACCGGCAACTGAAACTTCTCTTGTACTTACAAGATACTCCTAAGCCTTCTAAGCGTAGACCTGCTTGTGCGTTGACCCCGAAAATTGAGCCGTGTCTTCGAACGGTAGAGTAACAATAATATAATGTCCCCTTGCAATTTGCACAATCACAGGCACATAGCACTGTATCTTTACTTGAGCTTGCTCTTTCACCGTCACTGAGGCTAGACATATGGATGCGTACGCATAAATTGATAAACAAATGCTATATGCTCTAATTTTTGCACACCAATTTGCACGTTTTAGCATGTTTTAGCACATTTGGTCATGATGGCTTCTCAAAAGCAAAATCAAAGCGGTGGGAAACATCCGAGATAGCATCCCTTCGTACCAAATTACGGCAAATGGAAGAACGCATCATCGAATTACAGAAGGCTGTGGAGCGCATTGATGCATTGGAAGAGCGATTCGAGCAGATATCTTTGAATTTGAACCAAAAGGAAGATCGTAAGGATATACATATAAATACATGCTTATTTAAATTGACGCTTCGCTAGGATCAAGTGAAGATGCATCAAAAGGTGAAGATGCAGGCGCAAAGGCAATTATTCCACTGGTATGCTATATATAACATACCAGTGGAATAATTGTAATATATATAAGCAGTACTTTTTAATCGCGCCGACACTGATAGGCAACTCTCCAAGACGTACGTCATGCACCAGTACGCAGAGCAGCTGCCGCTGAAGGAGAAGATGTGGAGTGATCTTGGAGAAGAGTTACAAGCACAGCTTGTATCGCCTGTTGCAATCAATCTTAAGTATAATCAGAGATAAAAATATAGAGGGATTGGAAACGAATCACGTGCGCCATACATTCGTACGAGAGCTCCGCGGGCAATGCTATCTGGCGCTAATCGCACCTTTAATGTGTTAGAAGGGGCGGACGAAGAGAAGCTTTTCTGTTTGAAACTTGAGAATAGTGCCCAAAATCAGGTAGGTTTAGATAAAGTGGGTTGAAAGCGGGGTATTGTTTTTAAGCGAAAAAACCCGCTTCTTTATGGTATTTTTACATCAATTAATATGCTTAACTTTTAAGTGCTTTTATTGGAGTCCGCTTTTTTTGTGGGGTAGCCGCTTCTCAGCTAATGGTGCGTACGATTCGTAAAGCAGCTAAAAAAAGTTAGTAACTGAATGTATATTGGCAAGAATAGGGTTTTGTTGTGAAAGCGCTTCAGTCTAGAATTGGTTGTATCGATATGTGGATACCTCAGGTTTGTGGGGTAGCGTAGTCTTTGTTTCAAATTGAGTATTGTCGGTAAATGTTCCTATATATAGGAAAGTGTTTCCTGTGTTGCATACATGTATTTTTTTTCTGATGTCTGCATATGAAGTATGCCTAAAACTATTTTTTAAAAGAGATGGGAGGAAGAAATTTCGAATGGCGCACCATCGAAAGAACGAAGAACGAAAGAAAGCACCATCGATGCTCGTATCTGTTCCCCGAGATGCTATAACTTTGTCAGTTGGTTTGATGACCATTCAGAGTTCAACACCAGGCCTCCATCCTGCCATTCAGTGTCAGCCTATTGAAGAAACCTGTCCAATGCTTGCATCTTTCCCGATATCTGTTTTTATGCAGAGAGAAATCACAAGTGTTGATGTTCTGTTGTTGAGGCATAAAAGATATCTCTCCCTTCTATGCTTCTATGTAGGACAAAAAATTCTTAGCATGAAAAAAAATGTACAGAGGGGGGATTCGAACCCATATACGTTACATGTAGCATTGTCCGCGTTAATTAGTGTTGATTGGGCTCGTTTCAAATCCCTCTATAAATTATCTTTGGTATAATAAGCGGCCAGTCCCACGAGATCAACTTATCAAAAAGAGATTGAAGGTGGGACATGCCTATCTGTTCAGCTTTTCATTCGGTGATCCACTACCTCCCTTAAAATCCACTCATATTTAACGATAGGACTACTCTTTTCTTCGCGGAGAAGTTCTGTCCTTACCAAAGTGGATGCTGAGAAAAGGAACAAGAGGCGTTTGGCTCTTAGGCGGAGTAGATTAACTCTAGTAAGTCCATTTCACCACGTATTCATACACGTGTGCATGCAGCAAATTTCTACTCGCTGACAGGCTGCGCGTGTTGACAAAGCAGTAAAAGACGCCATTGTTGCTGGGGAGGTTGATCCCAAAGATGTTGAGTAAGCTCCGTTCTTCAGTACCAACATTGCCGCTACCGCTACCAGAGACCTCGAGCTCTTTGGGTTCCGGTGTCGGAGTGTATATTGTCCCCCTGGAAAAAGTGTCCCCCCCGGACACTGTGTCCTAGGATATAATGTCCCCCGAACGATCTATCCTAGGATATTGTGTCCCCCTTAGGATAGTTTGTCCCCTCCCCAAGAATATAATAATGTTATTAAAGCGGGTTAACTAACAGTATGGCTAGACACGTGTATTTAGAATGGCGGAATACGACGCAGTTTTTCAGTATCTCGTTCACGGCTGCTATCCAGTCGGATATACAAAGATCAGAAACGCTCACTCAGAAGAAGAGCCAGCCAAAACGATCTATCCTAAGATGTTAGGATATATACCGGTGTCGTAGTATATATTGTCCCCCCTTGTATTGTCCCCCCGGACAATATAGCCTAGGGTATATTGTCCCCCGGACAATATACCCTAGGATATATTGTCCCCCACGGACAATATACCCTAGCATATATTGTCCCCCCCCCTGGTGAAACTGTCCCCCCCACCCGGACTCTATAACGTAGGGTATATTGTCCCCCACATTATAAAAACACCCATCAAACATGCATATCAACCTCGTGTCCCATATAGAAATGGTATACGCAATGCCTGTTGCATAGCCACACTTCTTTCGTAAATTCTAATCATAAAAAATAGTGATATATGAAATATATAATACTGCAAGGATATAATACTGCAAGAATATATACTATTAAAATGATATAATACTGTAAGGATAATATATAAATAATGCAGCAAGGATAAATGAAAAATATGAGGTAAGATATGAGATGAAGACAAAGACTAGTTGCTATGTAGTTTGTGTGCATAACATGTTATGCACACAAACTACAAAGCCACTTGGATTTTTTCGACCACACTGTGCTTGGTATGTTCTCGCACTCCTTATGGAACCATTCTTCACATCCATCACACTGAACCATCCAGTCATCTTCAGGTTGCCTGCAATTGCAAATGACATTAACTTTTACAGTAGAAATGGGTCGTGTAATTTTCTTTCCTTTTGTGGTAGGGAAGGTTTCCATCTTACCATTCACAAAGCAGTCTAGCAAGTGCTTTCTCATACTTTTTTGATTGTATGTCATAGATGTTGGACACTCCCCACTACACAATGTAGTGGCAAACGCCAATGCAAACACACCACAGTCATTACAACCTTTTTGACGCATAAACTTCAAAATGACTTGCTTTAGTGGAGTACAGACGAGTGATGTTATTTGTTCCTTTGCTCTGGTGGGTAGGTCCTTTCCACTCATGCTGTCAAAAATGTTTACTACTCCAGGCTCACATCCAATGGTAGAACACGTTAACCAATGATTGGTGGATACATGTAGGATTTGTACAAATTCCTGTCGTTCCACACGATAGGCTAACACTTCACCAAGTGTGATAACTTGCAGACCACGAACTAATGGATAAACACTTTGGAGAAGCTTCTGTCCAGCATTATGCTATCTGTAATCCATTTGCCACCAACCAGTGCTTCATAATCATACATTAATAAGTTCAGGTATGGTATCCAGTGAGATATTGGATCCACATGGTCCTTTGAATCATCTATTACTTCTGCAAAATAGGGGACCAAATCAATTTATGACATTCAGTGGTGCATTCCATCACCCTAGTCTTCTTTGATAAAGAAGGCTTATGAGCTCCCTTCATTGCAGCACTATCTTTCCCATTGTCCAGACTTGGATCTGCCCAATCTCCCGATTCCTCAGTGGTGCATTCCATCACCCTAGTCTTCTTTGATAAAGAAGGCTTATGAGCTCCCTTCATTGCAGCACTATCTTTCCCATTGTCCAGACTTGGATCTGCACAATCTCCAGATTCCTCAGTGGTGCATTCCATCACCCTAGTCTTCTTTGATAAAGATAACTCATGAGCTTCCTTCTTTGCAGCACCATGGTGCTCATTGTTCAGACTTGGATCTGCCCAATCTCCCAATTCCTCTGTGGTGCGTTCCATCACCCTAGTCTTCTTTGATAAAGGAGGCTTATGAGCTCCCTTCATTGCAGCACTATCTTTCCCATTGTCCAGACTTGGATCTGCACAATCTCCAGATTCCTCAGTGGTGCATTCCATCACCCTAGTCTTCTTTGATAAAGATAACTCATGAGCTCCCTTCTTTGAAGCACCATCTTGCTCCTTTTCTGGACTAGCATCTTCATAATTCCCTGATTCCTGAAGAACTGCAGAAGAACATTTCACACGCTTTCTCTTTTTTGATATATGAAGTATTGATGAGTGGTACAATTTGAGCCTATTAATATTAACTGTTCTTCTAAGTTTTGCTCGGGTCATGGGATTGAAGAGTATGTACCTTCCCTTTCCAATGGAATCTACTACCTTGTAAGGACCAAGCCATCTCTTCTGAAGCTTGCCACCCTTTCTACCATCACGTTGGGAGTTGCGTAACAGAACCATTTGCCCAACTTGAATTGGCTGTTTTATAAGAACAATGTGAATGAGGACAGCAATTTTTAATATGCCAACTTACTTTGCCATTGCTGTGTTTCATATCATAGTCTCGTTTGTAGCGGTCCTGTGCCTTGCCAATGTTTAGCTTGGCTGATTGGAACAATCCCTTCTGTAATTGTGCCATCCTTGTAATCATTTCTTCTGTCCCCTCAGCCCCTTCCTCTGCATGACTTTCACCAACATTGGTATTCACACTTTCTGAATGTATGTCATTTTCAATAGGCAGAACAGCTTTCCTAAATGACAGAACATATGAATGATTTAGTGCATAGACCAACCATCAAATTTTCATACCTGCAGTACATTAGTTCAAATGGTGTAAAACCAGTTGATTTGTGCACCGATGTGCGATACGCAAATAAAACACCATCAAGAAACATGTCCCAATCATCCTGTTTCTCGCTAACAAGTTTCAACAATGATCGCTGTAGTGTCTGATTGTATCGCTCAATTAGGCCATTACATTGTGGATGGTAAGCTGATGTCATCTTGTGTTTGATGTTTGTCAGGTAAAAAAGGTGCTCACTTGTACTATTCACAAACTCCCTCCCTTGATCAGTAAGGATTGATTTCGGAGCTCCATGTCTATATGTAAAGATAGATAGAACAAATTTAAAGAATAGTACAGGAACCTCAATACAAATATAATTTCTACCCATACTGGCAAACAGCATGAAGGTAAGCACACTATTCATGATTAAATTTTATTTGCTATATGACAACATGAAATACAGTTTAGTGCATGACCCTTGTTTAGTAAGAATATTGCCACACATAATTATGCACGTATTTGTATATATCCACATACGTATGCAAATTTCCAAATTAGAAAATGCTGTAGTTTTCTAAATTGCACAATGAAGTAACAATTTTGCTGATTTCTAATTGCACTGTTTTAGTTTTTAAAATTAATATTAATTCTGCATTCACTTTGTAATTTATAGCATATGTTTTAGACTGAAATACATCGGATTGTTTACATGTACTTATAGCACCAATACAATACATTGTTATGTTGCCTCCATATTCAAACTCATACATTTTCTAAAAACTCAGGACTAACATTTTGCACATACATAAATGTAATACCTGCATATCATCCTGTACAGGAATGAGGCAACGCTGCGTGATGTCTTGTCTTTTGAAGGCTCTGCCTCTGGCCATTTTGAAAATCCATAAGAGTTATGACATATCGGTTGCCTGATGAAGTTTTGGGAAGTGGTCCAATCATGTCAATACCCACCTATGAATATAATTCATCATTGCAATTCTGAAACTTTAAATGATTATTTGAACTACTGGATTAAGTACTAATAAAATTAAAGTATTCTCAAAATAATTAAAATAAATTGGGGGGTGCATGACACACACACGAAAAGAATGCAATTTACTTGGTTCCACACTTTAGATTCCACAGGAATAGGGTGGAGAGCAGCATCAATCTTAGAAAATTTGGTGTCATTAGCTCGCTGGCAGGTATCACAAGATTTCACAAACTGACGGATATCATCAAACATATCTTCCCAGAAAAATCTTGAGGTAACCTTCTCTAGAGTTTTGTCCCTCCCAAAATGTCCTCCTAGAATTTAAATAGCAAGCAAAAAACATTATCAGCAGTTTGATAGTATTATCAACCGTACTTTGGGCTACAAATACATGCATGCAATTTCTATAATAGCCACCCACCCCCCACCCCTATTCTAGTGACTGCACGCTCGAACAGATGCTTACCTTCAGCAGATGCATGACAGCTTGTCATGACGCGATGACGCTCTTCTTTTGTTGTTATTACTCTCCTCCATCGCCGTTCTTCCGCCGAAGCCGAAGAGGCAGAATAGTAAAGGACACCAGACTTGACTCGGAAGTTAAGCTTCGCTTTTCTTCTGAATGATCGCTTTTGGTCTTTGGAATACCCAGTTGGATAACTACCATGCACCAAAAACTCCCGAATAGCATCGTGGTCGAACATATTCTAACCACGTGACAGAGTGATATTTGTCGGGTGGTCACGTGCATGCAAGGGCGGGATTAAAACTCTGCTAGGCTGTTGATCCCATTTCGGTACCCCACCCCCACCCCCCTTGTTGTGCTACTAGGGGGGGGGGGGGGGGACAATATATCCTAGGTTATAGTGTCCGGGGGTGGGGGGGACAGTATAACCAGGGGGGGGACAATATATCCTAGGGTATATTGTCCGGGGGACAATATAACCTAGGGTATATTGTCCGGGGGTGGGGGGGACAGTATAACCAGGGGGGGGACAATATATCCTAGGGTATATTGTCCGGGGGACAATATAACCTAGGGTATATTGTCCGGGGGGACACTTTTTCCAGGGGGACATTATATCCTCCGACACCGGTATATATTCGCGCTTCCCGAGTTGCATAATGTACAGTTTGGCGGCTAATGCATGTGCGGGGGGGAGAGAGAAGGAATCAATGGAACATTGTCAAGCAAAATCATCCTTATGATACTTCATCAAATTTTCCAGGACAAGCAAAAGAAAGTATCGCTCGCATTGAAATGTATGGCTATAATTATAAATTCAATGCCTAATAACATTTAACTTTATGATGGATAAATAGTCCAATTTAGGATGCGTAATGACCATATGATATATAGAAGCTCTTTGGAGTTCATGAAAACATCTTGAAAAACTATCCAGAAGGGTGATTTTGCGGGACACTGTTCGATGTGTATAGTCTTGCATGGGGTGAACTACGGTAGGGGGACAATTGATCCTAGGATATATATATATTATCCGGGGGGGGGGGGGGGGGGGGGGACAATGTATACATGGGGGGGGGGGGGGGGGGGGGGGACAATTGATCCTAGGATATTATATCCAGGGGGAACAATTTATCCTAGGATAGGATGTCCGGGGGACAGAATGTCCTAGGATAGGTTGTCCGGGGGACAGGATGTCCTAGGATAGGTTGTCCGAGGGGACAGAAAAAGGGGGGACAATATATACTGCGACACCGGCTCGGATGAATCAAGTGAAGGCCATGAGCAAGCGCAACGGATCCGGACAGTGTAACAAAAGAAACGGCTGCTGAGCAATGAAAGGGCAAGAGCGTCTCGTGGAGTTGGATGGTCAAGCAATGAGATACCTCACCACTCACCAGAACCTGCTCATCCTTCAACTCTGATGCGGACTGACGCCATCTTTCTCTTTGTCTCATTCTAATGTTAAGCCCTGTGATCATACAATAATCATTTGAGAAATCACTTATTAAATCGTGCGCTTGATTCTACACGGGATTCACTATACTAAAATCATGTGCACAATCACTTAGTGATTTTTTGTGGATTTTACAATGTATATTACGATTGATTCGTTCGGTAATAAAATCAATTGATAAATATTCTGCATGCGTGATTTCTGCGTGATTGTCCAATTGATTTTTCATTGATTTAACGATGAAATCAATCATTTATTTAGAGCATGACTCCCGAGAACAATTCAATTCATAAATCAAAGCTTGATTCACCACATTTTTCCCCTGTGTGCACCAACCCCTTGTCAACCATGCAACACGAATCAGATGATCCCCAACCCTCTCAACAAGTCTCGAAATCAATGGCAGCCCCCCCCTTTCACCCGAGCACGCCCCACCCCCGAATTTTAGCAATCGCTCCACCGCTTGAGGCCAAAAATCACAGATCGCAGGTCGGTATTAACCGGCAGGCGGCAGCCGCTCCACAGCACACCATTCGATGATCTTCATGGAGGTAGACCACCAGGACTTTATGGGCACCCGAAATACTCAATTGCATGACGAGAGAGCAAGGGGTGGACCCCTCCCCAAAGCGAGGTCACCTTCACCATTGAGTTTAATCAATACTATTATTTTCTATTTGTTAATCCAAAATCAATCCGCGCTAAATTATACAACGTACTTCTACATAGCTGCAATGGATACAAAACAGCGATGAAGAAAAGTATACAGTATGATGCATGTATGTTATTGTAAGGTCACCCACTAGTAACCAAATTCCAATCCCCCCCCCCCCCCCCCCCCCCCCCCCACCTTTCGTAAATGATTGGACGTTTTTTTCCCCCTATCTCGGCCAGCAGTAATTTCTTTTCATCTGCTGATTCCGCCACTGCTGGACATAAGTTAACCCACTTTGTGCTCGTCCAGTGACTACTACTCCCATTATCGGCCAGTTGCGGATGCTGGAGTGGCGGAGTTTGAGTTGAGGGTTTAAACCCTCTCAGCTCTTCTGTAACACTATTCATAGCAGACAATTAAGAAATCCGCATTGATAGTTGTCATTTCAAAACCCCTCCTCCCACGCGACGCCCCATTGTACGTCCGTCCCAGTTTAGCATTTTTATGTGTCAAAAGAAATACGATAGCTCAAAAGTAAAGTCCTATGCGGCAGCTAGCGGTTCCACAATTTCCTCTTCTGCCGGGATTAAACAGCACACGCTAGTGCATGTCAGTATACAATACTGATCAATGTACCGGCGCTCAGTTTGACTGCATTCTCATTCCACAGGACTTGGGTTCTGTAATAGCAGCATTTATCCATAGTGTGACATCAGTGCATCGGCAACCACCTACCTCAGCATATATCTGCGTAACCAGTGTCGTTAATTTTAGGGTGATAACCATTTCTACACGTCTCAGTATTGTGAGAACTTACGCACTACATGGAAATATAAACATATATATGAATCGGTTTAAATCATGCATGCGAATCAAACATACTCTCTAAACGTTCCACGTCGATCAACGGAATCAGTAAACAACGGCGTTCAAGTGGCATAGTACGGCATCAGTTTCCACTGTCACTTACCCCCTTCGTGTTATATATTCGTTCGACAGAATTAAATCGTATATATAGTGTATGCAAATGTTACAATCTATGATAGATGGAAACTTTATTTCCACTTACGTTCTGATCAGTGTTGAGTCGGGTTCATGGAAAGTAAAGATTGCAATAGGGATATACAAATTGATATTTACGCGATGATGTTATCACCGAATGCGCACGCGCGCGCGCAGATAAGCATACATATATACCGATTACTCGGCAGTACAACTTACAATCTTGATGAACTTTACGGAGTAGCGCGTGAAAGGAAGAGGCACATCATATTCATATATCCTGCACTACAGCCCAGTAATTGGAGAACTTACTCCCTTGTTTGTTCAACATTTTCGATTCGAGTTTGATACAATATGCATGAGGTCATCCACGACTGTGCGAATATCTAGCCTCTTACCGGCTACCGTCACGATGGGAGAGCAATGCAAGTGATATAATCAAACAAATTAAAGCATTAATCTCAACCCGTTGCTTACCCTCTGTTGACCATACATAGCAGTTGGAAGGGAAGTGAATAAATATTCTTGTACGGATGCTAGATAACTTACGCACTGTATGCAGTGCATTTATTATACATATAGAATTAAGATAAGCAATTCCATAGTAAATGACGCAAATAATAGTTCCACTTACGCCCTAAGATGCATATTTGTCAGTACATACGATAGAGTACGATAGTCACGTGCAAGGGAACTGGAAAAAAAAAATTGCTACTGACCGTATCCTGTGCGCGCATGCCAAGATGAGAGAAGTCATAAAGCGGTGAACGATGAATGCATATACTTCGAAGGGCTTACAATCTTTACGTGCGTCAAAATTGTCATAGATCGAGATGCATTGCATAAGTTTGTAACAATAGATCACAGCGTCAGTAGCACGCATCATTACAATTATACGATGAATGTACTCACGGACTGCATTTTCCGACGGAGTTATGACATGCATGAATTGTCATTTTATTAATTACATCAGATGCATGAGTTTATCATTTTTTTTTTCACTTACGGTGCTGCGATTTTGTGAAATACGCCGCAAAAGCATAGATGTCTTGGAATAATTAACTTTCTAAAACAAGTGTACCAATCATCCTACCTTTTATCTAGAAAGTCCTCGCCACGATACTCAGAATGCTCAGCTACCTTCTCCGCAGCGATATTTTTCTGCTGTATAGAGATGCAATAAATGTAAAGTATATAAGACTGGTCTACTGATAGCTATAGGACAACATTAACGTTTGTTAAAAGAGTAAGTCACTGAATAGACTATTGGCCATATCTCTAACCCTTTTGGCTTCCACGGTGGAGAGTACAAGGAGAACCACAAGAAGTAACAGCCCTTTCATCATTCTTGCGCTTGTTCAGGTTCAGATGATTTTATTAGACTGGCTGATTGCTTATATACGACGAGCGCACGCTGCAGACGGAAACTGGATACCTGTGGTTTTACTACCTATCGTCGACGTACTTTCAATTTCAGACATGGAAAAGCACAAAAGAACAATGAGACCACTGTCTACACCGACTGCATTAACGTCAATGTGAGGAAGCCGTTACAAATCCCTATACAAACTATTTACGACAGTAGAGCAATTTCTGTCGTAGAGCACACTGACTTGTACCCTTAATTCTCCCACATTTGGGTACCGTCGGGACGTAAGGTTGGGTTTTAGGCACCGCGCCGCTCCTATCCATGCAGCACTGACCACACTATCACCTGCAACTTTCTCAGATTCTGAAGCAGTTTTGAAAAGTCATTATACAATTACATAGGCATGTACGAAAGGGAAACGCAAGTATATTGCTTAGTCTCTGTACCTATTGATGTACAAAACAACTGTACTGGTAGGATTCTGTCCCGTTGAAAGATATGATTATAGGATGAGAACCACACGAAGTACTTGCTTAATCACAATTGTGGTTATTGATGACACGGGCATGACCCTGTACGACAGTCGCACAACTTGCTCGTCATAAAACCTTCATCTGTTACAAAAAGTCGCAGGTGAGAAAAAGAGATTCTTTTGCACATACCTCCACTCCAAAGACAAACAAAGTAACTTCGACTGTAAGCGAGGAAACAAAAATCATAAGCCCAACAATAATACAACAACTTACAGATTGGAAAGAGTACACCATAATGCATACGAAAGGCACAACTCTCTTGCCAGCAAACGTTCATCAGTTACAAAAAAAAAGATATCCTTGTGACACATTTTCATACCTCATGGCGCTCCAGAGTTCAGTACGTTCGTGGAAAGGGTAATCGAGAGGAAACACAAGTATCAGACATCAACTTACATAACGAAAAGCACGTACTTTCGCGTTACAACAAACTATATTCCTGTACACAGATAGAAGGAGGTTCGACACAACGAAAATGGCGCCTACCGACACATTTACCTGATGAGGCCACGCCCGCGAAGGTCCACACCTCCCAGGAGACCAGTATGTGTGTCACATCTGCTGATTGTGAAGCATTCAGGACATGTACATGTAGATCTACACAACGTATTCGCCACAGTGGTGACAGTAGCGTCGCTTGCCGCTCATTTTCAGTCAGAATAATAATAATAATAATCATACAAGACCTATCCGCCAGGATTGAAGACCACCAATTTGACCAGCTGTTAATTCCTCGCTGCTACCCCTGCCAACCGTGCTCGCCTGCTCTCAGTCGCATCCTGCCACGCTTCATCCTGGTTGTCGGTCATTCCAGCTAGGGGCCTCAACCTGCACATGGACCCAGCCGAGTTCCAGGTGGCCCTCAAATGGTGGCTGGGCATCGACACGTCACCTCACCTTCGGTGCCCTCATTGCCCTGACCACCAGTTAGACCCTCTTGGTCCCCATGCCTTAACGTGCAGGGGAGGCGGGGACGCTGTCCTGCGCCACAACAGCCAGCGTGATGTCATTGCCCAATTCTGCCACAGGGCTTGCCTGGGTGGTCAACTCGAGGTGGGAGGAGGGACTGAGGCTGATGGTTCCCGAAGCCGGCCAGCCGACTACCTGGTGCCCTATTGGTCCACAGGCAAACCAGCTGCTTTCGACATCACAGTGACCTCTCCGCTTAACCCTATTTCTTTGCCCGAAGCGAAGGTCACTGGTGGTTCTGCAGCTCGGATGGCCGAGATGCGCAAACACATCTCCAACGACCCCAAGTGCAGGGCCTTGGGGTGGGTTTGCATTCCACTGGCCGTCGAGACCTATGGGTGCTGGGGAACAGAAGCCAGGGACTCCTTCTCTCGTGTAGCAGCTCGGCTGGCCTTACAGTTACATTGCAGCAAGTCCAAAGCCTTGGTCAGCCTTTACCAACGGCTGAACCTCACTTTGGTTCGCTGCGTAGCCAGGGCCTTACTTTCCTGTGTTGGCACCCAGACCCCAGAGGGTTAAAAACTTTAGTTTAGGACTCCCTCAGGATTTCATTTTGTTCATGTTATTGATACGTGCTACTGTTTAATGTTGTAATGTTATGTTTATTGATTATTTTTAATAATAATAATAATAATTAAAAATAATAATAATAATAATGACTGCAATGACACATACAAACAAAGACAAGTCACTAGATCTGGTGCTCCCTTGCCAGGATGGCTCTGGCAATGGATCTAGCCAAAGTGATATTCAACCTGCCGTAAATGTCTGCCAAGATGGAAGGTTTGGGAGAGGACATGCTGATTGCAAGGTGGGATGCCAACCTAGAGAAAGTGAGGTGAGCCTCCTTACCCCAGTTTCAGAAGGTCTCCACCGCTAAGGGAATGCAAGTCCACCCCAATTCTTGACATTTGGGGCCGTTGCTGAGTAGCTTACGGGTCTCCGCTGCTGTAGAAGCTGCACCAGACATTCGACATGAATCCCTCAGTATGGCTGGGCAGAGAGGTGACGTTACTGTGACGTCAAACGCTGCAGGCTTTCCTCTGTCCCAACCTGCAATGAGCACATCAGCAGGTCTGGTGTGGTTGTGGTCCCTGGTAAGACCATGGCCCTTCTCCACGGTCACACTTAGATGAGCTCGCCGACAGAAATCGACAATGACATCACGCAAGTGATTATGCCTAACCACCACATCTCCCCCATGCCTGCATGTTGCAGCATGGTGACCCAGGGTATCAAGGGCAACCTCTGGGCAAAAGGGACACACAGATCTACCAACACCCACACCTAGCCACCACCTCAACGCGATCTGGAACTCATTGGGCTCCATACGTAAACCTAAGCCCTTGGAAGGGACCACTGACAGCCATGAAGGTGAATGAGGGGCTGGTATAGACAGCAGTCGGGCCTTGTTGGCTGGGGAGGATGCTTCTAATAAAGACTTGAATTGCTCCTCATCAATCTTGCTGGAAAGCTCTCTCTGAGGAATGGGAGAAGCAAGGACATACTCAACCGTGATTGCGTTAAGAGGGGCGACTTTAGAGTTATAGGCCGTAACTGCCTGCTGAAGATGGAGATTGTGCAATTTGCCCAGGCCTGATGAAGAAAGTGATGAAATGAATAATAATAATAATAATAATAATAATAATGCTACTGTTTAATGTTGTAATGTTATGTTTAAACAATTTAAAATAAAATAAAAATAAAATAATAATAATAATAATAATAATAATAAAAATGGCGGACGAGGCAGCGGCAGAAGAGGATGAGGATGAATTCTCTTATGAAAGTTTCGATGAATATTTGGATGGCCTTGATGAGGATTCTTTGGAAGAACCAGATGAGGAAGAGAAAATGTTAACGGTGGACCCTGATTTCAGGGGCGGATGCAGGATTTCGGCGAGGGGGGGGTCCGACATGAATAATTGATGAAGAGGAGGGGCGCGCGCGTAGCGCGCGAAAAATTTTGTTTTGCGCATTCCAATTTTTTCCACAGATTGTACATGTAAGGGGGCCGGGGATTGGAAACTAAGGCAATCAACACCAAAAATGAGTGACACTCCGTTGCATTCTGCCGGGTTTTCAGGCTATTGCAGTCTTATAAATGGCTGTGTTGTTACTTGCATGCGCTTTCCTTTGCTATTTGAGCCACTTAAATCTTACCATCACACTCCGGCAGATGACCTACTTTAAGCAGTGAATAGTATAATTCAGCATAATATTCGCGCGCGAAAAAATTTATTGTACACATTCCACAGATTGTACATGTAGGGGGATTTGAAACGAAGGCAATCATAACCAATAAATGCGTGCCACTCCATTATGTTCTGGTTTCCAGGCTATTGTGGTTTTGCGGATTTAAATGGCTAGTGTATTTCGTCGCAGATTTGCATTGTACGTTACATGCGCCAGCTTAGTTTCTTTGCTATGTTAAAATTTAAAATTTAAAATTTAAATTTGCAATGGTCTTGGAGCAAGGTGCATTCAACCTTGATGGGTACTAATAATAGAGCACGAATCAAAATAACTGTGAAAAGAATGCTCTATATTATACAACCGTGGGTTAGCATTTTTGGAATACATTTACCTCACGTATAAATACCAGCCTACTACAATTTACAGAACTAAAATATAGTACTACCAATGAATAAGCAACAAGAATAAGCTATTTAGCAACTTCACGAAGTGCACTCCGTAGCATGTATTTCTCACGTGCGACACGTCTACGCTAATTATATTCATATTCAGGTTCGAGGGGGGGATCCAGACACCCTGGACCCCCCCCCTGGATCCGCCACTGGATTTTGCCATCTGTGGAACAGAGTGGTTAGATGGAGATGACAGCTGCCACCGTTCGATCCAAATTGCGTTCCAACGAGCGAAGTGTCGACGCGAAGAAGCGCACGCAGTGCTTTGGGCATTGATTGATTGGGATGGGCAAACTGGTGACGAAGCTGAAAGGTGCACTTTGGGAGTGGCCACGAAAAGGGAGGGATCCCCTCTACCGATTAGGGCCATGCAAGAGGCTGATCACCCGGAAGCTGCTTCAAAAGACTTAGTGGACAGTTTTCTAAAAAAAAAACCACAACAGTTGGATGAGGTTAGACCAGAGGCTCTCTCTAAGAACAGGTTCAGGTTAGTATAACTGTAGGTTTTTTGGTATATCTTATGCATTGAACATTGTAATTTTTTAATAAACAATAATAATAATAATATGCCATTGAGTCTCCTCCCTCACAGGGATGACTCTCCCATACGCTGGATAGCTCGACTTACAGTAGTTTGTACGACTCAGCTTCTCCAGCAAACAAAGCTCGCCTCCTCTCTACCTCTGCTTCCTTGGCCACTTCATGGGTTTCAGTCCTTCCTTCGGGTGAGCCTGGCCTGCATCTTGACCCTAGTGAATTCCGCACAGCTATTTCGTGGTGGCTGGGTTTAGAAACAACAACAGCCTCCTGCTGTCTACTATGTCCTGAAATAGCTTTGGACCCCCTGGGGCATCATGCATTGTCATGCAGACGAGGTGGTGATGTGGTTCTCCGACATAACCAGCTGCGAGATGTCTTAAGTTTGTAGATATTTACCACAAGGCAAACCTTGGAGTGAGGATCGAGGCAGGTAGTGCACTTACCCCTGACCTTTCTAGGTCTCGTCCTGCGGATGCCCTAGTGAACAATTGGATAGGTGGAATCTCTGCCGCTTTTGATGTAACTGTGACGTCTCCTCTTACACCTGTGTCACTTCGTGAATCAAGCGTTACTGCAGGAACAGCTGAACTATGGGCAGAGCAGAGGAAGCACCTTGCGAATGACCCCAAGTGTGATACCCTTGGATGGAAATGTATCCCTCTTGCTGTGGAGAGCTATGGGAACTGGGATCTTGAAGCCAGGCAGGCTTTTTCCCATTTGGCCTCGCACCCATCCTTTGGCATAGGACACCAGAAGTCAAAGACCTTGGTAGAGATCTATGGGAAGCTAAACGTAACCCTGGTGAGGTGCAATGCCAGAGCTCTCCGAAGCAGAGCATGCAATTTGGTTTAGTTTCTCTATGTATGTACATAGTGTAATAGTAGCATATATCCTTGTGATGTAATGTAGGTATAGTTATCATTTTGTATACCATGTGTTTACTATAATAATAATATTTTATCATTAATAATAATATGATAATAACATACTATCACTAAGTACAACTAAACTACCAATAGCAAGTTAGGAGGGTGGAAGCTCCCTGGCCAGATGGCTCTAGCAATGGACCGAACCAGGACCACATTCATCCGGCCATAAATTTCAGCCACAACTACTGCCTTGGGGGAAGACTGGTGAATGGCTAGGAAGGAATAATAATAATCATGTGACCATGACGTCAATAACTATGTGGACGGTACCGTGCTGTATAGCGTTCGTCGATTACCACCATTGCACATACACGGGCACCGTCACTAAACGTTTCCGTGACATTTACGTAGAAGCCCGTCATGTTCGAAAGAGACGGAGTACCGTCTCCGGATAGCGGTTTAATTCCCTGTGTCCAGGGCCTTAAACGAAATTTAAAAGTACAACGCACACAGACGGATACATAGTAGCGTCTACACTCCAGTGATATAGTTATTAAATAAGATGTTAGAAGAGCAATTCAAACGGATCTCTACAGGAGGCTTTAGCACTGTAAAAGCTGTCAGGCTGGGGATCTGGGTACCATTTCCTTCCTTTACCAGGGCTTCCAAATAAACATAAAACATCAAACATTACTTCTAATTCTGCATGATGCGTAATCACACTCAAGGTTTCTAGCCAAATAAACCAACAGTACTTAGTGCTGCAAAATCTGATACCAATCTTGAGCGAGTCCAAACAATTATTAATTCTACACTTAACGAAACCTAGGTCAAGAAAGGCACTAACAGTAACATTATTTTTGATAGCTCCGTTATTATGTTTACCACTCAGAGGGTAGAGGTGAGCAATGAAACGCCCCGTTCATAGTAGGCGTGGTCAACCGATTGAGACACTCTCTCTGCCTTGAAGTCAAGTGTGAAGAAAAGCTCAGCTCTGGTATGATTCAAATAGGTAACCTGGCAACAAGAATTCAGCAAATAAATAACTTCACACGCAATTTTCTCATTGCGCAGTTTTGCGGTAGATCTAACATCCAATGACTCAGAAACGAATATATTTCAGCGTTGTAAGAGCGTAATACCAAATGGCATCAGCTAAATACGCACTTCTAGCTCGACATAATAAAAACTGACGCGGCCAAAAGTTGGCTCTTTAGTATACAGAATATTTGGTAAAGATCTATTTGCATTCTCGCTAACAACGTTTTTAGTGCCGGGGTCACTACAAGCGTAATACGCAAGAGTAAAAAGTCACATGAGGCATTTTTACTTTCAATGTGTATTAAAACATAGTTGTACGCTAAAGTGCGTTGTCGTATCGGAAGTTTCGCTAGAAACTTCCATATAGGATTTGATCCCCGACTATATGAAATCATTAATAATACGCTTTTGTGCTTTTCCATGTCTGAAATTGAAAGTACGTCGACGATAGGTAGTAAAACCACAAGTATCCAGTTTCCGTCTGCAGCGTGCGCTCGTCGTATATAAGCAATCAGCCAGTCTAATAAAATCATCTGAACCTAAACAAGCGCAAGAATGATGAAAGGGCTGTTACTTCTTGTGGTTCTCCTTGTACTCTCCACCGTGGAAGCCAAAAGGGTTAGAGATATGGCCAATAGTCTATTCAGTGACTTACTCTTTTAACAAACGTTAATGTTGTCCTATAGCTATCAGTAGACCAGTCTTATATACTTTACATTTATCGCATCTCTATACAGCAGAAAAATATCGCTGCGGAGAAGGTAGCTGAGCATTCTGAGTATCGTGGCGAGGACTTTCTAGATGAAAGGTAGGATGATTGGTACACTTGTTTTAGAAAGTTAAATATTCCAAGACATCTATGCTTTTGCGGCGTATTTCACAAAATCGCAGCACCGTAAATGAAATAAAAATGATAAACTCATGCATCTGATGTAATTAATAAAATGACAATTCATGTCATAACTCCGTCGGAAAATGCAGTCCGTGAGTACATTCATCGTATAATTGTAATGATGCGTGCTACTGACGCTGTGATCTATTGTTACAAACTTATGCAATGCATCTCGATCTATGACAATTTTGACGCACGTAAAGATTGTAAGCCCTTCGAAGTATATGCATTCATCGTTCACCGCTTTATGACTTCTCTCATCTTGGCATGCGCGCACAGGATACGGTCAGTAGCAATTTTTTTTTTCCAGTTCCCTTGCACGTGACTATCGTACTCTATCGTATGTACTGACAAATATGCATCTTAGGGCGTAAGTGGAACTATTATTTGCGTCATTTACTATGGAATTGCTTATCTTAATTCCATATGTATAATAAATGCACTGCATACAGTGCGTAAGTTATCTAGCGTCCGTACAAGAATATTTATTCACTTCTCTTCCAACTGCTATGTATGGTCAACAGAGGGTAAGCAACGGGTTGAGATTAATGCTTTAATTTGTTTGATTATATCACTTGCATTGCTCTCCCATCGTGACGGTAGCCGGTAAGAGGCTAGATATTCGCACAGTCGTGGATGACCTCATGCATATTGTATCAAACTCGAATCGAAAATGTTGAACAAACAAGGGAGTAAGTTCTCCAATTACTGGGCTGTAGTGCAGGATATATGAATATGATGTGCCTCTTCCTTTCACGCGCTACTCCGTAAAGTTCATCAAGATTGTAAGTTGTACTGCCGAGTAATCGGTATATATGTATGCTTATCTGCGCGCGCGCGTGCGCATTCGGTGATAACATCATCGCGTAAATATCAATTTGTATATCCCTATTGCAATCTTTACTTTCCATGAACCCGACTCAACTCTGATCAGAACGTAAGTGGAAATAAAGTTTCCATCTATCATAGATTGTAACATTTGCATACACTATATATACGATTTAATTCTGTCGAAGGAATAAAAAACACGAAGGGGGTAAGTGACAGTGGAAACTGATGCCGTACTATGCCACTTGAACGCCGTTGTTTACTGATTCCGTTGATCGACGTGGAACGTTTAGAGAGTATGTTTGATTCGCATGCATGATTTAAACCGATTCATATATATGTTTATATTTCCATGTAGTGCGTAAGTTCTCACAATACTGAGACGTGTAGAAATGGATATCACCCTAAAATTAACGACACTGGTTACGCAGATATATGCTGAGGTAGGTGGTTGCCGATGCACTGATGTCACACTATGGATAAATGCTGCTATTACAGAACCCAAGTCCTGTGGAATGAGAATGCAGTCAAACTGAGCGCCGGTACATTGATCAGTATTGTATACTGACATGCACTAGCGTGTGCTGTTTAATCCCGGCAGAAGAGGAAATTGTGGAACCGCTAGCTGCCGCATAGGAACTTTACTTCTGAGCTATCGTATTTCTTTTGACATATAAAAATGCTAAACTGGGACGGACGTACAATGGGGCGTCGCGTGGGAGGAGGGGTTTTGAAATGACAACTATCAATGCGGATTTCTTATTTGTCTGCTATGAATAGTGTTACAGAAGAGCTGAGAGGGTTTAAATCCTCAACTCAGAAGTTCCTACCCACCACTCAACAGTGATCTCATCTTCTTCTATCATCAGAACCCTGTCAATTTGTGGCAATTCATCTTTAAACTCACTAAGACCCAAGGCAACAAATTGCTCCTTTTCAACTTCAGCCAGTTCATTTCCCTAGGAGACAAATATAATGCTAGACACCAAAAAAACCTATTTTAATATCTTGAAATTTCAAAGCACCCATTTCTGATAATCTTGACATATTAAAGCAACTATTTCAGATAATCTTGAAATTTCAAAGCACCCACTTCAGATAATCTTGAAATTTCAAAGCGCCCATTTCAGATAATTGTAAAATTTTAAAGCACCTAGTCTCAATTGATCTTGAAATTTCAAACCACCCATTTCAAATGATCTTGAAATTTCAAATCACCAACTTCAGATAATCTTGAAATTTCAAAGCACCCATTTCAGATAAACTAGAAATGTCACGAAATTTCAAAGCACCTAGTCTCAATTGATCTAAAATTTCAAAGCACCCATTTCAAATGATCTTGAAATTTCAAAGCACCTATTCATAAATCTTGTCTCAATTAATCTTTTCTTTCAAGGCATCCATTTCGATGAATTGAAATTTCAAAGCGCCCATTTTAGATAACTTTGAAATTTCATGAAATTTTAAAGTACTTGCATAACTTTAGTTTAAATTGATCTTGAAATAGCACCCATTTCAGATGATCTTGAAATTTCAAACCACTCATAATTATCTGGTCTTAAAAAATCGTAAAATTTTAAACCACCCATTTCAATGGCATTGAATTGATCTTGAAATTTCAAAGCAACTATACATAACTCTTTTCTCAATTAATCTTTTTATTTCAAGGCATCCATTTTAGATAATCTTGAAATTTCATGAAATTTTGAAGCACTTATATAACTGTAGTTTCAATTATCTTTAAATTTCAAGTCATCAATTTTAAATTATCTTGAAATTTCAAACCACTCATAATTATCTGGTTTGAAATAATCGTAAATTTTCACAATGGCATTAAATTGATCTTGAAATTTCAAAGCACCTATAAATAACTCTCGTCTCATTTAATTTCAAGGCACCCAATCAAAATGTATATTTATCTTGAAATTTCAAAGCACCCATTTCAAATGATCTGGAAATTTAAAGCCCCGTTTCTAATGGTCTAAATATTTCAAAGCACTCATTTCAAATCATTTTGAAAGTGTCACAATTCATCTAACCTCATAACTCATGTCTCAATTAAAAAGGCACCTATTATAATTATTGAAATTTCAAAGCATTTCAGATAATTTTGAAATTTCAGGAAATTATAAAGCAACCCTGATCTTGAAATTTCAAAGCATCCATTTCAAATGATATTGAAATTTCAAGCAACTCATAATTATCTGGTCTATAATTTTCAAAGCATCCATTTCAAATGATCTTGAAATTTCAAACCACTCATAATAATTTCGCTTCAAATAATCATAAAATTTCAAACCCTGTATTAAATTTCATATCACCCAATTCAAACGATCTTGAAATTTCAAAGGTCCTATACATAACTCTCGTCTCATATAATCTTTTATGGCACCCAATCAAAATTATCTTGAAATTTCAAAGCACCTGTTTCAAATGATCTTGAAATTTCAAAGTCCCTTTTCTAATGATCTAGATATTTCAAAGCACTCATTTCAAATCACCTTGAAAGTCTCGCATCTTTATAAGAGTATCTTTTAATAATGTTTGAAATTTCAAAGCACTTATGTTGAAATTTCTAAGCACATGTTTCAAATGATCTTGAAATTTCAAAGACCCTTGTCTAAAAAAAATCTTGATATTTGTTTTGTAATTTATACACATAATCTTGAAAATTCTAATGACTCTAATTCAGCATCCATTTCAAATTGTTTTGAACACATCTTGAAATTTCAATGCACCCATCATGAAAAATTGATACCCATTTTTATTGTATACATTTACCTCTAGGTAGTCTTTTTTTTTCACTGGTGCTGGTAATCTGCATATATGGTTTAGTGAAATATATGTTCATTGCATTATTGATAAAAACCTCATGATTTTCTTTGTGTTGCTCATTCTGTTCATTTGCTATTTTGCGCATCTTCGCATGTCTTTTACCAATGTAAACCTATAGGTGGTAAATATAATTTAATTTACAGGTTCTAGTGGAGAGTTTACCTCAGGTATTTCTTTCACTGAGTTAGTATGGCGTTCTATCAGTTTAAAAGGTAGACTTGTAGTGTCATTTGATGTGCAGTCTGATTGTAGTACCATACTCTGCAGATCTGTAAGGATCCATGATGTCATTTCTCCAGAAATAATAGGCCCATTGAACTCATCACGAAATTCTACTAGGAACGTCTTCCACCAATCTCTATGGGTTTCATCAAAGCACAAGAATTTGTCTACAGATATCTCAAGAGCATCCAGATCTTGCTTAGCAGTACTTGGATCCTAGTGTTTATGAACACCATCCAAATTTGACTATTATAATCATATGCATGTATTTGAATAATATTGTTAGTGAATCATTACAAACGTTGAATACCTTTATCAGTTTCAATCCAGGATTTTCAGATCGAGGTTCCCAGAAATCATTAGTCCATCTTTTATATTTCATTTCAGCATGGCCATCCCTGTTTCTATAGAATAAGACAATGTGGGGGTTGAAATGATTATGGAGTTCTTCAGTGTGAGGATGAAGCCATGATTTAATATCCATCAACATTCTCAGTGAAACTGCTTCTATTTGTTTGACTCTTTACAGCCATAAAGAAGCTCTGAAAATAAATGCTATAATCATGCATTGCTACAACATAACCTTTAGTTTACCAGGTACAGTGATTGCATTGTGTTTTTATTTAGCCATTTTCAAATGTTCCCAAATAGAGCATTGATATCTTCATGTGTATGGCCCACCATAAGGAAGCCAAGTTCAATCTATGATACAAAATATTTATATACAAATGGATTGCATCTGAAACAATACCTACCTCATCAAAGACTTGAATCTGGACTAGGCATGCCAAAAAAGATAGAACACACCGATTTTTATTTTCTCTTGCTGTATTATCCAATTGAATGTAGAGCTTTTTAGGAAATTGCTGAGAAGATCGTTGTAAGTTCATAAAATGGGCTTGAAAGACTTATTGAGAGATTGATTTTTCATAAATTAATTACTGAAACAAAGCAATTTTTATTTACCTGCAATAGAATATTTGTTTTAAGGTTGGGATCATGAGGCCATTGCATGTAATCAAGATAAATCATGGCATAATGACCATGAACTATTGCTCCAGTTATATGTGTTTGAAAGTGCCATAGGTTAGAATCTGTCTTTTGTAACCGCTTTGTGTGTGGTAACTGGGTGCTGTTCTGGTCCATGCCATCAATAATAATGGACATCCCATTCTTATCAGTTTCAGCACGCTTTCGGATACAATGATACCACCTTCTCTGATCCCTACCATGACAGAAATAATGAACATATATGGGTGAAATAGTATGTAGCTATGCATGCATACATATATACATACATACATACATACATACATACATACATACATACATACATACATACATACATACATACATACATACATACATACATACATACATACATACATACATACATACATACATACATACATACATACATACATACATACATACATACATACATACATACATACATACATACATACATACATACATACATACATACATACATACATACATACATACATACATACATACATACATACATACATACATACATACATACATACATACATACATACATACATACATACATACATACATACATACATACATACATACATACATACATACATACATACATACATACATACATACATACATACATACATACATACATACATACATACATACATACATACATACATACATACATACATACATACATACATACATACATACATACATACATACATACATACATACATACATACATACATACATACATACATACATACATACATACATACATACATACATACATACATACATACATACATACATACACATACATACATACATACATACACACACACACACACACACACACACACACACACACACACACACACACACACACACACACACACACACACACACATACATACATACATACATACATACATACATACATACATACATACATACATACATACATACATACATACATACATCCATACATACATACATACATACATACATACATTCATCCATCCATCCATCCATCCATCCATCCATACATACATACATACATACATACATACATACATACATACATACATACATACATACATACATACATCCATCCATCCATCCATCCATCCATCCATACATACATACATACATACATACATACATACATACATACATACATACATACATACATACATACATACATACATACATACATACATACAGACATACATACATACATACATACATACATACATACATACATAAATACATACATACGTACGTACATACATACGTACGTACATACATCCATATATGTATGCAGCATCAATACATACAAGCATACATTTGCAATTTCGTTGATTTATCTATTTTTTGTAAATGCTACGCATTTTAGGGGCAGTATACAAGTGCATATCTAATTTATGCCATTACTTGCCTATGTGTATATTACATGCACATGAATTATTATTATTATTATTATTATTAGTTCACTCAATTGCACTATCTTAGTTGGATCCATTGTTTTCTCTTTCTCAGATTTTATAATGCTGCATATGTCACATTTTGTAAATCTGTTTTCCATAAATTTACGTGATTATACATATTTTAAAAATGCAGCATTAACTATTAGAAACAAACCTTTGGAATGTTGACGTGGCTGAAATGTTCTTCCCAAAGGCGAAAGAATTAATTGAGTTTTACTTACAATGCTGTCTTTTTTCTGTTAGTCATATCAACCACCATTCTTTGGTATACTGATAGTTTTGAAAGATTACTGGGCAAATGGGTTTTGAAATGACAACTATCAATGCGGATTTCTTAATTGTCTGCTATGAATAGTGTTACAGAAGAGCTGAGAGGGTTTAAATCCTCATCTCAAACTCCGCCACTCCAGCATCCGCATCTGGCCGATAATGGGAGTAGTAGTCACTCGACGAGCACAAAGTGGGTTAACTTATGTCCAGCAGTGGCGGAATCAGCAGACGAAAAGAAATTACTGCTGGCCGAGATAGGGGGAAAAAAACGTCCAATCATTTACGAAAGGTGGGGGGGGGGGTTGGAATTTGGTTACTAGTGGGTGACCTTACAATAACATACATGCATCATACTGTATACTTTTCTTCATCGCTGTTTTGTATCCATTGCAGCTATGTAGAAGTACGTTGTATAATTTAGCGCGGATTGATTTTGGATTAACAAATAGAAAATAATAGTATTGATTAAACTCAATGGTGAAGGTGACCTCGCTTTGGGGAGGGGTCCACCCCTTGCTCTCTCGTCATGCAATTGAGTATTTCGGGTGCCCATAAAGTCCTGGTGGTCTACCTCCATGAAGATCATCGAATGGTGTGCTGTGGAGCGGCTGCCGCCTGCCGGGTTAATACCGATCTGCGGTCTGTGATTTTTGGCCTCAAGCGGTGGAGCGATTGCTAAAATTCGGGGGGTGCATGGGGCGTGCTCGGGTGATGGGGGGGGGGGGGGGGGGGGGGAGGAGGAGGGAACAGATAAAACTAAGCGTGAGAGCTGCCATTGATTTCGAGACTTGTTGAGAGGGTTGGGATCATCTGATTCGAGTTGCATGGTTGACGAGGGGTTGGTGCACACAGGGGAAAAATGCGGTGAATCTAGCTTTGATTTATGAATTGATTTGTTCTCGGGAGTCATGCGCTAAATCAATGATTGATTTCATAGTTAAATCAATGAAAAATCTATTTGACAATCACGCAGAAATCACGCATGCAGAATATTTATCAATTGATTTTATTACCGAACGAATCAATTGTAATATACATTGTAAAATCCACAAAAAATCACTAAGTGATTATGCACACGATTTTAGTATTGTGAATCCCTTGTAGAATCAAGCGCACGATTTCATAAGTGATTTCTCACATGATTATTATATGATCACAAGGCTAAACATTAGAATGAGACAAAGAGAAAGATGGCGTCAGTCCTAGGGTGTGTAACCGATTTTCAGGTTTTGTAGGTTAATCGGTTATTCACGATTTTTTTACCTATTCGGTCGACTATGCACTTAGTAGAATAGCAGGTTATCGATTGCAGAATTTCCTTTAGTTGAAATAACTGATTCTGTTTTTCTTAGTCGCGATTAGTCGATATTCGTTTCCTTCATATGCAAAAATCGGTAGCAAATCGATTACCCCTTTTAATATGCCCTTATCCCTTAATAACAGCATGTACATACCAGGTTACCCCACTGACACACCAGCAAAGTGTATAGCCGGCCAACCAACTAACCTACACATCGTTAGACCAACATGAGTTTAATTCACACACACACACACACACACACACACACACACACACACACACACACACACACACACACACACACACACACACACACACACACACACACACACACACACACACACACACACACACACACACACACACACACACACACACACACACACACACACAACACACACACACACACACACACACACACACACACACACCAATAGCTCTACACATCACACACTAGAACAGTGAGCATAACAGTGAGCACTACCACCACAGTGGCATAGGAACGGTTCAAAAAGTGGTAGGACTGAAATTAATTATTCATAAGTGGGTGTAGTAAAACGAAGCTGTCAGTGGCCTAAATCATATGAAGCATGGGTGCACCAAACGCTGCCATAATGCATGCATTCCTATGTAAGCGTATGACGTAATCAGACATAATATCCGTCTTAATTACGTCATGGCCCGCGAGACTCTTGAGCGATATGGTTAAGCTTATAAGACAGTTTCAAACAGTACAGGATGTGGAAAATTCTTACTTGTTGGTGCTATCAATGCAGTGGAGAATCGGATTGAGGATTCGATGATACACGTAGAGCAGAGACAGTGCAGCACGATTGGGGTTGCCAAAACATTTCTACGACACACGATTTCATAACAACAGTTAAGATGGATATTAGAAGACTACAAGCTAAGTATACATGTATATGTATTGCATAGTTGTTTGCATACATTTTTGATTTCCTACTGTCAATATCCTAGCTTGGTGCAGCATTGCCGTATATAGAGCCTTTTACGTGTCTTTGATGCACATTTGCTGCGTGCGCGGCAATGTCTAGTAGTAGTAGTAGCCCTAAAGAACCTTGCTGTGCAATCACTTCTGAATATTCGACAAAAGGGACCTAATGCATGTTATTTTTATTTGATATTATGCGAGATTTCTACAACTTCTTTCTTATGCACTTGAAATTCGATTATCTATGTTAAATGGCGGTGTACATTTTTAATTACGCGTTTTAATTACGCGTACATTTCAATTGCATGCGTCCGCTTTGAGGCTCGTTTTTGAAAAATTAAATATTATAAACAATTATAGACAACCCTTTTTATCTCGAAAAACGAAATAAATATAGCTTAGTCCCTGCTCTTGTGGTTACGGAGACGCGCGTATTTTTTTAGATGGGAGCGGAGGGTATTATATGCGGGACTTTACGGTTATAATCGTAGCATCATGTATTTGAGGGTCAGAATCGCTACCATACCGACGCCTACGTATACGTTGGTGATTTAGTAATGTTCTTTGACTCCTAGGACCACAAATTGTCTATAAAAATAACAAACTAGATGTCGATTCCGTTCCGAAAATGGACAGACATAGGCAATCAGCTCCTTTCTGCTCGCCGTGATCTTGCTTCTCGCGAATCCATTAACAGATTGATGATTATAATTTTATTCATAAATATGGTCCCAAACAGTGAGGGGGCTTAGCCCCCCCATTATCAAAAGTGGGGGGGCTACAGCCCCCCCCCCCCCTCCCCCCCCCCCTCCCCGCTTCCTACGCCTATGGCCACCAGCACACAGTCCCACACACCGGGTTTCATTGATCAAAACCTTAGAGGGGAATTTTAAAAATTTGTTGCTAAGGCAACTCTGAGGTTGTCTCACTTATTGCCAAGGAGTGGCAACAATATGGCAAATGTCCCACATGCATGCGCTCCATACACCAACCCATATGTACACCAAAGGCATGCACTACATGTAACAACAAGATAACATTTATCACATATGCAGTTTCCTTCATACGTGTACCCATAATTCTGCCTTACATGTAGTGTGTTCTTAGCCTACCCCTATCAGAGGTCATCTGCCTGGTAGTGATCAACAGGATAGGCTAAGAACACTAACAGGTTCTTTTTATTTATCTGAACCTGCGTCAGCAGGTTCAATATAGGATTGATTGAGGAATGATGAATGTCATTAAAAATTTTAAATCGCGTCGGGAGGGACAACGGAGAAACGGATCACTTATCTCGTTGCAGCAATCGAACGACAACACCAAGATCTACGTTTTCATGCTAGTTTCATGTCATTAAACTATGCGCTTCCAGACAAACAAAGAACCTGCTTCTCGTGCCCATTCCAAAAAAAATTGTTCGTCGTCGTCGTCGTCGTCGTCGTCGTCTTCCTTAGGAAGGTATAACTCGAGCTACGAACGGTTTTAAAGAACGACAATAGTACCAATCTCTTCAGAATTTACCGGCACGTTATCCTAGCATGTCATTTGGACACATATCACATCTAGAAAGAAACTACAGCGAGAAATACCCTATTTTGTTGCAAGTTCTATGGCCATCTAGCAAGTTCTAGCAAGTTCTTAATAAAATGTATAATTTTAGGGAGTATAAATACTCCAACAGGCACTAAATTTATTTGGTGTTCCTATCGCAGTTTAGTCGTTACCTTACTTTGGCTAGTGAAGTTGTTTTTCTAAAAATACCTTCGCGTAATCAAAAGAAGAGATCTAAGCAACGAGCGGAATACCTCCAAAAACGAGAAAATATTTTATCACAAGAGAACAAGGCTAAAGCCCGAGCGCGCTACAAGGCCGACCCTGAAAAGAAGAAGGCCTCTGTACGCGACACCTACAACGCAAATGCTCTATCTAAGCGTACTGCTAAAAGGCAGCGATATCAAGAGGGCGTCGAGGAGAACCGTGCTGCTAAAAGGCAGCGATATCAAGAGGGCGTCGAGGAGAACCGTGCTGCTAAAAGGCAGCGATATCAAGAGGGCGTCGAGGAGAACCGTGCTGCTAAAAGGCAGCGATATCAAGAGGGCGTCGAGGAGAACCGTGCTGCTAAAAGGCGGATATACAGGGGCAATTCAGCTACCATTAACGCAGCTAGAAGGAGTCGGTATTGGAAGGGTCGTAGAACTACCACTACCACCCAAAGGTATGTTATAGCATGCTGTATGTAGCATTTAAAATCTAAGGGCTGCTTTGCACGTGGCTCATGGCTTCCCTGTCATGCACACATTAACACATTTCTTGTATGCCTGCATACCGTATTATCAGATGTACAGTAAGGCTTCCCAGTTTCCTTGTACACGTAAAGGTCAATGTTTGTACAAAAGGTATTTGTGCATGCATCTGTGTCTGTACATTATTGTATATTAGTTATCTGATGTTGAAGAAAGGACTAGACACGTGTTTATAGTACAAGTCTGTCATGCGCATCCACCCTTTGCTGCAGCTGTGTTTAATTGTTATCAGATGTACAGTAAGGCTTCCCACAAGTAAAAGTTCCCCCATGTACATGTAAAGGGTTAGGTCAATCTTTGTACATGTCACGTTGTTTTAAAGGTCCACTACACGTGTGTACAGAAGTGTTACCCAAAATTGAGTTGTATGAAAATGAAATAATTCATGTAATGCGCAATTGGTGAAATGTTTTGATGCATGTATAAGGCATAATGTGTGGTAAAATAAAAGTACTGCAACCCTATCTTCTCCCATATAGTTACTCCCTGTTTGAGCCCAACTCTCGCACACTAGCAGAGTATGGAGTGAGTCTTGAAAAAGCAATTCTTAGGGATAGTGAGCTTCTCAGTGAAGTGGGGCAGCGGTGCTGCCCCCGCCAGCGCTACCAGCAGCACCGCTGCCCCCGCCAGCGCTACCAGCAGCAGCGCTGCCCCCGCCAGCGCTACCAGCAGTAGCGCTGCCCCCGCCAATGCTGCCCCCGCCTTTTTTCCTGCCCCCGCCACCCGCATGGCCATATCCAAGACGGGGGGGGGAGAAAAGGAAGAGGAGGGAGAAGAGGCCGAGGACGTGGAACTATAATTAATTATATTAAAAACAATTATACTTATCATTATTAATTAACTATGTGTTCTATAATTTATTACATTAATTATTAAAGTCTTATTGTAAAAGTTTATACGTTCTTTGACACGGAGAAAAAAAAAGAAAAAAAAACTTATGAAACAAGTAAATAAAAACATTCTCTAACGAGAAAGTTGGTGGGCATATAGGATTGACAATGTTGGTGTAAAAAGCACGGAAACAAGTGTGACAGAAATGTTACTGGAAAATTGAAATAGGCCTATATTTAGCCCATTTTCTCAGGCGTGCGCTGCCTAAATGTGACTGGGCTAAATATAGGCCTATTTCAATTTTCCAGTAACATTTCTGTCACACTTGTTTCCGTGCTTTTTACACCAACATTGTCAATCCTATATGCCCACCAACTTTCTCGTTAGAGAATGTTTTTATTTACTTGTTTTTATTTTACTCTCTGCATGAAATGCTCCCTAAATGGCTGTATGATCAATGTGATACAGCCAGCATGACAAAAAGCTTCAGCAACAACTCAAATAGAAGGGACATTGCAGGCTTTGTGTGCTACAAGGCTCTGCGGACTTCATGTGATGCATGCATGTAGATTTGTGGTGTGCTTGGCATTTGTATTTGGTGATGTAAGATCTGTATGTGTGAATGCAGATAGTTGCAGAAGGTGCTGGTATGGAACTTTGGACAATGATGGACTTGCTGAAAGCAGACACGAGGTATATCTTTTAGATAAGAACTATGTAATAGGTAGTTGTGGGTGATTATGTAATCTTTTCCTTCCCACTTGACCTGTTGACAGCAATACAGATGCCTGTGCATATAATAATATAACATCCAGCCATTTTTGCCACTGAGTATCCACATGTGTGAGGTGTACTGGTATGTCATCATAGTGTTTAGGTGATGGTCTGTGTACATGTGATGGTGGCCCGGTAGGTTACACTCTTGTCTGATGTGCTTCAAGTATTTATTGTATTGTGCTCAAGACATGATGGTACCTCTGTTTTGCTTAAAGCAATGACGCAATTAGCGTTTTGACCGTAAGCAAGAAGAGTGTATACACTATGAGGATGATGAGTACCGGTCAGAGGGAATGAAAACTATGCGAAGAATATGAAAGTCAACACTGTCAAGATGTCACCCATGCACTAGTACTAGATATGTGTTGGCACATTACTAAATATAGTACTGTACAACGACGATGGGAAAGCACCATGCTGGTTAGACTAAAAATAAATGTGGTATGCGCTAATGTCCATCCGGGGACCCGGGTGTACAAAAAATGTTTTTACCGTTCGGTTGAAGGATCTAGTTACCCTGGATGCTACCGATAGGATTACCAACCTTCCGAGGAGTTTGATATTGTACTTGATAAACACGATGCGGTCTCGAAGCCATGGTAGCAGAGGAGGGGGTGTATGAACGACCCCCCTCTCCAAAGCTGGGTTTAATACCGTCACCAATGAGTAAGTATATACCGTACGGGGGCGGATACAGGGCCTGAAGTGTACAGTCCCCCCTCCCTTTCCCCCTCCCCCTCCGCTTTGAGTATCGCGGGTCTGACCTGTAAATCCCCCTTTTCGAAAATCCCCTGCCGTATGATGCATTATGTTATTGTAAGGTCAGCTATTAACCAAATTCGACCCCCCTCTTCCTGAAGGCCGCGTACCCCATTGAAGATTTGTTAGAAATAGCCATTCGTCCATGAAACAAATATTAAGAAGTGTTCGTGGCAAACTCCTTTGTGTAATCGACGGCCATTGAACGCGTGGAAACTAGGTCCTCCGCCCAAAAATTTTGAAATGGATATGCTGTCCCATAGCAACGAACCTGACAACCGATGTCCTTTGGAATGCGCTATACACTAAGCACACTGAGTACAATAAACACCTATAAGCCATACTATGCTAAAGAAACACCTCTGACCTTCCTGTGATCATATAAATCTCGTGGCCTTACCGTAAAAAAACGTGTTAGTTTAGTGAATGGAAGTGAGGGACTTATTTCAGCGCGCATGGACCCCGTGAGTTCTAATGGCTATAGCCACTCTCACAAAGTTCCATGGGTTATAAAACAACGTTTTCCGTGTACGTCGTGTCTAGTTTTGCTTCTTTTTATTCCACGCGTGCGGTCACGGATTTTCTGAAGCAGTTTTCAAACAGTCTAAAAGTAGCCATTTTGTTGGCTATTTGGTTATGAAGTGCCAAGTGATGTCTTTGTATCATTATGCTTTTCGCTTCATCAGTCAAGAGGATCTCACATGCACATGAGCGTGTGCGGAAAATGATAAAACTTGAAGCTTTTCTGATGTGTACTACAGCTCAGGAGATTGAAGACGAACGTGCAGTGGATTGCTGGTTGAAGATGTAAGTACACAAAGTATTATGATTGTACATTACTAAATATAGTACTGTACAACGACGATGGGAAAGCACCATGCTGGTTAGACTAAAAATAAATGTGGTATGCGCTAATGTCCATCCGGGGACCCGGGTGTACAAAAAATGTTTTTACCGTTCGGTTGAAGGATCTAGTTACCCTGGATGCTACCGATAGGATTACCAACCTTCCGAGGAGTTTGATATTGTACTTGATAAACACGATGCGGTCTCGAAGCCATGGTAGCAGAGGAGGGGGTGTATGAACGACCCCCCTCTCCAAAGCTGGGTTTAATACCGTCACCAATGAGTAAGTATATACCGTACGGGGGCGGATACAGGGCCTGAAGTGTACAGTCCCCCCTCCCTTTCCCCCTCCCCCTCCGCTTTGAGTATCGCGGGTCTGACCTGTAAATCCCCCTTTTCGAAAATCCCCTGCCGTATGATGCATTATGTTATTGTAAGGTCAGCTATTAACCAAATTCGACCCCCCTCTTCCTGAAGGCCGCGTACCCCATTGAAGATTTGTTAGAAATAGCCATTCGTCCATGAAACAAATATTAAGAAGTGTTCGTGGCAAACTCCTTTGTGTAATCGACGGCCATTGAACGCGTGGAAACTAGGTCCTCCGCCCAAAAATTTTGAAATGGATATGCTGTCCCATAGCAACGAACCTGACAACCGATGTCCTTTGGAATGCGCTATACACTAAGCACACTGAGTACAATAAACACCTATAAGCCATACTATGCTAAAGAAACACCTCTGACCTTCCTGTGATCATATAAATCTCGTGGCCTTACCGTAAAAAAACGTGTTAGTTTAGTGAATGGAAGTGAGGGACTTATTTCAGCGCGCATGGACCCCGTGAGTTCTAATGGCTATAGCCACTCTCACAAAGTTCCATGGGTTATAAAACAACGTTTTCCGTGTACGTCGTGTCTAGTTTTGCTTCTTTTTATTCCACGCGTGCGGTCACGGATTTTCTGAAGCAGTTTTCAAACAGTCTAAAAGTAGCCATTTTGTTGGCTATTTGGTTATGAAGTGCCAAGTGATGTCTTTGTATCATTATGCTTTTCGCTTCATCAGTCAAGAGGATCTCACATGCACATGAGCGTGTGCGGAAAATGATAAAACTTGAAGCTTTTCTGATGTGTACTACAGCTCAGGAGATTGAAGACGAACGTGCAGTGGATTGCTGGTTGAAGATGTAAGTACACAAAGTATTATGATTTTATTCTTTTTTATGGAGGAGGGATAGCAGCTACAACTTGTGGGGAAATACTTATTAGGTGTTCCTTCACTATACATAGGAGATGCTGTACTTTATCAGTAATTGCAGTGTATGATAGGCTAAGTCGTGTGAACTTAGCATGAATGGACTCAACCCCTTGTTCACCAAGTAGGCCAAATCCAACATGGAAAGACTTTGCCCATGGAACAGCATGGTCTTCCAATACATGCATTTTTGTGGGGACTGTTGCCTGGGGGAAGGATTCACGGAAGAACATCATGAACTCTCCCACAGCCTCCGCTGTAAAAAATAATATTGTTGTCTTAGTTCACATAAACACCTGAAGGTCCATTACCAACCTAAGGCATGAGCTTGTGTATCATCAATGAAATTGTGGTCGTAGATGTTATGGCATCTTGCAACATAGCGAATACTTTAACCAGGATCTCAGTACGATGTTCTGCCTGTGCAGATCGATGAGGCAATTTATTCTTGGCTGTTTCACATAGAGACCTGCACAGCTTCTGAATGTCGCATTCCTGAAAAAGTGTAGGAGATGTCTCATTCATGTGTTTGTACGTACTACACTTGTGGTACCTTTAGAGCCTTATGTACATGATTTCCAACAAAGACACCACCAAAATACTGTTGATGGTGCACTCAAACTGACTGTAATGCATCATCCAACGCCTTAACAAAGGGGCCTTCTTGTTTAGAAAACTCCTTTTCCACTATAGCTTTAGATTTAGCTACCTCTGCTTCCTAGCAAAATCATGGCCTGTATCACACATTTTGTTTAGTGCATATGGCTTACTAAGGTTACCATGATGTTTCTTTTTTTCTTTCTTCACATTGCACAAAAAAATCAGCAGTGACTGGGTCTTTCTCCCCAATCACCAGGGATACATATGTTGTCTGCTGCAATACAGCATATGCCTCCTCGGCTTGCTTTAGCTCAGATTGCAATAAGCGAAGCATTTGCAGCATTTGCTCATGGCTACATGTGTCAAAGCTGGAGGGGGCTTCCTCACTTGAAAGTAGGGCCATAGTTCAAGGTCAAGGGCATGACACTCATCTTCAAGCAAACCATAAAGCTTTGTAAAGATGTCCAAAGTGATGTGAAGCCCCGGGGGGCAAACCTTGTGCACGTGTGTTTTGTGGGTGTGTATGTGCACACGTATGTGCGTGTATGCATGTATGTGTAGTTATGCAAAAAAAATGACGAAATTCATGTTTACCTGTTCAATAGGGATGCTAAATATAGGTTCCGTGATGCAGTTGTAAAAGTGCTGTACTTGTTTCCTGCTCACTCGTGATGCAATGTAGCGCTGACGGTCAGTGCATATGGATTCATATGTTCTTGGTGGTGCATGTCCTCTGGCTGAGAGAGGTTTTACCATGTTCTCATGGAAGACCAAGCAATACAAGCATGGGTAGCATCCTATTACAAAGGTGAAATATTGGTATGCATTTTTTTGGCCCCAGTTTTTCACATACCACTTGCTCCAGATAGCCCATACATTCTAGTAATGAACTCATAGTCCCCACACATGAACAATTTCAATGTGTATTTCCTGTTTGTGTAATGTTCATTTTATTCTTTATGCTGTCATGTTAGATAACTGTTCATACCTCCATTCCATCCCTTGCAGATGTGCTACTTGATCATTGTAGCGGTAAAGGACTATATGGAGGTTGGTGACAGTGTCTCCCGCTTCAAAGCAGCAAAACACGCAGGTATTGTGGACTGAATTAGGTGCTAGAACATTCACTATTTGAAAGGTCATTTTGAAGGATCTGCCTCCTTTGTCCCCTCCTATTTTTAGCCATACCTCACTGGCAGGGATGACCCCATCATGCCAGGTAAGCCGTCCTTTCCTGCATTAGGCTTCAAAACAAATTAATTGTATATCAGTGTGTGTCTTAAGCACCTAACCTTTGATTCTCTTCCAAAACTTCAACAACCTTTAGAACCAGATCTGATATGTAAACCAAAGCAGCTCCCCTAAGCTCCTCACCACCAGAAGTGGATGGAAATGAAAATAGAGCCATCTCTCCTTTCAAGTTGTCGCCCACGATTCGTCTGCAGATGTTGCGCATCCTCTCCTCCCCAGCTAGAGAAACACCTGATGCTTTGAGCCACCTGAACAAACAATAGGTTAATTTTTATGATGTGTATAAAGTTCTTTTCCGTCTTAGAAGCCTCAGTCTATTCCAGGGAATAGTAAGGCCAGTTTTAATGGCCAATACTTCAGCTGGGCCAATTGAGACGTTTGTTATCCCTGCCTTCTCCAGCAATGACTTCTTCTCTTCATCATTCAATGTGAGCACCTCGCTCTCAAGCAGGGCGGATGGTTCCCCTCCACCAATGACTCTTTTAGCTGTGTGCATCTCTTAACACCGTATTTTGACTGTCCTGGAACAAACAGCTGTAGTTGGATGCCAGGCTTTTGTTAAATTCATGAATATCATTGGCTACAAGGTATGGTGGTCAAACATAACATAACAATTTAAGTGGCACTGAATACACCTAACCGTCCCTCCTGTAGCCAGCTGTACTGTGGTTTGATCAGGGCTGGTGGAGATGGCCCTGTTCAACAATCCCGCTGCTTCTCTTTCCTCACCAACAGTAAGGGATTGTGTGCACTCATGTTCTTCATAGTACCCAGCCTTTACATCCCTATGGCACACTACACACTGAACCAGAACATCTTTTAGCAGCAGTGTATAAGGTTGGATGCTGGTCTGATCTCAGTGGGGACCAAGCCACCATCCAGCAAGCAGCAAGGGCACACTGTGGCTGAGGCTGTCACTTGCTCTACAATGCAACTGGTGCAGGCCAGCTTTCCACATGGTAGTTCAAGGGGCTGTGAAAGCACGTTTGCACATACCACACATTTCAACTCATCGAGGACTGTCATGTTGTTCTGGCTTGACAATGGTGGGTACGGCTCCCATGAGAAGACTGGAGGAGGGGCAATTTTCCAAAGATCTGCAGCTACCATGTTTGGTGTGAGGCCTGGTTGATGTCCTCTGCCAACAGTGAGCTTTCTGGAGTTCCCTCCTTTTGCAACAACTTTGAAGTGCTCACACACCTGCGTATTGCGTGTGAACTCTAGCAGGGATGTATAGATATATGTACCTTACACCCTTCATTTCTACGTTCCTCCCATTCCATTGGTGTCAGTGTACACTTATGGTGCACTTTTTCTGCCCTGGCACAGATGATTCTCTTCATTGACAGGTGACAGCACTCACAAAAGCGTTCTGGATGCATGTGAGCATTGTCAGTGGAGGTGTTG
This sequence comes from Eunapius fragilis, assembly GCA_963681505.1. Taxonomy (NCBI): domain Eukaryota; kingdom Metazoa; phylum Porifera; class Demospongiae; order Spongillida; family Spongillidae; genus Eunapius; species Eunapius fragilis. Next base: position 3,556,916 of record OY811977.1, on the reverse strand, counting down.
ATTGCAAAAGCTGTTAAAAGGTCATCTGTGAATCCTTTGCACTCATAAGTGCTCTTCTTTTGCCCACTCTTCATTAGCCACAAACTCTGCAGTGCAGCGGCAGTTGTTTTGTGTGGTAATCCATCCCTGCCGCAACATGCATCGATTATTCAAGGTTTTTCTGGTGACAGAAAATCCGTGACCAGATCTGGTTCGTCAGTTCCGTTACTGACATGCCTTGGCTTGACCGACAGACTAGTCTTACCTCCAGATCAACTTCGGGTAGCCCGTTCTATTCGATCTCGTTCCCACCTAACCGAAATAAGTACCGCATGGGGTTATAAACACGGCTTGCGCATACGGTAGACCTGAAATTTGGAAAGTGCGCGAGGACTATAAATAAAAGAGCATGAAAGGTTGTGTTGTATATTAGTTTTAAATATTGCATTTACTACTTCTTCTGAGAAGTTGTGAGCTTTGAAACATAAGCATTTATAATGAGGTGTTTCCTCGCTATCTATTATTCAGGTACCGTAATGTTCTAATTATAAACCTAGTTTCCAGCCGCATACAACCGTGGAGGTACCTCCGTCTTTGCAATAACTATTAATAATCCCAATTAGTGCAAACTAGCCACTCCTACATGTGGTATGCATGCTAAGCTCATTGCTTTGGTCATTTAACTACAACATCAAAAAACAGCTAGGTCTGGGCACGGCTGACTGACGATAAGTGGCACGTGATGATCGTGTTACGCATCTTGTATGTGGGGTATATCTCACTAACTATTCAATTGAAGTGCGATTTGAAGACCCTGAGTTCTGAAAAAATGATGATAAATACATGTAAGTGCACTGACTGCTCTCATATAATCCGTTAGCACATAAGGAAAATATCATTTGGTTGGGAAACTATTGATGACTGAATAACGAAATGAGATAAAATGAATGGACATTGCACAGTGGTTTAAAACCATAGGTGACCAGGACATTTTCAAATTGTTTGAGAACCAATAAACCTAAATTTTTGTATTGTTGCTTATAATGAGGTGATGCTAAGTAAATCATGATATTAATTATGGTTAATTAATTAAAATCTAATCAAAACAATCAAGTTTAACTATATATCCAACTGTAATGAACTGAAACATTTTAACAAAACATTTTAATAATACTAAACATTTACTACCATATCATAGCAATTAATGTTAATAGTCATTTCAGAATAATTTATTAAAATCAACCCAATGAAATCAAAATATTTTGATCTTAATATGACTTAATCGTTCGGTAGATCGCTTATAAACGTACCGAAGGGATTCCTTCAGCTCATTGTACTCCCCTAGTATAAACATGTACACGTACAGACAACAAAAGACAAAAGTGCGCGCGCACGAAGCACTCTCGTTTCTAACAAAAACAGCATAGACGGCGCATCATTAAGAACACAAATGCTATCTATCAGACAGCACTAAGGCCCGAGAACAGCTTCGCTTGCATCGTAGCGTAGTGGCTTTAATAGTCCCCAGTCTCTTATTTGTGGCTATTTTTACCCGTTATTAACAAATTATCGTTATAGTATTGATCTGTTACGAAGTGTTTTGTCGCGTCCGTTTAAGAATCGGCAGGATTCGGCGAGCATTATACTAAGGGCCAACGTTAGATGAAAGTATTTAAACACACAACACAGTATATAGCGCTCTAGCTTCGTTGAGCAATGAATCTAAAGTAGATTTGGGTAAAAATGGCGTCATTTTGGACCACAAATAAACAAATATCTTTAGCAAAATTCATGAGAATGTCATAAATCAAGTATCATTGAAATGCTAATAAAAAGTTCTATCTAATCCATTCCTTTATAATTGACTTTGTACTGTCGGATACATAACTAGCTCATGTTTTTAGGCTAGGTGGAAAATGGCATGATTAATGCTTTCCCTTCACACGGCTCTTTACACTTTGTGAATCCTTACAGATTTATCTAATATTGTGATACTGTAGGGTATTACACAACAGTTTTTCCACTTGAAATGAAAAATCCTTTCCTACCAAATGTCCTGGTCCTAAACCACTGTGCATTGGAAACCTTTCATAATTAATGTGGAAGTGCGGATATACGTACCTAAGATGCAAAAAACTACTCATAAAATGCCAAATAGTCCCCACATTGCAAATCCGAGAGCACCTAGTCAATTCTAGGTTTTGTTCTGCAGTAAGTTGCAGTTTTCTGAAATAATTACGCAATGACCGAATACCACGTAATCCTTTTGACCGCCCATTTCTCGATATGAGATACATTACCTCCACAGGCACTAGTACTGGCTTGAGACAGTTAAAATGTATTCAATTTTACACCGAGGGTGAGCACAATCCTCGCAGAAGAGAGGAGGAGGAGGGGGGGGGGGGGGGGGGGGGGGAATATGAGAAAGTTGGTGGCATACAGAATTTGAAGGCAATGGTGGTGTAAAAAGGAAGGAAACAAAAAGGGAAAATGGAATAGTCCTATATTTAGGACATTTCTATATGCAGGATATAGTTTGTTGTTCGTGTGCTAAATATATAGGACTATTCCATCTTCACTTATTATTAGACCCTTGTTTCCTTCCTTTTCACACCACCATTGCCTTCAAATCCTATATGCCACCAACTTTCTCATAGAGAATGTTTTTTATTTACTTGTAGCAGTTTTATTGCGCACAGCCTTTGTTTAGCAACATATGCATATCCATGTACGGCCATTGATATATTAGCTATAATTTAAACAATGATGTGAATTAATTAAATCAATGAAATAACAAGACGCGCATGACGTCAATGCATTCCTCTGTTTACGAACTTCAGAGTTATTCAATGCCTTTACTATTTAAAAGTGCTGCATGCAGCATGTATGTCTCGTAGGCTTTTTCATATAATTACATGACTGCCAAAGGTCAGCTGGCCGGTCAAGCTGACCTAATTCCTCCTCCTTCTCCTCCTTCTTGAACACGCATAACTCAGGATAGGAACACATTTAAAGAATGGAAATTCCACCAATAACTTCAGAATTGGCTGGAAGAGTGCCTACTATGATCAAATAGTGGATGGTCTATTTTGGTAATTGTATCGTCAGATTTGGGCCGTACTAAACGTTACTCGCACCATTACGGCCGAATCTTGACAAGTTTAGAATTGTCGATACCAAGCCAGAAAACTGCAGGAGCAGTAGCAAATGATTTACAATCAACTATACGGTCAGTGTAAGACGTGTAATTGGATATGAGAAATGAAACAGTAACTAACAACATTTTCTATGAGAAAGTTGGTGAGATATAGGATTTGAAGGCAATGGTTGTAAAAAGCAAGGGAACAAGGGTCTGTAATAGTAAAGGAAAATGTCATAGTCCTATATTTAGCACACAAACGTTATATATGGTACAAACGGGCTAAATATAGGACTATGACAATTTCCTTTACTATTACAGACCCTTGTTTCCTTGCTTTTTACACCACTATTGCCTTCAAATCCTATGTCTCACCAATTTTCTCATAGAGACATGTGGTGCAAACCAATATGAAATGAGCATTGAATTTATTGCTGACTGCTGTATTAAATGTGTAAGCAACCAATTCATAGGGCATTATGCAGCAGTGCATCACGCGTGTATCAAATGCACTGATTAATAAACTACCATGCATAAACAGCATGCAGCTATAATGTTTGGCTTTCGCACAGAAACTCTAACATATCTACATGATTAGTGCACATGTGCATATAGGGGTTGGTCTGTTATATGTTATTTTTTGGGGTGGGGGTGGCAGGGAAGGTGGTGTATGGTTACAGTTCAGCTAATCCTAATGTGTACTATAATACTATATGAAGGATTTTCCAACATGAGGCGACATATCCTTTAGGTTATGAGGAGTCCAGCAGACATGTTTTCCTGCAGGCACAGTATCTCCCCCAAGCTTTTTTTGACACTAAATGAAAGCAGGTTTATACAGATGCTCTAGAACATTAAGGCATTTCGCCTCTTCTGGTGGGTACAGAAGTGACCTCGGATGCCAAAAATAGCTCCTTCGGGACATGGTATTGAATCACGTTTCACCAGCAGACAGGGAGCTTTTATTTCATGTACCAGCTGATTGGTGTAAAGGGATGCATTTGCTTTCCATGAGAATGATTTTAACCATACCTGAGTTGCAGAAAACAACATGGGTACAGGTTGCTCCTTCCCTGTTCCCTGGTCTTACATGCCCTTCCATGCTCATTGCTTCCCTCACACCCTCCCCTATTCACTGCTCCCTCATGTCCTCTCCCCACACCCTCCCCTGTTCCCCTGTTTGCTGCTCTCTCACATCCTCCCCTGTTCACTGCTCCCCTACACCCTCCCCTGGTAACTTCGCATCCTCCCCTGTTCACTGCTCCCCTCACACCCTCCCCTGGTAACTTCACATCCTCCCCTGTTCACTGCTCCCCTCACACACTCTCCTGTTCACTGCTCCCTCATGCCCTCCCCTGCCCTAGCCTGTTCACTGTTCCCCTCACATAAAAAGTGTTTTTTACCAACCTGATGACCGAAGTTGTAATCGATGAATTTATGTTCTGGTAAAAGCAGATTTTCATTTTGGAATAAAAACCTACTACATGTATATAAAATTAGTTTCAGCATAGTTGAAATAATCGATTTTGAATTGCCTTAAAATTTATACAGCTTCATGTTCCTTCATCCGTAGTCAGTGTTTACACCATCATAACCTTAATGCTCTAGTACACATTAATAAATTCATGCTTGCCCATGTTTACATAGATACGATGATATCAGTTTTAGGATTAGCCCCGTTTACTAAGGGCGGGTTTGTGTACGATGAATATGCATGCTTATATATTTAAGGTGCATATCATAGCGCATGTGCTCTGATTGTACAAGATAAAACCTCGCCTTACTTTGATAGTTATTGACTTGATTTGTACCACTAAATGGCTGCCAGCGTCCGTAATCTTGCGGCGGCGCTCTTGCTTCTACTCTGCTCATCTGTCCGCAGCGGCTTGTCAATTAAGATTGCCAGTTTCAACATGGAGCGTTTCGCACCTACAAACAGAGCTGCCCACCCATCAGAAGTAGTAATGGATGCCATTACAGAGGTGAGAACGCTGTATGTATTAGCATCAGTTTACAAGCTTAAATCTGAATATACGCTCCACTGGAAGATCGTGCGCCGAAATGACCTCGTCCTCCTACATGGGCTTGCAGAGACATGGGCAGACCGTGCAGTCCAAATTCTGAACAGGTGAGCGCGTGTGTATGCAACAACCTGCAGAACTTTTTATATTACATTTTGCTATAAATGCCATTTTGACGAGATGCAGTGAGTCACCAGATTATTCATTCGTTCTTGACCCATCGCATAGTCATCAGCTCACCTTCCTCTATCGGTATGACAGTTTTGTATAACTATACAGCTAAATGTGCATAATAAGGTCGTTTCAAGCATATACATTTATACGTAACACGTTACATGCAGAACTGAAAACGTCAGGCTGTTAGGTGTGTATCATCATAAGTCCAAAAAGGATGCTAAAGCCACCAGCTCTATTCTTGTGAAGGACTTGAAAAGTGGTAAACTTTTGCAGTAGTAATGATTTTTGCATTTACAACTTATTGCTGATACGCCGCCTCCCCCGTAGGTTTGCCAGATTTCTTCCTGTTTACTGATTCGGACGAGGCCACGGGTGGAATCGAGCAGTTCACAGACTCATTAAATGCAACAGTGGTTACGTTTGGTACAGACAAGGGTATCGTAATTAAACTTCGATGCAGTCATAAGTCTTACGTTAGCTTTGGGAGAGTGCATCTAGAAAATGGAAACATTTTTGACTTTACTACCGAAAATATAGCGTCTCACAATACGTGTTATAGGTGAGTATATGCGTGCAACCATCTGTAATGGTATTTCGTGTACATAAAATCGTGTGCTTATTTACTCTAAGGTATTGTGCATTATGATATGCACCTTACATAAGCATGCATATTCATCGTACACAAACCCTCCCTTAGTAAAAGGGGCTAATCCTAAAACTGATATCATCGTATCTATGTAAACATGGGCAAGCATGAATTTATTAATGTACTAGAGGCATTAATGGAATGATGTAAACACTGACTACGGATGACGGAACATGAAGCTGTATAAATTTTAAGGCAATTCTATATTATACAAAATAAAAAAACTACACTGAACTGCGAAACTATTATGATAAATGTATATTAAATGTTTACTGCATCTGTGTACATGCCGACCACTTTGATCGGTGTAATATATTGATCGGTTCTGGTCGGTATATACAGTTATATCAGTAATCTATTTGACCGGCTCAAGAACAGGTCAATATATTTCTAAAACCGGTCAATGGTTCTATCTGAACTGGTCAGCCTTACATATCATGGACCAATATAATTATTACGCATGCAATGTCCGTGCAGCGTCATGTTAGTCAATTTAAAAAGATCTTTACAGTGTTGCAGAGACGACAACTATCTCTGGTTACTTGATTTTTAAGATCCCTTTTAGTCATTATAATTGGTTGAGCTTCAGCGTAAAAATGTATATTGACCAATTCTAACCGGTCGAAGTCGACAGTTGGTTCAAAATATATGAGATTGTCAACCAGTTTTTTTTTTTAAGTTATTTTTTCAATGGTGGATTCGTGCATGAAAATTTATAAAAATGGAATTGCCCTGCCTATACTAGCTATGGGCCATTACGACCACGAATATTTCCTGTGCTATACCGAGTACCGTTTTCGTTTCTTGCAAACCTTATAATCGACGGTTACATGTGTCATCGATGTATAACAAAATACTACTGGTATGCTACCACTATAGTTTCATAAGATATAAAGTGTAAACGGCACATTAGATACCACAATGCTGCATGACTTGTGCAACCGTTCCTTCCAGATATTATATTTTTTAACATTTGCTCGGCACTTACCCTCGTAACGCCCTATCTATACTTATAGGTATTTCAACTCTATCATTGCCTTACACATGCACACACCTTACACGCACACACACGTACATACACACACACACACACACACACACACACACACACACACACACACACGCCAACACACATACACGCACAACACACACTCACACACACACACTCACACACACAACACACAATCATGCACACACGCATACATACAAACGCACGCACACAACATGGAGGAGGGCGATAGACACAACTTAACCAATATCTGACAAATAACCTAGCATTTTCAAAGGTTATTTGTCACGTGCTGGAGAACAATTTAAGTGTCCAAAATGGCTTCAAATGGTACACCTGGTTCTCGACTTGGACCGCATAGGAGTCAGCGGAGCCTTCTGCTAGCGTTGACCTCCCAGAGATAGGAACGCGTGTTTCGGTCAGTGGAGCGAATTTGCGTTTGAAGGATAGTTTGATGCGTACGTTTGGGGCAACGTGGAAACAAGCTCGAATTGAAGGAGTGGTTGTTGAAAAGCCTAAGAAAAATTGCAGGCGAGTGAAGTGGACCATTGGTAGCGAGACTTGTGTGTCTGATCATAGTGTAGCGTTTTGGAAGAAGCTATCACAGCAGCAAGTCTTAACGCCTCCCGTTCCTTCTCCTGACATCGCGGCCTTTCCAGACGGGCTTAGTGGAGAAGAAGAAGAACCCGATGAACATCAGCGTGAAAGAACGCTCCTGGAGGATGAACCTGATGAATTGGATGTCAGTGAAGCTATTTCAACCCTCGGGCAGGGAGTAACAGAGCAGGATCCGTTATGTGCCCATAGTCAAAAGTGGTCACTACTCGAAGATGGTGTAACACAATGCCAACGAGCTAAGGATGGATGGCTGCGTATGGAAACACGTATAAAGTGGCCTGGACAGTTGTAAACAGACGGGTGGCATTCAGAGTATGACTGTTTCTTGGCTATGTTTCCTGTATCATACTTTTCTTCCTGTTTAGCTTGGACAAATGGCTCTCTTCCATCCACTCTTGATCATTTCACTGAGTATGAACATTGGCAGTGTATTGGTGTGTTACTAGGTACTTCATTGGCGTATGGGTGCAACATTCGAGAGTTGTGGGGAACTAAAGATGATGGATTTTTTCCACCATTCAATCTTGGAAGTAGATTCAATCTTGCTCGTCATCGGTACCTGTCATGGAGGAGGTATCTGAAGTTGTGGCCCCCTGACCACTCTGATAATCCTTGGTACATGGCCCATTCTTTAATTCATGCTTTTAACCAGAGGCACAGAGAAGTTGTGGAACCTGGAACTGAGTGTATTATTGATGAATCTATGGGAATGTGGAAGCCATTTTTTTGAAAATACCCCTGAAAGTATTCCATCTCTACGCAAAATTGCAAGAAAACCTCAAGGCATCGGAATTGAGTATAAGAACCTAGCAGATGCTGAGACTGGAATAATTTTGCATTTAGAAATTCAGGAGGCAGCTGATATAATGGCAAAGAAGGCCTACTGTGATAGGTACCCTAAGTCGGTTGCTCTTGTTCTCCGACTAACAGAAATGCTACATGGTTGTGGTCGTGTCATACATGGAGATAGTGCTTTTGCCCCGTTGCTTTTGCTTGCTGTACTGCTTTGCTTGAGCATGAGCTCTACTTTTCTGGTCTTTTGAAAACAGCCCATAAGGAATTTCCAATGAAATCTTGCCAAGAGCTTGCATTTCAAGCCGGTGCACAGCGTGGAGACACAGTTACCATTTGCACTACTAAAGCTATTGGAAGTGCCACCAAGTTCATATATGGTCATGTTTGGAATGAGCCTGGAAGTGAAAGTACCCCAAAGAAGATTATTGTGAGTACATGGAATCATACACTTCCTGTTGACGACCACATCAAGAAGCGTTGGAGGCTGAATCCAGTGTCAGGGGAATCTGAGACCATTATGTGAACGGTACCTAGGACACAGATGATCAAGTCATATTTCTCTGCAGCATGTGCAATAGATGTACACAACCATCTTCAACAAGATGGCCTTGGACTAGAGCATTCAGTGCAAACCAAAGATTGGTGGTTTTGTATGTTTTGCACTATACTGGGCATAATCGAGGTAGATGCTTTCAAAGTTTTCTGCTCATTTAATGTGCACACAAAGCAGCCTCCTCACTCTGTTTTTACAGAGAACCTAGTGATAGCTTGTCTTACTAACACAAGACCTGGTGCACCTGCTGCGACCAAGCACATCATGGAGTTAAGGAAACGCAGGAGGCAGGATGATGAAGAGGATACTGTGTACCAGAATGACGTGCAGCAAATAGAGCATGAGGCTATGCCAATCATGAAGTACTTTGAGACAAGGCGGGTTAAAGATAGGCTGACAATGCAGAAGAAACAGAAGATGTCCAAACATGGCACTGCTGTGAGATGCAAAGTATGTCCCAAGCCAGCACCAAATGCTAACTACTGCTGCTCTCAGTGCTCAGATGAGAATGATGGTAACATCTTTGGATTGTGTGGTCCCAAATCTGGAAGGGTGTGCATCCCTATTCACCAAAAGTCAATGTGGAGTAGTCCGTAGGGTATGATGTGCGTAACTAACGTTTCATTGCCTATGACCTGCTTTAAAAATGAAGTGAAAACGTTTTTTGAATGAAAACAGTTATAGGAGGGTAGTATAATGCTAATAGCATTATAAAGTGTTGCAAATACATTTTTAAAAACGAATCAAAACAATGTTTGGAACGTTACGTGCTTTACGCAATTTGCTCAGTAAACCTAGCGGACGCTAAGTAAACCAGGCGGTTATCGCTACGGTAACCTAGCGGTCGCTATGTACACCTAGCACAAAAACGCTAGGTTTGCTTAGCAATTTTACCGGCGCTTATTGGTTAAGCATTATGGTTATAATACAACACAGTGATTTTTAGTAATTGATCTACATGTATGCATGGTTACATAGTCTACAGAGGTGTTCCTGTATGCATGAAGAATGCATCACAGGAAGTACAGCGATAACTATCAACACATCACTAATTTCCACGGCTCCTTAATTAACGTGGTTATACCTTCAAGCACAGTGGTTAAACGACACTGTATAACAGTGCGTATAGAGACGTTTATACGTGATATTGCGCATAAAGTCTCCATAAGCACCGGTATAACATACGTATACATATGCTATATACGCTGCTAATAAATGTTATACACAGCGTATAACAACCGTTTTTACACAGTGAAGTAATGCGGTAAGAGCCATTTTCGTGCGCTGAGATATGATTTCACTTTGCTTAGACGTGTTGGTACAACCGCAGTTGTATTCGTGTTGCATGGTACCTATGGTTATACGCTATGTATTAATAACCTGTATAGTAAAAACATGACTGGAAGTTAATTTAGCGTGTACCAATTTGCATGGCAATAATGACATCACATATACTAGCGTAAATGTACGTACACGTAAAACACTTACGCTCCTTTTCCCTTTACTCCCTTAATCTTGCATTCACTTAATACATGCGCGTTTCTCCCCCTTTCAGTTTCAATAGCTCTCAAATGTATGATAATTAAATTTAATTTCAATAACTATAGCGCATATTGCATTTAGTCTATTCAGGGGCTCCCATGCAGTCACTAGCTGCCATACTTAACTTGGATGTGTCCGAATTGTTTAAAATGTATATGTATGTAAAGAGTCTGGTCTCTATTGAATTTATTAATTTTCACTTTACCTGTAACTGTTATAAAGTTACCACGGTGTACAAACTAAATTTAGTTGCACAGGCCGTGCCGCAATTTTCAAAATTTTGACACAACAGGTTCTGTGCAAATATAAAAGTATACAAGAACATACTCCTTCTGTCTTCAGTTGTCTTTCACACTTGCGCTTCTTTGACAACCCCCCTTGTCGATTCAACTTTACTGATACGACCGGCTTTCTGTTCCTCCGAGCACGTGAAAATGGAATTACTTTCAAAATTCACAATTGAATTAAGCTGTAGATAAAGTGCGATCATCCCTATAGACTAATTTAAGTTATGCCGTTTCTAATCATCATAATTTATGCATCGAAAAATCTTCTCTATAAGGGAGGGAAAATGTTATGTGAGATCTTCGCTGTTCTGGAATTTCTATTTTAAACTTACCAGCACATGTAATTAATAAATAACAAATAGTAATCTCGAATATAACTTTCATTGCTTACATTTATGTTTGTATGTAATGTGATGGATGTTTGTTTCTCGACACGCATGCATGCAGGATGGTGACATCAACAAGCTTCCTAAAAGACGCCATTGTTACCCCATTAAATGTCCGCGGATTGTCCATTCAACAAGTGAGATGATAAAATTGTTAACCATGGTGTCATTTTTACGAATGAAAAGTTTGGGAATGGTTTGGGGGAGGGGGAGTGGACAACTGGTTGCTTTGTTAAAGATCACCACGCTGGTAAATAAACCTTACTTTTTTGAATTAAATCGCATCGAATCAATTCTTGATTGTCGCTTTTACATACACAAGGTATGAAAAACATCCACTCTGAGAAAGTAGGATATGAAGGCAATGGTTGTGTAAAAGGAAGGGAACAAGGGATCAGCGATAATATAAAAATTTAGAAGTTCTATATTTTGTATAGCACATACATTTTACGTTGCTAAATATAGGATTCTAAATTTTTCATATCATCGTTGATCCCATGTTCTCTTCCTTGTACACCGCATTGCCTTCAAATTCTATACACCACCAAATTTCTCAGAGAGACCATATCTCGTTTCCTTCATTTTACGATACCTCATTCTAATTATACGTGAAATGTTGCCGAGGGAACGCTTTTAGCAGCGCATTCAAAATGACGTAATGATTACGTATATCAATTTCATGCTTTATTTACGTATCTGATACATGGGGATGTTCTTCAAGGGAATTCTAAAGCCATTGGTTCAATCGGCGCTCTTTAGAACCGTTCCTATCCCGAATTAAACTCTCCCGAGAAGAAAGAAAGAAAGAAGACGGCGAGAAGAATGGGTCTGGGAACGAGAACAACACGAGCTTTTTTGTTCTCTTAAAGTAAAAGTTCTGAAGACTTGTTCAAAATATTAAAATGACCGTCATTGCCTTCTGATTCGGTTCGTTAGCAACAAAGAACTACATGTACATGTAAACTATCCGTTTCTCGATACGCGAGCTATACGCGGGTCACGTTTTATAAATGATATTCATGATACGACACAAATCTTATATGCATGATACACAGTGCATGTTGTCATTTTGTACCAGAGTTCCGAAATTTTGTATCCAATGGACATGAAATAGTAATTGGGAATTGGAATCAACAATTGATTCGATGACTGTATGATGCACCTTCGATCCATGCACGTGCTACAATATCAATTAATACACGACTACTGTCATTTGCAGCAATATATATACTAACGAGAATACGAGAATATTCGACCATGATTTATAGTAATTCATCCTTTCAAATTTTACTTACTCGCCAGGTCTCTTACTGTATTCTGCAAACTAGGGGTTAAGGCTTGAAACCGGTTGTGCCGGAGCTCCGGTTAACCGACGGTTAACCGATCGCGAGAATTATATAAGTGCCTCAAACGGTTCTATTTCAGCTTAATAATCGCTTCAACCGGTTGTTCAAATATTAGGCAACCACTACCGACCGGTTGATATTTTATTGAGGAGTTGCAAGTGGCGTCACGTCCGTCTTACATCTACCAATAATGCTGGGCGCGAGAAAAAAATAAGCGGACGAAAGCGAGCATTCATCGCTTCGTTGTATGCTTGTGATACTTACAGTAACTTTATTATAATTGGAACAGTATCCAGCAAAATCACCTCTATGATACTATCAAGATTTATAGGACTAGCAAAAGAAAAGTAACGCTTGCATTGAAATGTATGGCTAATTATAAATTCAGTAGTCTATCAGGAACTACGATAGTAGTTCCTATATAGGAATTGACCCGGGTCGTGAATAACATTTTAAAAACGCGACGACTATAACTCGCGTACCAAGAAAAGGATAGTTTAGCTTTTTCTTGCTATCGAACCAGAAGGCAAAGACGGTCATTTTAATGTTTTGTTCCAGTCTTCAAACGTTTGCTATAAGAGAACAAAGAAGTTCGTGTTTTACTTCGTCCCCAGGCCAATTCTTCTCCGTCGTCATCGTCTTCGTCGTCTTCTCGGGTGAGTATAACTCCCGATAGGAAAGGTTTATAAGAGCGCAAATTATACCAATCGCTTTAGAATCTCCTGGAAGGACATCTTCAGGTATCAGATATATGAAAACTGATATACGTAATCATTACGTAATATAGTGCTATGTTTAACCGTTCCCATGGCGACATTTAGAATTGTGCAAACAAAAGACGAGAGCTAAACAACGAGAGGAATACCTCCAAAGTCGTGACGACGAGTTAGAATTCTCCCGCGTTCCGTACTGTGATCCCAAACAAAAGCGGGCGTCTGCTCGTGACGGTAATTGAAGGGGGGGGGGGGGGGGGGGGGGCACTTCCCAGTATTAATAATCGATAAAATAAAATAAAATGATAATAAAAAATAGAGGAAACAAGTAAAGAAAAACATTCTCTGAACAAGGTTCAGGGGAACAAGGTTTTGAGAAAAGGGTAATGAGACAAAAATCCTATATATTTAGCACGTGTAAATGTAACAGAACCAAATGAAGTGCTAAATATAGGATTTTTGTCTCATTACCCTTTTCTCAAAACCTTGTTCCCCTCCTTTTTACACTACCTTTGCCTCCAATTCCTATATCCCACCAACTTTCTCGTCAGAGAATGTTTTTCTTTACTTGTAACTTTATGATGGATAGCCCAATTTTGGATGCGTAGGACCATTTGCTAGAAACTGTTTGGAGTTGACGGAAAATTCAAAAATTTGAAAACTTGAAAAACTATCCAGAAGGTGATTTGCTGGACACTAGCAACAAGGGGATCCGCGACATTCTTAGGGGTACGCCGCGGACCATCTTTCTTGCCATGTGGCAAAGCCCGAGCAGAGAGAGATCTATATATGATCTCTGGCCCGAGGTTGTGCTGCTCTTATGCATAAATAATCGATAATTAATTGTTAAACCGACAATAACCGGTTGTTTTAAAACGAACAACCTCAACCGACGGGTTTTTATTTTAAACAATCACCTTAACCGACTGGTTTTTTTAATTTTAATAACCTCTTACAACCGGTTTTATCAATACTAACAGGTTTCAAGCTTTACTAGGGGCGGATCCAGGAATTCCGGAAGGGGGTCTAAGATTAAATTCATGAAGGGGGAGGGTACGGGAGGAGGCGTGTCATCACCCGTGGCGGGGCCTGGCCAGCCGCTTTTTCAGTTTTCCATTTATTTGGCATGAAGATTAAAGCCCTTTTCACAATGATGCTGTTACTAAACAACGTAACATTGACGACATCAAGTATAACCTTTGGGCTAGCTACTCTGAAAAAGGGTTAATTAACAAAAGCCTGCGTGGATAACGACGAGAAAACTCTTCAACCACCGCATCTGGATTGAACTCCACATCTCTATGAATCAGCATCAATGCCAAACCATTTAATCTGTTATTCATTACCCATAGTGCTTCGAAGTGATGTCTTCAGCAATTTTCACAGCAAAAAAAAGGCAAAATCATATTTTGATTTCACAAGTGATCTTTTTTTTCATATCTGTACCAAAATGATAACAGTTTTGATACAGATATGAAAAAACAGATCGCTTGTGGAATCAAAATATGATATGCGTCTTTTTTTACTGTGAATTTTAGCTCGCTAATTGACCTTTCAAAGTTCAAACTCACACCTAGTTACTGACAGAGTAGCCGATATGACAAAGGATTACATAAATGTTTGGAAAGTAATCCTTGTCAACAAAACTTAGAGCCTTTGTAGGCGTATCAAGCTGTTTTGCTTTGACATTTTTACTTTTCCGTTACGTTCGCCATAAATCCAGCTCAGTATGTAACGCCTTAGCTGATGGAAGGTCATTCTTATATAGGTGTAACACCTCTTTGAAATGACTTGGATTAAGCTGAACAGAATTCAGAAGGCAGAATTTGTGCTCCAACAATGCCTGCTGCTGCTTCTTCAAAACGATTGTCAAGCTCAGTTATTAAATGGTCCAGTATTTGGAATAGGAAATATTCGTCGGTAATATACTGTCTAGCATTAACTACAGGTGTATTTGACTGGAGTTGGTGTCTTGCTCTTCTCACTGCTGTGGTTCCTGCTGCTCAGTAATTAACGCAACGCCATTGTATGCACCCGAAGCCTCACCAGGATCACTAGTGGCAATTCAACTGCTGGATGAAGCACCCCTTCGGGTACTTCCAAAGAAGACGTTAATGATAAGATCCCTTTCGTAAGACACTGATTTGGGCATTCTTCATTGGGCAAATGACGCAAATCCACAGGGACAATTGTGTCTTGTTCTTCATACTGCTGTGGTTCCTGCTGCTCAGTAATTAACGCAACACCATTGTGTGCACCGGAAACCTCACTGTGACCAACAGCTGATCCAAATACACATGTGTATCGAGCGTTTAATATCATATGCTTAGCAGAAAGAAATTTAGTTTACTTAGATCTAACTGTTTCCTGAGAAAAAGGATCTGAGATCCATTGAATTAACGCCCTTACATCCTGTTGTAGAACAGCTCGGCCCTTTCGTCGATCGCTTCATTTCGCGGTAAGATAACTGATTTATTTAACCACACATGTAATTAATTATTCATTACTTCGGGCCAAGAAGAGGGGGGGGGGGGGGGGGGGGGGGGGGATATCCATTCGCGTTTGTGTTGCTGTCTTTTTTTTTTTTTTGAATTGCAAAAATTATTGCGTGCTTTGTGAACGTTTCAATGGTTATGTTGACCCACGAGCCATGCATGACATGCATTTCAAATTTATGCATGCAGGCAACGGACGATTATCCCGGTATTGAAATCTTTGTTGCCTCGCAACGCCGGAGAAGGCTAAGTAAGCGAGGTTGGTCTGTTCATGATGCCCTTTAAAATATATAAAAAATTATCTCACGGTTTTCTATTGTATTAGCCCAAAATGGAACAATTACGTCAGGGGGTTCCCCTGGTGTCCTCCAGTCCTCGTCAGAGGCTGTAGCCGCGGGAAAAGCCGTTGGAGCTGCACTGGGCTGTATCGCCATCTTCATCACTATTATCGCCGTCATTTGCTGTTGCATGAATAGCAGAAGGTGTGGTTACACCAGACTTCCTACAACAGCGCCTGCATAACTTTATTGCAAGCAACTCTGAAAATGACAAATTTAGTTGTGCTAGTTTTACTAGAATTTGATGCAGTGACGCTAAATGCTTTTTAATGTCTTGCGGTCCGGGGTTTTTCCCGACAATTATGGGGTTAACCCCGAATACAATTTTGATTTCATATAAGCTTGATTTACTAACAAATAACGACAAGTGGAATTATCAATATTTGTACTGAATATTTATCTACCTTTGCCTGAGAGAAATACCACATTACACGTCACAAATATGTTTCAATGTAAAGTTATATAACCACAAAGTAAGAAATACCGCGACTGCGCGTGCATGCACTTTGTTTGCGCAAAAGCTATGTATCTTACAACGATCATTTTCCCGATGACCTGATAAGTGATTAGGATTACTAATATAACTAGTCCTACCACTTAAAAGGCCGTTATCTTCTGCACTATTGCCCAATTCTAGCTTTAGTAACATCTTTTTGCGACACTGTTCTCTTGCCTTGGACTTAATTGTATTCGTTGTAGATGCATGGTTGTAACAACACTGCGGCTTGAGGTTTACACAGCCAAATTCAAAATGTAATGTATCAGCCTTGATGTCATCATTCCCCGTCATTGACTGATGTAAAAATTGTACCAATCATGATAAAAGCATCAACTCGTTACATGGTTGTTGGAATTACATGATCCAATAGATACATCAACAATGATAAGTTGTCGATATCAGTACCGCGCATCTATGTAGTATCTTCCTCGTGTCAAGAAGTAAATGCCTATGCCTAGGCACGTGACCTCGGGGAACTGCCGTCATACAACCCTAGCTCCGTAGAGTGTATCATCTACCCTGTTCGCTTTGGGTACGCGCGTGTGTGGCCGGCTGTGCACGCGTGCAAGTACATGTACGTGCTACTACGTACTATACATAGTGTGAGAGTGATTGGGGACGCACGCGCGTACGCGTACGTAAGTGTACGTGGACGGTGTAGTATATAGATTTATGCATGCATGTATGTGTTGCTTGTGCACACGCTATAGTGTCGAGTCCGACCAAATCCTTAATTGCGTGGTGTGTGTGTGTGTGTGTGTGTGTGTGCGTGTGTGTGTGTGTGTGTGTGTGTGTGTGTGGGTGTGTGTATGTGTGTGTGTGTGTGTGTGTGCATGTGCTACTGGGATGAGAGAGCTCTGTATATATATATTTTCTATCCATATCCAACCGAATTACTTGAGCCATCAAGATGTAGTACAACACATGAGAATCAAAAATAAGATGCGATACAAATGTCAAAACAAATATGGGCAAGAATCAGAAGCAAGATGTGATACAAATATAAAAGTAAATATGGGAATCAAAAACAGGATGTGATACATGCATGTAGTATAAAGTCCATGAGAATCAAAGTAGATGTGGCATACAAGTCACCTTAACATAAGCCTCTATTCTTGAAGTGTCATGTGTCAATCAAATGATCTGGTAGAGACAGGAGTATACTCGTAGAGATGGTCAGCATGGTAGATCTGTTCCAGAACTGCTGGAGATGGAATGCCATTCGATGGATAATTGCTCTTCAGCCACTTCTCAAAACATTTGTATGTGGACTCTTCCTCAGTTGTTGAAAGGCCAATAAATGTACGCTGTAAAAAAGTAGAGATAGAATACGTCAACATCGATTATTGAACTCACCATAATAGCAACATTTTTTTTGTATGTTGCAAGAACCTCTTTGTTTGAACTTATCAACAAACACTGCAGTAGTATAGCACTTAAATGCCTCACAAGGTCTTTTTCCAAGTACCTAAAAAAAGTAAATCATATTATACGTCACATTCCATAAACCATACCCTTCTCCTCTCTTCAGCTCTGAGAGCTGTCAAATAATTGTAATTGTTGCAAAAAAGTGATGGCATTCTTCACTTTATAAACTTCTGCACAGTCCTCCTTTAAGACCCTGTTTATGAATTCCTGCATAAAAATGAAAAAAAAAATGCATGGCTTCACAATACAAACAGTGCTCAACTCCTATGATTTCTTTTGTTGGTTGTCTTGTGAGTGACTTGCAAAATAGTATTCCCATTTCTGCACATAAATCAGTCTGCAAAAAATTACAGTAAAATAGAAATCATGTTTTCAATACACTAGCCTTGTAGCTTGAATATTCAATATTGAACGCTTTCTCGTTAGAAGTGTTAACTACCTTTACAAGTTGTTTCAGTTCCTCTTGTATGGAGCACAACAAGCCATTCGTTTGAGTCTGCTTCAAATTCATGATCTGTATTTCATCTTTTAATGCTCTGATGCTTGGATATAGAGGATGATTCTCAACGGGCTGCAAAGTTGGACGTTCTCTGCTGGTTAACATCTCCGCCATATTTGCTTGTGCACATGCGAACAGGACATCCAGAGGTTAAAGCAGTATAGCGTCGCAGAGAGGTACCATTATCCTTGAAGTGTATATTATTATGTAAGTACCTTCACAAAAAAAGGTGAATTCCACTGTGATGTCTGCAAGGAGAGCTTTCCAGATAAGTGCCGTTTGGCAAAACATTTCACGACGAGTCTCACCTAGCGATAATGGCGGCATTGTGTCCAAAACCTGATCACGAAATGACGCGCGCCTGGTATGCGAGTTTCATAACACATGCATTGAAGCTGTATATATGTGTGTATGTGTGACTTGCATGTAGGGGGAAGCTAATTTGATGTATGTAATCTATTTTTCATTTGCCAGGGTGAGGATCAAGCTGAAATTGCACTGGAGCCTGATTCATCAGAATCTCTTGACGAGGAGTCCGCTGACATGGAAGCAGTGTATACGGAGGAGCTTGTTCAGATGATTTCAACTCCCTCACACGGAAACTTCACTCCGTTTCCAAATAAGACATTTGCTCTTCTTTTTTCATAATCCATGGACCCCATCCTATTGTAAGTGGTCTCTCTATATGGGTGTAATTATTATTGTCCATGCATCTTTCTACTAACGTAGGGCACAACGAGTCTAACATTTTTGTGGTTTGTTTTGAACGAATGTGGAATTGTTGTGCCAAGCATAAGTGAAGTAAGAGATTTTAAATTGCCAGGATTGCAGCTTCCACATAGGGTAAGTATTAAACGATTTATCTTTTTGATGTTTTTTGCTTCTTTGTAGCATCTTTCATCTGATGGAACACCATTTTATTATATTTCGCTGGCATCAGTACTGCAACAGTGCATGATAAAACCTACCTTAGCATCTTCCATAACTCGTTTTCCTGTTCATACTGAAGGGTGCTATACGTAAGTCATGTTGTAAGTCGATTTAATTGTGATTGGTGAACACAACCTACAGAGAAGTGTTTCATGCTATGTCTTGGAACACTAATCCTCAATTTCAAGCTCCAATAGTGTCTCTCCTTGATGGAAAACACGTATATGTGCGTGATACTGTGTTTATCAGGCATTCCATATTTGGAACCTGCAAAGGCACCATGTTGAAATTCTTTCACAAGGTTTGTTGATAAATCTGCTACCGTATGTAGACCTGTTTCTTGATATCAGGAGGGTTCTAAACAGATATATGCTGACGTTGAGCTGTTACTGAGGTTGGATCAGTTCCAGAATACAACTGACTATCAGGATTGTGTCATCACTGATGATTGCTGCATTATATACAAAACTGTCATGATCCTGATCTCATGTATTGAATTGCTGCTGCTCCTCCTGCATCAGTAGTAAAATGGAGAGGACCACTTGGTTTCCAAAGATTTGATACAGAGGTAGGTGTATTTTACTATCCTGATGATTTCATATTGTTTTACACAGGATACAGCTCGCTACTTTGCCTGGAAGACAAAAGCAGCAGGGAGACATGTGGTGGTGGTGCCAATATACCTCTTTTGTGATGATATCAGTGGCAACAGGACAAAAAAGTGGCATGCCTTTAATTCGTGGTACCTTTTAGTTGCGGGACTTCCTCGCCTCGAGATTGCAAAACCTGTTAATTTGCAGTTTTTTATGCACTTCGGACAAGGTTTCTCCTGTAGAAATGAGCAAACCAATTGTTAATGAGCTGAGGATGCTAGAACAAGAAGGAATGTAAGCCTATGATGCGTACCTTTAAACTATCATCTTGATAGTATCAGTGCTACTATTCATCATTTGTGACAATCCGCGAGCATCAGAGCTGTGCAACCACCTTGGAAGTCGTGCTCTAAAATATTGTCACATCTGTATGGTAAGCCTTTTTTTTTACTTAATATTTAGCTTGGTATTTGTAATCATGCAGACACACAGGAATGAGACTCTTACTCATATCTGTGAGCTAAGGACAAGGGAGCAGGCTATGTCGTGGATACAGGAAATAAGCTCCAGCCTTTCTGAAAGTGCAAAGACTGGGCTACGCAAAGAGTACGAATTGAATGAAAGTCCAAATCCACTTCTACATATGATAAGTGATATTTTTAAGTAAGTTGCAGCAGAGATAGTATATGTATAATCTCTAGCTTTTCATCTTTACACTATGTGATGTAACTCAGGTACTTGCCTGTTGAAGTGCTACACACTCTGCTCCTGGGTCCATGTAAGTATTTGTTGCAAGAATTTATGCCTGCACTCTCAGAACACCAGAAGCAAGAGATACTCGCCAGGATAGCAGCCTTTAACAAGTCTGGTTTTGCTGTCAAGATTATGGTAATGTCTGCCGATACTACCAGTCATTTGTTGGCCGCAACTTTAAGGCTTGGTCACAAATGGCAGTCTTGATCTTGGCTCCTCACCTCATTAAAGAGCAGAATGAGGTCTTGTTGTGCTATTCTAAGGTAACCACAGAATCAGGTGGGCATGCACTCTTTATTCAAGTTAAATTTCTTTTCAGGTGTTTAAAATTGTTTATTGCAATTTTTTTTCATCGTCTCAAAGAGATGAGTGCCAATCAATTTGCCAGGCCTTTATCGATAGTGTCAATCTATACATGCCTCATCTGCTACAGAAACGAAAGGTTCACTTGTTTCTGTGCATAACTTAGTGCATGAGTCAGTTTGGACCTACATCAGCTTTCAATGCCGAGAGGTACCACTTCAGTATGTATAAAGTAATTTACTATATATGTCTGTATGTTCTACCAGTGTGAGTCATTCAATGCAAAAGTGAGAGAGCAAAATATATTTAGTAATCGATGTGCTCCAAGCCGTGACATTGCCAACCATTTTGCCAACCTCCAACACATGCGCTATATAATAAATAAAATAAAAAGTATAATAAAATAAATGTGTTTGATTTCATACAGGTGTGGACAAGCACTTCAAGACCTTTATACATCAGACAGTGTGCAAGAATATTTTAACGGCATATCAAGAAGTGACAGGGCCATATACATGCCAGGATCACCACGCTTGGTATGTGGTATGTCAAGCATTACAACAAGGTACAAAAGGCATGCATTGAATTTCACAGGCTTGCCTCAAATCAAAGAAGGTTGCTATTAAGACAGTCATGCTACCAGTAGTTGGGTGTAAACCAGGCACAGTGCACGATCTACTTTCTTTGCCACTACCCTTTGTCATCGACTTGAATGGGTGCAGCCTCAATACAGAAGTTGTTTGTTATCGTGGTGTGATTACAACGACACAGCAGTTGGTGCATACTAAAGATTATGTGGAACTGAACGTGCCATACCAGTTATGCTGTAATATTTATGTGTGCAGTAAATAATCATTCTGTATGTCATAGATCATCAAGTATGGAGTTTTGCTAACTACGGGCAAATCATCCTCAGAAGATGCATTTTGCATGATTCAGGGATTTACACCCTTGAACCATGGTGGCCTGCAGATACTGAACGAGTGGGATTGTCCTATGTTTGAGCTCTCCAAACAAATCTTCACCACTCAAAGCACCAACATCAGTCGGGCAGTTTCCTTTGTCCACTCTTGTTCACACACCTGCAAATTTGAAGAACAACAGCTGCTACGGTGCTTGTGGAACGAGAAGATGTGTCAGCAAAGAGGATAGTCTACATGAACATCTTTCATGTTCACAACCGATATCATCTTGTTCTAACAACAATGATATCATCCTTGTACCAAGCGCTGTATCAACCTTGTACCAAGGCTCAAGAATTGGCTGTGTACATGTAGATCAAATGCAAAACTGGCTGCTTGTAGGACTAGTGATTCTGATTTGTATTTGACAACGTCGTCTGGCTGGCCTGCAATAGGCTCCGGTATAGCAACAAATGGTAAAAGGCTATCAGAATTTCCAGAAATCAAGGAATTGCTTGGTAAAGGATATCTATGTAAAGCAGTCAATGGCATTGTGATGGGAATGTCTGCTGGGTCATCTATATCAGACAAACATATAGATTTACCTATGTCTAAGAGAAAACTGAACAACTTTCACCCGAAGTGTGGGATCGAGAGCGGTAGTGCATCAAAGTAGGCCCACGTCGACGAAAATAGTGCTGGCCCCTCTTCAGTAGTGGATGTCATAGAATATTGTGGTTCATCATCTGACGATAAAGATGAAGACAAAGATGAAGAGGGTACGGGTGTTGATTTTTCAAGCGACAACATTTTAGGTGAACTGGAGATCAATGGCCGTAAGTAGGAATGCATGCCGCCACATCTAAACAAAGAATATCCACGTAAAGTGGCCATGCATCCTCGTGTCAAACCATCTATTTCGTCCATATCGATGCACACTGAATCGCAACCTATCTCATACTTTGAATCTATGTTTCCAAATCATATTGTTAGTTCCATTTTGCAGTGGACTAATGCACCTACACTCGCAACTTACAAGGCTATAAAACCTTCAGAATTTTGGGCGTTTGTTGCTATTCATCTTTCAATGTCAGTTGTCAAACATCCAACTATAAATGACTATTGGAATGAAGAGGATGATGGTGTTTTTATAGCCCATAAATACAGGGAAAGGTTTGGCATGTCAAGAATGGGTGGAAAGAGATTTGGTCTATAATGATATTTCAGGACTCAACTCAATCTCATGATGACAGATACTTCAAAGTTCAAACTTTAATTGATCATATGACGGATACCTTCAATGCTGGGTACATATTATGTGTGGATGAAATGATGTCTATGTGGTATGGTTTGGGGGAATGGCACCCTGAAGGAATGCCACATGTTGCCAAAATAGCAAGGAAACCCAGGGGTATACAGTGTAGGTATGGAGATGACATGCGTAGCTGATGGCATTACAGGAATAATGCTGTTCTTGGAAATTTGTGAATCTACATAAAGATATGTCATGTAAGAAACTCACTGGTCCACATGTGAATAAGTCCACAGCAACCATACTACGGCTTACTGAGCAGTGGTTTGGATCTTGGAGAATTATTGTTGGCGGTTCATGGTTTGCAAGCATAGCCACTGCTATTGCTTTCAATGTAGGATTATTGTCTCAGTTTTCTTTTCCAAAAACCTTGTCCCCTTCCTTTTTACACCACCTTTGCCTCCAATTCCTATATCCCACCAACTTTCTCGTAAGAGAATGTTTTTCTTTACTTGTCAAAATACATTATTACATGGATATGTTTTTAGTTTTGCCATATTCATGAGATAGACTGGATGCTTACAGTTGAACTGGTTAAAGGTACACTGCCATATACATTTAAGGAAAATTTCGCAAAAACATATATAATTGTAGATGCCAGCAAGATATTTATCGAGACTCTAAAAAGAGTTGGAGATATCGTCATTAACATAGTTCATCTACAAGCATAATAATACGGCTAAGTTTTGATTGGGTGCACACCAAATGGTGCAGTCAGCTTTGTATCTCAACCTTATGTTGGATCAGTGTCTGATGTTAAATTAACACTTCAGTCAGATTTAATTAACAAGCTTCAATGAAAGCCTATTCTTTCTGTCATGGCAGATTAAGGATTCTCTATCTACGATCATTTGAAAGTTATTAATGAGGATTTGAACATCCATCCATTTATAGCATTTTCCTGCAGCTGACATGTTTGAGGGACGAAAGATTGCCTCACTTCGCGTTACCATTGAGAGAGTGAGTAATTGGGCAAATTAAAACTACACAATTTTGAAAGGCACACTACCAAATTCTACCTAGGATTTCAAAGAATTGCACCAAATATAGTTGCTGGTAGTGCCAAGCAGAGAACAACAGCTCAGATTTATGCTGTTCCCTTGTCCTTAACTCTAGCTTATGAATTTGTTGTGGCATTAGTTCTATAAGTTAATACTTCGTGAAGGTGATTCGTTAGCAGCATTGGGTTCACTCTGTTCATTGGACAAGTCACTTTCATCCTTCCACACTGCTGTGTCATTGTCAAATAGTAGGGACATTCCAAGGCCTTTGTCCTTAACTTTTGTCAGAAAGTCTATCAGAAGTTGATGTGCTGTTGTTTCATATCGAGAAATTGGCAGTCAAATGGATTACGCGATATTCGGTCATTGCGTAAATCAATGTACATAGAAAATGTATTGACGCATTCAGAAAACTGCAGCTAGCTACAAAACAAAACAAAATATTGACTAGGTGCTCTCGGATTTGCAATGTGCGGACTATATGGCATTTTTTGAGTAGTTTTTTTGCATCTTAGGTACTTATATCCGCACTTCCACATTATTATGCAAGGTTTCCAATGTCCATTCACTTTATCTCATTTCGTTATTCAGTCATCAATAGTTTTCCAACCAAATGATAATTTCCTTAGGTGCCCACGGATTATATGGTCAGTGTACTGTACTTATTTATCATCATTTTTTCAGCGCTTAGGGCATTCAAATTCCGTTGAATGGTTATATATAATTAGTGACATACTCCCCACATATAAGACAATCATCACGTGCCACTTATCGTCAGTCAGCTGCGCCCAGATATATATCTGTTTTTTGATGCTGTAGTTAAATGATCAATAACTATTGTAATGCACTGACTGCACATGAAGGAGTGGCTAGGTTGCACTAATTGGGATTTCATGTTACAAAGACGGTGACAATTATACAAAGGAATCTGCCATGAACACTTCTTGTTAGGACTAATATTTGTTTCATGGACGAATGGCTATTTCTAACAAATTATAATGAATGTATTCATTGAATTTGCTGGTGGTAAAAGGGGATGGTCCATCCTTGATGGAGCGTGATTGGTTAAGTAAATTGAAGCCTAACCTATTTGTTTTTTATGCAGGGAACCCAGAGAGTGACAAGGATGTTAAAAAAATTGCTGGATCGTTATGCAGATCTATTCAAAGAAGAACTGGGTCGAGTGAAGGGAGTTAAAGTGAAAATACATGTCAACGAGTCAGCGTGCTAGGCCATGCTTTTTCAGACCACGGCCAGCCCATATGCCTTAAGAGGAAAAAGAATTGGAAAGACTACAGCAGAATGGTATTATAGAGCCAGTGAAATTTTCGGAATGGGTGGCGCCAGTCGTACCAGTGCAAAAATCCGATGGTAGTATGCGGTTGTGCGGAGATTATAAAGTAACTGTGAATAGTGTAGCTAATGTTGAATCGTACCCCCTCCCCAGAATCAATGATCTGCTTGCATCATAGATAGTTTAGATGCTTGCATCACTGACAGGAGAAAAAGTTTTCTCAAAACTGGACTTGTCTCATGCCTACCTACAGCTGCCACTGGACGAAAAATCTAAAGAGTATGTAACCATTGCCACTCATAAGGGTCTTTTCAGATACAATCGTATGCCGTTTGGAGTTGCGTTGGCTCCTGCCATCTTCCAACGAACCATGTAGGGAATATTGCAGGGTATTCCACATGTACATGTGTACATTGACGATATTTTAGTTACAGATTCAACTGAAAAGGAGCAATTAGTGATCTTGGAGAAGGTGATGTCAAGATTAGGAGTGCGTGGAATCAAATTGAAGAGAACGAAGTGCAAATTTATGCTGCCTAGTGTGGAATATCTTGGTAACCATATCTCAGGAGAGGGGATCAACCCTACTAAGGAAAAGCTCAGCGCTATAGTGGATGCACCAGTGCAAGAAGACATATCACAACTGAAGTCTTTTTTGGGGTTGGTGAACAATTACACAAAATTTTTACCTTGTCCAGACACACTGGCACCACTGTACAAGCTGGTCACCAAACACCAACCATGGAGCTGGGGGGCAGATCAGGCAGCTGCATTCCAGAAGGCTAAGTTTCAGCTCACCTCAGATGTCTCGCGCATCCACTTTGATCCCTTAAAGAAAATTGCCCTCTCATGTGATGCCTCTCCTTATGGAATCAGAGCGGTGTTATCACACTTGCAGGAAGATGGGTCATACAGACCAATAGCGTATGCATCACGGTCTTTGGCACCTGCAGTAAAGAACTATTCACGAATAGAAAAGGAAGGTTTGGCTGTAGTTTGGGGTATTAAGAAGTTTCACCAGTACCTTTTTGGTAGACAGTTTGTTGTGTACTCAGATCACAAACCACTCCAGTTCCTTTTCAGTGAGACAAAACCAGTGCAAACGATGGCCTCTACCAGGAAACAAAGATGGGCAGTGCGTACAAATACCAAATGGTGTTCAGAGCAAGGCAAGAATCAAGGCAATGCAGATGAGCTAAGTAGATTGCCTCTCGCGGAGACCCCCAAAGAGGTCCTTACACTTGGGATACAATACTCATGCTGCAGGCCTTCTCTGACACTAGCCCAGTGGTTACAGCTGCATCTATTTGATGTTGGATAGACAAAGGCCCAGTGCTCTTGGTTATCAAGAGAATAGTGCTACATGGATGGAGGACACAGGCGAATGAACTATCCAAGCCTTATGAGTGCAGGAAAAGTGAACTAAGTGTGGAAGGTGGGTGTATCCTTTGGGGAAGTTGTGCAGGGGTACCTCCACCTGGAAGGGCACCAATAATCGAAATGCTTCATGATGGCCATCCAGGGGTTTTTCGAATGAAATATCTGGCCAAGTGGTGGCCAGGACTTGATGCTGAACTTGAAGCAAAGGTGAAATCATGTGAGGCTTGCCAAGTAAATAGGTGGTCCCCACCTAAGTCCCCACTGCATCCTTGGGAGTGGCCTGCAAAACATGGTCTCGCATTCATGTTGATTTTTGTGGACCTTTTCTGGGTAAAATCATTTTTGTCCTGGTGGATGCTCACTCCAAATGGTTGGAGGCTGCTAGCGCTGATGTTTCCTCCACATCTTCCCAGCATGCAGGCCATTCAAGTGCTTAGACAAGTATTTGCAGTACATGGTCTCCCTGAGGTGTTGGTGTCTGATAATGGCATATCCTTCACCTGTACTGAGTTCCAAACCTTTGTTGAACGTAATGGATTCAGACACATTAGAAGTGCTCCCTACCACCCAGCCATTAATGGATTGGATGAACAAGTAAGTGCAAACTGTGAAAAATGCCTTAACCTTTAATCTCCCGTCGTCCTACGCGTAGGATTATCATCCTATGCGTAGAATGCATGTTAAATTTAATTTTTAGCAAACTCATATGATCTACGAACAAACCAAAATCTCATTCTACTGTAGAAATGGTTATTAATTCAGGAAATATTTTTAATTTCTTGCATTTCTTCAAAGATTGTCAAATACAATCAATACTGCATTGCTAAAAGATGTATTTGCAGTAAATCGCAGAGCAACTTAAAGTACTTAAAAGTAATGTTGGAAAGATCAGAGCAACATGTTAAAAGAAGGGGGTAATAAGACAGGTCTTTTGCATCAAGCATATAAAAAAGTACATTGTAGATTTGGAAATTGCTAGCTCCACAAGCTTTTGAACGATATGTATTTGTCAGACGCATGTTGCGGGAATAGCCAAGTGAATGGACAAAATCATGAAAACGTACAGTTGTGTTTTCAGTAAAAATGGCAAAACCAATTAGAGTAAAAACACTGCCATAGAATGTATATAGTAGCACACATCATGCTTCAAAAAACATTCAAAAAAAGTTATACTTGTACTTTTTTCTGTGACAATTAAATTCTCTACATAATGATCATATCTGTTTATTAGCATCGTGTAACCAAGGGTGTGATTTAAAATATATACTGACAATTGGTAAATTTAGCAAGATAGACACATCAAACAACAGTAGAAAAATGGATGCCAAATAACTGCATTTCTTTTTATAATGAATTTTCAAATATTGGTACTTGGACCTGGAGAATTAAGGTTAAGGAAGACATCAGGGGATATTAACACATGTTTATCTCAGTTCCTTTTCCAGTACAGGATAACATCCCATTCTACCACAGGAAGATCGCCTGCGAAGCTGCTGTTGGGGAGGAAACCCCACTCGCATCTGGATTTCATTTTTCCATCTGTGGAACGTCACGTGACTAAAAATCAAGAAAGACAGATGGAGGAGAACTATGACGTACACACAAGACAACACTCATTTCAGGTCAGTGAAGAAGTGTATGCCCTAGATCACCGAGTGATGCCAAAATGGATACCCAGGAAGGTTACTGAGGGACTCTGGAACATTTCTGCAGCCAGAATTGGACCCTCTGCCAACCATTGTAACTACTGCAGATAGACAAGCTGATTTACCACAGGCACCAGCCCCTCCCATCGCAGAAGTCGAGCCGGATCCTGACCCTGTAGTAGACAAGGCTCCTCCCGTGGTTAGCCTTGAAGCTGTCCCTTCCCGCCCAGACGCTCTACTCGTCCTCACAGACCCCCGGAGCGTTATGGCGTATGAGGGGAGAAGTGTAGTAATTGTAATTATTACTAACGGTGACTACGGAGCTGCAATAGAACCTTCTCGACGAATCAACAGGCAAGTGAGACAGACTCTTATATAGTGCTGGAATTGTAAGGATTTTGGCAACCTGAAGTTAAACAGCTGGACTATCGAGATTCACCATTTACTACTCGATTCTGGACTAGTCTCGTACCCAGACCACACTTGCAGCAGCGGATGGATTACATCACCCCTACACGAGAAGGGGTCTGGGAAAATCCCTAACAAAATTGGTTTTACGCCCAGGCGATTTTAACCGTACAATCAGAATGCAGGTGCTCCATGACATCACGATAATTACATTCCAATATGGTTCAGCTGCAAGGGCTTTCCCCCTGAGATGAAACAGTCGAGTGAGCCCAATCTGGATATTTTGGGAGTTCCTATTGGTACTGCTGACTTCTGCTCAGCCTTGATCTTTAAAAACATGTTGCTGTTAAACAACTCCTGTCCAGTCTGGAAGAGGTTGGAGCAGTTGATCCTCATGTGGCCTTTACACTCCTTCATATCTGTGGAGGTTTCTGTAAACTTGTCCATCTGGCCTGCACTACACCTCCTTTGCAAACCACAAAGGCCTTTCAGATATTTGATGAGGATGTACATAAGTGTTTTGCACAATGCACTGCTGTGGACACTTCTGATCATGCCTGGCACCAGGCTAGGCTGAGCCTGAGTAGAGGTGGTCTGGGTCTGCGTTCTCTCGCACAACACTCCCCTGCAACTTACATTGCCTCACTTTGCACCTCGGGTTTTGGCCCCCAGTCTCAACACCACCTTGTCTCAGCAAATCAAATGTTTAATTCTTTTATACCACCATCAGAGGCTATTAACGCAAAGGCAATTCTGTTGACTCCAGTCACCCGAAAGAGCCTCTCCTTCGAGCTGGATGACTACCTCTTCAAGGTTCTCCTGGATATGTCCTCTATCGCTGACAAGGCTCGCTTGCTGTCTGTTTCCTCCCCTCATGCAGGTTCGTGGCTGTCTGTTACTCCTTCAGAGGGTCTTGGACTCCATCTTGACCCATCCCAATTTCAGGTGCTATCAAGTGGTGGCTTGGCCTGGACCTTTCCTATGGTTCATGCTGCCCACTGTGCCCTGAGATTGCCTGGGATCCACTTGGCCATCATGCTGTTACCTGCAAAAGGGGTGGTGATGTGGTTTCCCGCCACAACAAACTGCGTGATATCCTTGCGGAGTCCTGCCGGCGAGCTCATCTGGGTGTCCAGGTGGAAATGGGTAACAATCTCATCAATCACAGCCACACGCGTCCAGCTGACCTTTTAGTTCCAAACTGGGTCTTGGACAAGCAAGCAGCCTTTGACCTGTCTGTCACATCTCCACTTAATCCTACAACTCTTTTGGAAGCAAGTGTGACAACAGGAGTAGCTGCACTGACCACTGAGCTGAGAAAGCACTCATCTAATGACATCAAATGTAAGGAACTGGACTGGGTCTGTGTACCATTGGTGGTGGAGTCGTATGGAGTCTGGGGAAAGGAGGCTTTGGAGTCTACCTCCCAGCTAGCTTCTCGACTAACCACTTGCTCGTCCAAGGCAAAGTCAGTGGTTCTTACCGAACTCTACAGGCGGCTGAACCTTCACCTGGTACGAGCTAATAGAAATTGCCATCCTTGTCCGTAGCATCAGTCAAAGTGATGTAGGGTAGATATAGTTAGCATTTTGTGTACATTGCGTGTAGTCTAGTTGTATATGTTAATATATCAGTGTATTTGTGTATGTCCATTTATCCTTAACTGCATTTATGGTAATAGCATTTCATTTTTTATTGAGCAGTTAATAGTACGATGGCTGTGTCAAATCTGGAGCTCGAAAATGCGATAATTCAGGTGTCTCAACAGCTATGCTATGCGAGGATTCATCCAGACCAGAACAGAGCTATTAAAAGCTTCATGGAAGGGCGTGATGTTTTATTAGCTTGCCAACAGGGACTGGAAGGTCCTTATGCTTCTCTGTGCTACCCTACGCGTTCGATTACCTCAGTCTACAAATGCATTGGTATTATCATGGTGGTCGTTTCACCCTTGATTGCATTAACGAAAGATCAAGTAAGTATTGGGCTATTCCATGTAATGCGCAGGCGATCCATGTAATGTGCAAACGGAGGGAGATTTTTGATTTTGATTGCAGGTCCTTTCTAATGCTCTCCAATTTTTCTTTCAGTGCCAAGTACTTCTTGATCGAGTCAAAGCACCTTGTACACAAATATCCTGATTCATACTCTCTCCTGGATTCCATTTTTTTTGTTGTCTTGATCGCTAAACCCATTAAAACCGCTCTGCTCTCCTATTCCTGCTTTCTAATACGGGAGCATCGCACAACTTGAATCTATTCATTTTGTGGCTACAAACTTATTGACCAATGATACCACTTTAATGAGTGTTGCCGTGACACTTACACACAATGACGTCACTACTGTTACGAACCAATTTTGTTAGGCAGTTTCCCAGAACACTTCTCGGATGTAATCCATCCGCAGCTGCGAGTGTGGTTTGAGTACGAGATTAATTCCATTCCGTGTATGGTGTTTTTATATATAGTGCTTGTATAACTGTTGTGGTGTTTACAAGTTGATTTCGTACACACTCCCACCCACACGAACCTTCTTTCGATCATTCTGATCAGGTACCATCACTTAACTATACGATTCATTTTTGCCTTGAATTACCTCTCGGCTGACACATGGCTATATGTGCGTTATACGGTAGTCCAATAAAAACCCAGTGGGAAAGTGGCATGCAGTAAAATTTCATGGTAGAAGGAAGCATACGATGCATTGTATTATTCTTGGCCAATGTAATCACAATTTTTGACATAATAATAACCTTCACAGAACATCAACATAGCATGCATGTATGCGGGAAAATACATGTTAATGCTGTGATCATGTAAACTGTAATCAATTAAAAAGTATTTAGCAACACTGCATCAAATCCAAGTAATAGTAGTGCAAGTAAATTTGTCATTTTCAGAGTTGCTAGCAATAAAGTTATGCAGACGCCGTTGTAGCAAGTCTGGTGTAACCACACCTTCTGCTATTCATGCAACAGCAAATGACGCAGATGATGGTGATAAAGATAGCGATGCAGCCAAATGCAGCTCCAATGGCTTTTCCCGCTGCTATCGCCCCAGAGTTGGACTGAAGGACACCAGGGGAACCCCCTGAAGTAATTGTTCCATTTTGGGCTAATAGCATAGAAATTGGTGAGAGAAATTTTTATGTATTTTAAAGAGCATCATGAACAGACCAAACTCGTTTACTTAGCCGTTTCCAGCGTTGCGAGGCAACAAAGAATTCGATGCCGGGGTAATCGTCCATTGCCTGCATACAAATTTTAAAATGCATGTCACACTTGGCTCGTGGCTTAATATATCATTGAAACGTTCATATAGCAAGCAATAATATATTTGCAATACAAAAAAAGACAGCAACACAAATGAGAATGGATATCATTTTCAGAATACAGTCATAGATCAGCCGAGTAAGCAGAAACTGAAAGCAGAAATTACTATATAAATCTGGGTCAAATGTTCTCGCTCTTGTTGAAAACGATAGTAGTCGGGAATTAATTGATATGTAGCACGTGCATGTAGGTGCACCAGACAGTGCAAGTTCCATACAGTTATGCATACATGTATATGGCATGCGATACGTGACGCTGTTACACTAGCACATTCATTATAGTTTAATAAAACAAACACTGAGAAACACAAACCCGTCGAATCAATTGTTGATTCCCAAGCACTATTTCACTTGCATTTGGATACAAAATTTTGGAACTCTGGTACTAAATGACCACACTGTGTATCATGTATACACAAAAAGTAACAAATCAATGGTAAATCTTAGAATTATTCCATGGCGTGAATAAAGTGAGGCTTATTCACCTGCGTGGTGATTCTTAACAAAGCAACCAGGCGTCCACTCCCTCCCCACAACCCATGCCCAAACTTTCCATTATAGTAAAAATGACATCATGGTTTAACAATAATATCATCTCACTTGCTGAATGGACAATCCACGGACATTTAACGTGGTAACAATGGCGTCTTTTAGGAGGCTTGTTGAAGTTGCCATCCTGTGTGCATGCATGTCGAGAAACAAAACATCAATCACATCACATACAAACATTAATGTTAGCGATGAAATTTATATTCCAGATTTATATTGGTTATTTATTAATTACATGCGCTAATAGAACTAAGAACAGTCATGATCTCACATAATATTTTCAACGCCATAACCTATATTTGTCCATACTGATGATAGCACCTTATCTACAGCTTAATTCAATTGTGAATCTAAAAAGTAATTCCATTTTCAAGTGCTCAGAGGAACAGAAAGCCGGTCGCATCAGTTGGATCGACCAGGGAGGTTGTCCAAGAAGCGCAAGTGTGAAAGACAACTGAAGACAAAACAAGATCGTTCTCGTATACTTTTCTTTTACTCAGCAAAATCTTATTAATAGCGGCGCAGCGCTGTGTAACTATTTAGTTTGTACTCAGCGGTAACTTCATAACAGTTACAGGTAAAGCAAAAATTAACGAAATCAGGAGAGATCGGACTCCGTTACATGCACATTTAAAAAACAATTTGGACACATCCAAGTATGGCAGTGATGATTGCATGGGACACCTGAATAGACAAAGAATTAGTTATATGCAATATACGCTATAACTATTGAAAGTACATTTATATACAGGTCATGGTGCAGTGCATTTGAGAGATAGGAACTGAAAGGGGGAGAAACGTGCATGTATATAGTGAATGGGAGTAAATGGGAAGGATCTTACGTACATTTACGCTAGTATATGTGATGTCACTATATAGTGGTGTACGCTAAATGACCTATAGTCATGTTTTTACTATACAAGATCATATAGCCGTACAACCATAGTTACCATGCAACACGAATACAATTTGCACGACCGCGGTTGTACCAACACGTCAAACTGCTAAGTAAGCAATGTGAAATCATATCTCAGCCCACGAAAATGGCTCTCACCAGGTATAACCAGGTTGACGGGCGTGGAAATTAGTTATGTGTTTTTAGTGATATTGGTTATTTATTAATTACATGCGTTAGTAAGTTATTACAATACAACTTATACAGGCATTGGGTATTTTTCTTTTAGAACTTCGAACACTGTAAAAACAGTGTTCGAAGTTCTAAAAGAAAAACACCCAATGCCTGGCACAGTTGATCCCATTGCATTCATAGACTGCAATATTTTACCCACACCCACAGGGCTCTTTTGTGTCGGCTATGCTCCTTAAACCCTCACACTCCAGGAAAGTACACCACACCCACAGGGTTCTTTTGTGTTGGCTATGCTCCTTAACCCCTCACACTCCAGGAAAGTACACCACACCCACAGGGCTCTTTTGTGTCGGCTACACTCCATAACCCCTCACACTTCTGGAAACCCATCGAAAAAATATGAGATGCTTTTTATTATAACATGAATAACGTTTAAACATGAATAGCGCAAGCATGAATAAATTATTGACACCCATGGCTTTTCGTTTTAAGAGTGATACAACTGTTTTCTACACGTTCCCTCAACCCTCAACACTCAGTGAAAGAAGATGAGTGTGGTCCACGCAAAAGCTGTAATTCTGACACTCTGGGGCCTGAACGCCAGTTCCCTGGACCACACCTCATCACCAAGTTTATGGAGGATCAACGCATGCGTGTTTGGTGCCATCATAACACCAAAAAATGCAGTCAAACATCATATTATTGTTCATTGTGAAAGTGTGCACTGTTTTTTGCCTTTCATCAGGCCCCAACCTCTTCTGTTAGATTTACTAAAAAGTCTTTGGCAGCATTCATGTTTAAAAAGAATTGGAATTTAAAAGGATAGAGATGTCAATGCATATATTATGATGATTAGAAACGCCATAAACTATATTTGTCTACTCTGCATGATGATTGCACCTTATCAACGGCTTGAATTTTGAGAGTAGTTCCATTTTCAGGTGCTTGGAGGAACAGAAAGCTGGTCATATCAGTAAAGTTGGATCGACCATGGAGGTTGTCCGAGCAGCGTAAGTGTGAAAGACAACTGAAGACAAAAGAATATTGTTCTTATATATACTTTTTTTTGCTCTGCAAACTGTTGTGTGTCAAAATCTTATTAATAGCGACACAGCGCTGTATTTTTCCTATTTAAGGTGGCGCTTCCCTAGTAGTGTCATAACAATGTCCTCGATGTATGGTTATAAATCATGGCAATAGAATTAAGCTGTAGATAAGGTGCAATCATCCGTACAGACAAGTATAGGTTACGCATGGCGTTTATAATCATCATAATTTATGCATTGAAAACTCATCTCTATAAGGGGAGGGAAAATATTATATGAGATCATCACTGTTCTAACTCCTATTGTAATAACTTACTAGCGCATGTAATTAATAAATAACCAATATATCACTAAAAACACATCACTAATTTCCACAGCCCGTCAACCTGGTATACCTTCAAGTGATGTGGTGATAGCCATTTTCATGGGCTGAGATATGATTTCACATTGCTTACTTAGCAGTTTGACATGTTGGTATACAACCGCGGTCGTGCAAATTGTACAAGTAAATAAAAAACATTCTTTATGAGAAAGTTGGTGGGATGTTGGATTTGAAGGCAATGGTGGTGTAAAAAGCAAGGAAACAAGGGACTGTAATAGTAAGGGAAAATGTCATAGTCCTATATTTAGCCCGTTTGTAGCATATACTATGTTCGTGTACTAAATATAAGACTATGACATCTTCCCTTACTATTACAGACCCTTGTTTCCTTGCTGTTTACAACACCATTGCCTTCAAATCCCACCAACTTACTCATAGAGAAGGTTTCTTATTTACTTGTTTCATTCATTTTTTCTAAAGTTGTTCATGCACATTATTCCAATGCGTAATTGATGATACGTAATTGATCTGTAATTGATCCGTAATGTTCAGCCACCACACCAAGCTTAGTAAGAGTAGGTAGCTACATTTACATACCTTTGAATAACTTTATCGGTTGTACTCTTTCGATAGCCTCGTTTGGTTTTGCAGTGTACGCTTAGCCTTCCCGTACCGCACACTCTTCGCCAAGCGAGCAGATTCAGGGCTCTCCCATTTAGCGGACCGTTTCTTTTCCATTTCTATTTTGGGTACCGCCATTTTTAGATATCTCAAATTTTAATCTAATTATGCGTCTCACATACCGTATAGTCGATTGTTTACCAAAATATAACATCGACTATTTTATATGAAAGCTGCTCTTCCAGCTTATTCTGAAGCTATTGGTGAAATTTTCAATGTTTAAAAGTGTTCCTATACCGAGTTATGCGTTGCCAAGAAGGAGAAGGAGACCATGTTCCAGGACTGGGTACGAGGACGGGCAGTACCCTTTTGTTCTCTACAACCGCATGGCCGGCGGAGCCCAGCAGGCAACCCAGGCAATTGCCTGGGTAGATTTTTGGGCTTATAAATATACCTTTCGTGATAAATTGTATCAATTACATATACTTTTAAAGCTTACCCCCCCCCCCCCCCCCCCCACTTAGCACCCCTCCTCTTGCCTGGGTAGAATTTTAGACCTTCCGCCGGCTCTGATTACCGTGCGTTTCTATGACATAAAAAAACACGAAACTGCTCATTTTTGACTTCTAGTTCGATTGCTATAACAAGCTAAACGATCCGATCGTCGGGAGTTTTGTTAGAGACGGCCCTCAGACGGGTCGCGTATTTGTAATGATATATATGGAAGTTTCTAGCGAAACTTAGGATTCGTGTTGCATGGAAACTATGATCAGTGGTGGATCCAGGGAGGGGGGGGGGGGGGGGGCGGCACCAGGGGCCCGTGCCCACCCCCCCCCCCCCCCCTTCTTTCGTCAGATTATATATTCATAGTCGCGCAATATAGCGTTTTAAATTGCATTTTGAATGTACAACTACCGAAGCGTCCGCGCCTCAAGCGGGCGCACCCACCCCCTTCCGGTGAACCACGCCCATTTCTCACTGAATTATAACTTTTCATTACTGGTGCCCCCCCCCCCCCCTTTCAAAATTCCTGGATCCGCTCCTGATGATTGTACGGCTATATGTGCTTGTATAGTAAAAACATGACTATAGAAGGTCATTTAGCATTCACCACTAAGTGACATCACATATACAGTTAGCGTAAATGTATACGTACGTAAGCTCCTTCCCATTTACTCCTATTCACTTCATACATGCGAGTTTCTCCCCCTTTCAGTTCCCATCTCTCAAATGCACTGCGCCATGACCTATATACCAATGTACTTTCAATAGCTATAGCGTATTTTGCATATAGCTAATTTTCTTTTGACTATTCAGGGTTCCCATGCAGTCATCACTGCCATACTTGGATGTATAGCCGTATAACCATAGTTACCATGCAACACGAATACAATCTTCAAGACCGCGGTTGTACCATCGCGTCAAACTGCTAAGTAAGCAATGTTTTGAAATCATATCTTAGCGCACGAAAATCAGTGGCTATCACCGCATCACTTGAAGGTATAACCGCATTGACGGGCCGTTGAAATTAGTGATGTGTTCAGCGTTTTGTATACTTAAAACGTATACAACAGCTTCATGTTCCGCCCCCCGTAGTCAGTGTTCACAAATATATTCATGCTTGCCAATGTTTACGTAGATATAGGATTATATCAGTTTTAGGATAAGCCCCTTTTTACGATGGGCGGGTTTATGTGCGATAATCATACATGTACATGTATTATATATTTATCATATGCACAACACCTTAGAGCAAATAAACACACGGTTTTATGTACACGATATACCATTATAGATGGTTGCACGCATACTCACCTATAACACGTATTGTGAGACGCTATTTTTTCGGTAGTAAAGTCAAAAGCGTTTCCGTTTTCTAGATGCACTCTCCCAAAGCTAACGTAAGACTTATGACTGCATCGAAGTTTAAGTACGATACCCTTGTCTGTACCAAACGTAACCACTGTTTCATTTAATAAGTCTGTGAACTTCTCGATTCCCTCCGTAGCCTCATCGGAATCAATAAACAGGAAGAAATCTGGCAAACCTTTAGAGAGTTGGTGCATCAGCAATAAGTTGTAGATACAAATTAAATCATTACTACTTCTATAGTTTACCACTTTTCAAGTCCTTCACAAGTATAGAGCTGGTGGCATTAGCGGGCCTACGATGATACGCACCTAGCAGCCTGACGTTTTCAGTTCTGCACGTAACGTGTATGTATAAATGTATATGCTTGAAACGACCTTATTATGCGCATATAAAGGGTATTTGCATGTATATTTATGCAAAACTGTCATACCGATAGAGGAAGGTGAGCTGCTGACTATGCGATGGGTCAAGGACGAATGAATAATCCGACGATTCACTGTATCTCGTCAAAATGGCATTTATAGCAAAATGTAATTCAAAAAGTTCTGCAGGTTGTTGCATACATACAAGCTCACCTGTTCAGAATTTGGACAGCACGGTCTGCCCATGTCTCTGCAAGCCCATGTAGGAGGACGAGGTCATTTCGGCGCACGATCTTCCAGTGGAGCGTATTCAGATTTAAGCTTGTAAACTCATGCTAATACATACAGCGTTCTCACCTCTGTAATGGCATCCAATACTACTTCTGATGGGCGGGTAGCTCTGTTTGTAGGTGCGAAACGCTCCATGTTGAAGCTGGCAATCTTAATCGACGAGCCACTGCGGACAGATGAGCAGAGTAGAAGCAAGAGCGCCGCCGCAAGATTGCGGACGTTGGCAGCC
This sequence comes from Eunapius fragilis, assembly GCA_963681505.1. NCBI lineage: Eukaryota > Metazoa > Porifera > Demospongiae > Spongillida > Spongillidae > Eunapius > Eunapius fragilis. Next base: position 3,518,212 of record OY811977.1, on the reverse strand, counting down.
ATTTATAGTGATACAATATCAAATCAATAACTATCAAAGAGAGGCGAAAGCTTGTTCAAACTGCGCGCATGCGCAGTGATGGGTCAGAGGTTTCTCACATTAAAATCAATACATCATTGTATAAGAAATGACGAGCATGCAATTTTGTCGGTTCTATACAGTCGGCTTTTATTCCAGAAAATGTATATTAGAAACATGAATTCATAGATTACGACTTAGTTCATCAGTTTTGTAAAAAATACTTTGTATGTGAGGGGAAGAATGAACAAGCTAAAGGAGCAGTGAACAGGGGAGGGTGTGAGGAAGCAGTGAACATTGGAGGATGTGAGGGAGCAGTGAACATTGGAGGGTGTGAAGGAGCAGTGAACATTGGAGGGTGCGAGGGAGCAGTGAACAGGAGAGGGTGTGAGGGAGCAGTGCACATGGGAGGGTGTGAGGGAGCAGTAATAGTGGAGGGTGTGAGGGAGCAGTGAACATTGGAGGGTGTGAGTGTTGTAAACAGGGGAGGGTGTGATGGAGCTGTGAACAGGGGAGGGTGTGAGGGAGCAATGAACAGGGGAGGGTGTGAGGGAACATTGAACATTGGAGGGTGTGAGGAAGCAGTAAACAGGGGAGGGTGTGAGGGAGCAGTGAACAGGGGAGGGTGTGAAGGAGCAGTGAATAGGGGAGGGTGTGAGGAAGCAGTGAACAGGGGAGATGTAACGGAGCAGTGAACAATGAAGGGTGTGAGTGTTGTGAACAGGGGAGGGTGTGATGGAGCAGTGAACAGGGGAGGGTGTGAGGGAACATTGAACATTGGAGGGTGTAAGGAAGCAGTAAACAGGGGAGGGTGTGAGGGAGCAGTGAACAGAGGAGGGTGTGAGGGAACAGTGAACAGGGGAGGGTGTGAGGGAGCAGTGAATATTGGAGGGTGTGAGGGAGCAGTGAATAGGGGAGGGTGTGAGGGAACAGTGAATATTGGAGGGTGTGAGGGAGCAGTGAATAGGGGAGGGTGTGAGGGAACAGTGAATATTGGAGGGTGTGAGGGAGCAGTGAATAGGGGAGGGTGTGAGGGAGCAGTGAATATTGGAGGGTGTGAGGGAGCAGTGAACAGGGGAGGGTGTGAGGGAACAGTGAATATTGGAGGGTGTGAGGGAGCAGTAAACAGGGGAGGGTGTGAGGGAGCAGTGAACAGGGGAGGGTGGGAGGGAGCAGTGAATAGGGGAGGGTGTGAGGAACAGTGAACAGGGGAGGGTGTGAGGGAGCAGTGAACAGGGGAGGGTGTGAGGGAGCAGTGAACAGTGGAGGGTGTGAGGGAACAGTGAATATTGGAGGGTGTGAGGGAGCAGTAAACAGGGGAGGGTGTGAGGGAGCAGGGAACAGGGGAGAGTGTGAGGGAGCAGTGAACAGTGGAGGTGTGAAGGAGCAGTGAACAGGGGAGGGTGTGAGGGAGCAGTTAACAGGGGAGGGTGTGAGGGAGCAGTGAACAGTGGAGGGTGTGAGGGAGCAGTGAACAGGGAGAGTGTGAGGGAGCAGTGAACATTGGAGGGTGTGAGGGAGCAGTGAACAGGGGAGCTATGAGGGAGCTGTGAACAGGGGAGGGTGTGAGGGCGCAGGGAACATTGGAGGGTGTGAGGGAGCAGTGAATGTTGGAGGGTGTGAGGGAGCAGTGAATAGTGGAGGTGTGAAGGAGCAGTGAACAGGGGAGGGTGTGAGGGAGCAGTGAACAGGGGAGGGTGTGAGGGAACAGTGAATATTGGAGGGTGTGAGGGAGCAGTAAATGGGGTAGGGTGTGAGGGAGCAGTGAATGTTGGAGGGTGTGAGGGAGCAGTGAACAGTGGAGGGTGTGAGGGAACAGTGAACAGGGGAGGGTGTGGGGGAGCAGTGAACAGGGGAGGGTGTGAGGGAGCAGTGAACATTGGAGGGTGTGAGGGAGCAGTGAACAGTGGAGCTATGAGGAGCTGTGAACAGGGGAGGGTGTGGGGGAGCAGTGAACAGGGGAGGGTGTGAGGGCACAGGGAACATTGGAGGGTGTGAGGGAGCAGTGAATATAGGAGGGTGTGGGGGAGCAGTGAACAGGGGAGGGTGTGAGGGAGCAGTGACTATTGGAGGGTGTGAGGGAGCAGTGAACAGGGGAGGGTGTGAGGGAGCAGTGAACAGTGGAGGTGTGAAGGAGCAGTGAACAGTGGAGGTGTGAAGGAGCAGTGAACAGGGGAGGGTTTGAGGGAGCAGTGAACTGTGAGGAAGCAGTAAACAGGGGAGGGTGTGAAGGAGCTGTGAGCATTGGAGGGTGTGAGGGAGCAGTGAACAGTGGAGGGTGTGAGGGAACAGTGAACGGTGGAGGGTGTGAGGAACAGTGAACAGGGGAGGGTGTGAGGGAGCAGTGAACAGGGGAGGGTGTGAGGGAGCAATGAACATTGGAAGGTGTGAGGAAGCAGAGAACTGGGGAGGGTGTGAGGGAGCAGTGAACATTGGAAGGTGTGAGGAAGCAGTGAGCAGGGGAGGGTGTGATGGAGCAGTGAACAGGGGAGGGTGTGAGGGAGCAGTGAACAGGGGAGGTGTGAGGGAACAATGAACCGGGGAGGGTGTGAGGGAGCAGTGAATAGGTGAGGGTGTGAGGGAGCAGTGAATATTGGAGGGTGTGAGGGAGCAGTGAACAGGGGAGGTGTGAGGGAACAATGAACCGGGGAGGGTGTGAGGGAACAATGAACCGGGGAGGGTGTGAGGGAGCAGTGAATAGGTGAGGGTGTGAGGGAGCAGTGAATATTGGAGGGTGTGAGGGAGCAGTGAACAGGGGAGGGTGTGAGGGAGCAGTGAGCAGGGGAGGGTGTGATGGAGCAGTGAACAGGGGAGGGTGTGAGGGAGCAGTGAACAGGGGAGGTGTGAGGGAACAATGAACCGGGGAGGGTGTGAGGGAGCAGTGAATAGGTGAGGGTGTGAGGGAGCAGTGAATATTGGAGGGTGTGAGGGAGCAGTGAACAGGGGAGGGTGTGAGGGAGCAGTGAACAGGGGAGGGTGTGAGGGAGCAGTGAACAGTGGAGGGTGTGAGGGAGCAGTGAACAGGGAAGGAACAACTTGTACATATGTTGTGTCCTGCAACTCATACATGGCCAAAATCATTTTCACGGAAAGTAAACGCATTCATTTACACTAATCAGCCGGTTCCTGAAATAATATCTGTCTGTCTGCAGGGGAATCCTGGTCATCAACCTTCAATGCCATGTCCAGAAAGGGCTTTTTTGGATTTTGAGGGCACTTCTGTACCCAAGTTCATGTATAAATCCTAAAATGCTTAAGTGGGGGGAGGGGGATGGTGTAATGTAGGATACTGTGCCTGCCGGAAAACATATCTGCTGGACTCCTCGTACCCTAAAAGATATGTCACCTTAAGATTAGCTGTAACCATGGCAATACCTTCCCTGCCACCCCCAGCCCCCACCAAAAAAAAAAAAAAACACAGACACAACACTATATGCACATGTGCACTAATCATGTAGATCATAGTAGGCACTCTTCCAGCCAATTCTGAAGTTATTGGTGAAATTTCCATTCTTTAAATGTGTTCCTATCCTGAGTTATGCGTGTTCAAGAAGGAGGAGAAGGAGGAGGAATTAGGTCAGCTTGACCGGCCAGCTGACCTTTGGCAGTCATGTAATTATATGAAAAAGCCTACAAGAAATACATGCTGCATGCAGCACTTTGAATAGTAAAGGCATTGAAGAACTCTGAAGTTCGTAAACAGAGGAATGCATTGACGTCATGCGCGTCTTGTTATTTTATTGATTTAATTAATTACCCCAAAAAAAACATATAACAGACCAACCCCTATATGCACATTTGCACTAATCATGTAGATGTGTTAGAGTTTCTGTGCAAAAGCCAAACATTATAGCTACATGCTGTATATGAATGGTAGTTTATTAATCAATCCATTAGATACACGCATGATGCACAGCTTCATAATGTCCTATGAATTGGTTGCTTACAAATTTAATAAAGCAGTCATCAATAAATTCAATGCTCATTTCCATGGTTTGTTGCATCATATTGTACATGTGATAGTTGATGAAGCAGAGTTCTCATTAAGGTCAGCTAATATTGATGAAAATGTTTTTCATAAGGAAGTTACTTGACTTACTGTTTGCATAGAGTGGATGTGGTATGGCCCGGCAGACTGGGGGTCCAGCTTGGCAGGTTAACTGGCTTTTGGCAGTCCTGCAGTAGGGTACAACAATATATTAATACTTTATTATACTGCAACCAATGCAATGGGGCACAGCACATGTGGTTTTTGAACATATATCGCATACACGTATACTGGTGCACATAGTGGTGAGGTCAGTCAGGGGTCAGGCCCAGCGGGTCATAGTCTCGTACCAATGTATGGAACGAGAGTATAACGTGAAGTCATATACTGGTAAGTGATGGGTCTGTGTACGAGACTAAGCAGATCAGCTGACCTGTCAGGTAGGCCTGACAGGTTGGCTGGCCTTTCAAGTCAACCCGAGCGGCCTTTGGCAGTCTTGTAGCTATATAAAAAAGCGGTATCACGGATGCGTATATTATGTGCTCGTGTCCTACGAGACATACATGTTGCATGCTGCACTATCTAATAGTACGTAAAGGCATTGAAGAACTCGACAGCAGCTAAGTTCGTAAACAGAGGAATGCATTGATTTCATGAGCGTCTTGTTATTACGTAATTCACATCATTGCTTATATCACACGGCTAATATATCAATGACCGTACATGGATATGCATATAAAGGCAGTACGCAATGAAGTTGCTATAAATACGTACCACGTGAGAAGATCTCCGCCTTCCTCCCTTGATTAAACCTTGCCGTGGTCTTAGTTATACTGAATTTGTACCGATGGCTGCCTACGTCTCTAATCATCTAGCGGCGGCGTTCTTGCTTATACTCTGTTCATCCGTCGGCAGCTGCTCTTCGATTAAGATCGCCAGCTTCGACGTGAGGCGTTTTGCATCTTCAGACAGAACTGCACGCGTGTCAAAAATTAGGGATTCCATTGCCGAGGTGAGTGCCTATAACTGTATGGTGTGAGTCAGCATATAAACTTTAATGACTGCATGAATGCGTTCCACTGAAGATCATGCGCCAAAATGACCTCGTTCTGCTACCAGAACTTCGAAATATATGGGCGAACCGTGTTGTCCAAATGTTAAACAGGTGTGCCTAAACGCGGGCAACGATCTGCAGAACGTTTTAAATGTTGCTATATATATGCCATACGAGGTGCAGTGAATCATCAGATTATTCAATCATCCTTGACCAACGCAATGAAAAATCGTCACGCAATCAACAACACACATTCCTCTATCGGTACATCAGTGGACATAATTAAATGTGCATTTAAGTGCATGGATTTTTATACGTGTACATACATACACATTATCGTGTTGTGGCACATGTTTATATGTTTACGTGCAGAACTGAAAACTTCAGGCTGCTAGGTGTGCATCATCATAAGTCTAAAAAGAATGCTAAGGTCATCAGCTCTATATTTGTCAAGGACTTGAAAAGTGGTAATATATTTTACAATAAGATCACTGTACTTGCTAATGTATGCCGTCTGTGGGTAGGTTTTCCAGAGTTTTTCTTGTCATTGTATTCTGATGAGGCCATTGACCAGTTGACAGATGCATTGAATGCAACTGGAGCTACGTTTGGCACAGACATGGGTATCGTATTTAAGTTTGGATGCAGTCATCAGTTGGTCCCCCTGTACGAGATGGTGCCGCTAGAAAGCATAAAAGCGTTCGGATTTAATAAAACGTGCGCTTATGACAGGTAAGTATGCATGTGCAAGCATTTAATGAGCATACGCATGCACAATGTACTCCCTCTAATGCATGGTATTTATTGTGCACAATATATAATGATGCATGAGTTAATTCGCTGCATGCGTATAAACAACGTGCACGTGACTTTAAACATATCAAGCTTGTATGTATTTGGCATACAAACAAACCCTTCGTGTTAAAATGAATTTTACATGCATGCATGCACGTGACTCATATGACCTTGTTGGCACCTACACATGCACAAGGTGTAACTGAAGCGTAGGAATAGTCGAGGGACAGCAATGAGGGGGAGGGGGCACACTGTTAGTTCTTGCATAGCGCCATTGCACGAGGGAGTGTCTCTGAGCAGTTATAAAACTTCCATTGCGAAAACTACAACCAACTTAACACTGTGCTGATGTAACAGTCGAGTGAGCTCCACATACGTGTGTATATTGTACAAATTTTTTCCCTTGACAAAATTTATAATTAATGTATATAATGCAACTTTTGCTTTTGGCAAAATCTACTGTGACATATCTGTCCATATTGCATGATGTATTCATTATGTTGCTTTTTTTTTTTTTGGAAATGCAGGATTGTTGTCTCAAAAAGCTTCCTAAATTACGCCATAGTAACCCAGTTAAAGGTCAGCGGGTGGTCAATTCGGCAAGTAAGGGGATTCTATTGTTGAGCCATGGTGCCATTTTTACGAGTGGAAAGGCTGGAAGGTTGTAAGAGGGGCTGGTTTCAATGAGCATTAAACTTCGAAGTGAATTTACGTCTTCCCATACGTATATACGTTAAATCGCATACCATACTGCTCAGATATACAAATTTGGGATCAATGAACTAGAATGAACTACTTACCAGAATGAGTTTCCGCACTGCTTCTCGTTTTTCTGTTTTTTATTATTATTTATTTTTAATTGTCTCCATAGATTGTGTGTGTGTGTGTGAATTTTGTTTGTAAAACCAGCATAATGTATTCATTAGAATTATATTTGGGTAAAAAAAATTTTCTGACACTGATGTTCTGCAGCTATTCAGTGTCAAAAATTTTTTTTACCCAAATGTCATTAAAATGAATACATTATACTGGAGTACAAACAAAATTCACACACACAAACTATGGAGACAATTAAAAATAAATAAATAAAAAACAGAAAAACGAGAAGGAGTGCTGAAACTCATTCTGGCAAGTATGGAAGCCCAACTCCATCTTCAATCTCCATCCTTCTTCTCCATTTCACTTTACTGCCACGAAGATCAGTGTCAAAAATAATTGTTATTACAATAACATATTTCGAGCACCAAAGTTTTCAGTTAAAGGAACGCGCTCCTTATTTTTTTCGGCGCGCGTCATTAAAACGACATCACATAATCATACAAGTAATAAAGTACGGTATCATACTTTATTATGTGTACTAGTGTTACAATAAAGGCTCCTTTGGTTTCCTCTGTATATTTAACCTAGTTAGACCAGTAACGAATAGATAAATCGTATACCATATATATGTTACGGCCCGATTTAAAACTTTTGACCCGCTTCCAAGCCGGTCGACCGGCTTTAAAACCGGTCAATTAATTTTATCACACACGTGGCTTTTTTGAAATTCTGCGTGTGAGCGTTTCGTTAGAAGGGGACAATATTCAGGGCCGCAGCCAGGACGTCTGGCGGGAAAGTAGACTGATAGCACTGCGGGACTGAAGGGGGGAAGGGGGAGGGGAGGGTGTGTGCTAAACTTTCTGGCTCGATGCAAAAAGCGGGCGGGGCTTAGAGGACCTGACACCAACAAAAAAATACCGGGACGGCCAAGGGAGGGGGGGGGGACGGGGGGACGGGGGGGGGAGGGGGGGACAATATCTGTGGAAGGGGGACAATACCTGCTAGCGGATTATGTCCGTGGGGGACAATTTCCGCTATGTCCGGGGGGACAAAATCTGCGGGGGGACAGAATCTGCTCCGACAGCGGCTTACTTGCATAGGTATTGTTGGTACAGTTAATATCACTCCCTGAGCCAATTTGCATTGTAGCTCATTTGTATCAGATATATGTACATAAACAAACAAATGTTCTGAATCCGGTCGACCCGCTTTGAAGCGGGTCAGTTTTGCATATGGGTTGTAAATCCGGTTGACCGGTTTTAAAGCCGGTTGACCGGTTTGAAAGCGGGTCAATTGCAACCGGCTTTAAAGCGGGCGACCGGCTTTAAAGCGGGTCGGGTTTTCAATCGGGCCGTAACATATATACCACCCGGATTTTGCAAAAATGCTAAGAAACGCACCAATATATTTCGGCAAATGGTGATGGTTGCTGTGTATACAGTTCGCGGCCGGGATATATAATTGCACAACAAGGGAATAACAGTAAGCATTCCTAAAATGAAAACATATAGCTGCAGGACGCTAAGTTTACCTAGTGATAGCTGTGTTAACGTATATCATATTTGGAGGATCAGAAAGTACTAGCTAGGGAGTATATAATATATTCCATCAAGGTGAACGTGCAATAAGGGGTAAGGGCCGCGTACTCATGTAACGTCTGATCGATCTAAAGCGGTAGTACACAAAGCCTCATCCTATAAGCTGCGCGCGCTGTGATTAATGGTAGCTGCAGCATCATTTATGCGTATAGTTGGATGTACCCGAGCGATAGCTATTATAATACTTCCATGTGTGACCAATGAAGGGTAAGCACCGCGGTACATATATGGCGGGTAATAATAATCCCTCGCATTTTTCCCAGAGAACCCTGATGCATATCAAATGAGTCATGAAGGCTCGTGCACTTATGTCTACTATGCGCTGAATGCAAGGTCGCTGTTGCATGCACGTATGACGTCAATTCAATTGCGGTTCTTGCAGGCGATATACTATGCGCCTATTTACATATCATAGCCACCCCCTTGGGGATTTGACACGGCAGCTAATTTCGGTTTTTCGTTAAATGACTACACAGTGGAGGCTTGTATCTGTTTGTACACGTGTCTGCAAGCATGTATACTCGAATAATGGTAATCGGCCGGACCACATGCATAGTATAAGAATGCATGTGAAACTTGACCTGAGTTGGCACGTGAAACCAGACCTCTGTTTGCATTACTTTGCGTATCACCGACAGGCACGGTAATTTGGGTGGTTCTAAACCCCACCCGTGCACAGTAAAAACGGATTGGTGCATGTCACTAGAAATCGTGAATAGGGCACTCGATTTTGAGTAATCGAGTGCCCCATTCACGATTTCTAGTGACATGCACCAATCCGTTTTTACAGTGTGGGGCATTTGATTTAATGTCAGATTCCCGTTTAAGGCTGCCTTAATGCAAATATATACTCGGCCCGATCTCATGAAACCTATAAAATTTAATGTACATTTTATAATGGATCTGCGGCAAGAATAATTGATACGCCGTTAATTTTTAAAAGACGTTTGGCTTAACCTGTTTAGACGGCTCAGTAAGAAAATGAATATTTTTTGGAGGTTATCAATACCCGAAACTGTAGCGTCTTATGGGTAGATGATTTTGACCGAATTCGTCTTAAGTGTAGATGGTCCGTCGATTTATCATTTTAAAATGCACACCTGTTTTTATTCATTTTCTGCAATTGTCTGCACTGAATAGTTTTGTGCCATAAAATATTGCATTTCAAATCATGCAGGTTGCTGGCGATTACCCCGGCGTCAAATTCATTGTCACCTCACAACGCCGGAACACGCTAAGTGAGAGAGGTAGATTAATTTGCTCATAACGCATCAGTTTTGATATCTACTACCTCTCACGATTTTTGGTGATATTAGCCCAAAACGAAGGTGGTTTCCCTGGTGTCCTCCAGTCCTCGTCCGGGGCCGTAGCCGCGGGAAAAGCCGTGGGAGCTGCACTGGGCTGTATCGCCATCTTCATCACCATCATCTGCGTCATTTGCTGTTGCATGCATAGAAGGTGTGGTTACATCAGACTAGTTGGTTCGCAAAATACAGGCGCGAGGCGTTAATTTTTGTGCTCATTTAAACTGAAGATCGGTATTCTGTACAGATTAATTACAAACAGAGTATGCAACTTCACGTACTTCAATTATACAATATAGATGTGGTAAGAATTGGCTGCGTCATCTTATGCAATTGGGGTATGTAAAAAAACAATGATTACATGAGCGCATTGGGACATATTCCATATTGGTCAACTCCCATAAAGGGTGCGATCAATCACGATCAAATGCATACCGTACGTGTTAAAGAAATGAAGACCCAACAGAAGGGAGCAGCAGCAGTCTGTTTTAATATACGTGCAACCATAAACGATCGAGCCCCTAAACAACGTCTAATTGAAAATGCAATTATTCTCTACATTGCGAGCTACTGTTCAAGAAAATTGTTATTATTGTAGTAGCAGACATCTTGGTGCCCAACTGGTTGATTGGAAAACAGCTGCTTTTGATTTAACCGTATAGTCTCTTCGCTTAACTCCAAGACATTGAACGAAGCGGGGGCTACAGGTGGGTCAGCAGCTGGTAATGCCGAAGCTCGCAAACATACGGCCAACGATCAGAAGTGCAGAGAGCTAGGTTAAGTCTGTGTCCCCTTGGCAGTTAAGACATACGGTTGTTGGAAGCGCAGTGCTCAGTTTCTCGCCTGGCAGCCCACCTGGCCCTGCAGCTGCAGTGCAGCAAGTCAAAGGCCATCACAAACGCTTACCAGACACCTTAGTTCGATGCAATGCTATAGAGCCTTGCTCTCCAGGTCAAGGTTGCAGGATATGGGCTGAAGGCGGGGTTCATATTTTGAATTGGTGTGTTGGTGGGGTTTTAGGGTGTTTGTGGCAAGTTTGTTTTTAGACATTGTCAGTGTTTGTGCATACTTCGAATTGTAAGTGTTCAATATAATAATCATAATATTGTTATAATACAAATGGGACGGTTATAGGCCTGCTCGTACATGGGGCGCGCGGTAGTTCACGTTCTCTTTTCGTGCTAATGATTCAGGCACTAGCCATGCATTTGAATCGGAGGTGATTCGTTTAATTTATCGGCGCAAAAGAAGCATGGATGGTGGCGTACAATGAATGTCATTAATAAACGTGACTCGCGTCTCACTAGAGGGATGACCGTGCATCGGATCATTTCCTTCTTTGCTGCTATCGAACGATAACAAGAACAGTTCTGCGTTCCGTATCATAACACCGACCGCTTTTAAAGAACAAAAATTCTCGTGCCCATGTCTCGTACCCTCCAACTACTCTTTTTTCTTCCGCCACGAAGAACTCGTCGAGCTAAACTCAGGGGCGGCGGAAGGAGGGGGGGGGGGGGGGGGGGGGGGGGGGGGGGGGCTCAGCCCCCAAAATTTAGCCATCGATCGGACGATGATATGCTGCCGTATATAAGTACATGTACTCCATTAATATGTCTAATGTACCTGATGTCCTCCCGGTGGTACATTTGTCTACCGCGTGTGTACGTTATTCACGTTCTGCCAGTTTAACATCCCTTTTATATTTGACAATGCATGCTAGTCGTTTAGAGCTTGGCCCGAATTCCCAGGTTCTAATTCTTTCTCTGGTCCCAAACAGACCCATGCAAGCCAGAGCGTCAAAGTGAAGCTATTCGATCGCGGTACGCGTAGTTAGTACAGAAGATTACATAGAAACGACGCATATCGCGATCTAATAGTTTCACTTTGAAACCCTGGCTTGGGACCAAAGAAAATGAATTATATACTTTGGCAATTTCGGGCCAAGCTGTAAAGGACCTGTACAAAGAGCATGCACTGTCAAATGTTAAACTGGCTGAACGTGGATAAATTTATTTTCTAAGCACCGCAGTAGGCAAATGTACTCCCGAGAGAAGGTCCCGGTACATTATTGTATTAGTATTATCGTTTGTTCATTTTTGCCCCCCCCCCCCCCTAAATATGATTAGCTTCTTCCGCCGCCCCTGAAACTGAAACGAGGTTGACGAGCGCCAACAGCACCATCGCTTAAGCATATAAATACGCTTACGTGTATGATATAACGGGCGAAATACAAATGCGAGTAAGTTATTAGGCACACCTACGCAGGCTTCCAAAGTAAAATTGCGTTAGGCCAACATCTCTTTGGTGTTCATATCGTATTAACCATCGATTCGATGTGTTTGGCTAGTGCGGTTGTTCATTTCAAAGGATGGTGACGGATGGAAATTTTCATTATGGGACCATATCTAGATTAATAACAGAAGGAAGTATATGTGCCTATGTACAAAGAAAGCAGACTTTTTTGACCACACAGGTTTAATTTATGCACATTTAAAAATCATAAACGGTGAATACTTTTCCACCTCACTGCATGATGGGCAACACAGGCTTGGTCATGCTTTTTATAATGACATAACCGAGTACGTCCACATAATTCTATATATGCCGACATCACTTCACTAGCTTTGATTCCATAACATAGTGTGGCAACATATCGAGAAATTGGCGGTCAAAAGGATTACGCGGTATTCGGTCATTGCGTAATTCTATGTCCATAGAAAATGTATGGACGCATTCAGAAAACTGCATCTAACTGCAGAAAAAAAAAATTATATTGACTAGGTGCTCTCGGATTTGCAATGTGGGGACTATTTGGCATATTTTGAGTACTTTCACGCACCGTAGGTACCTATATCCGCACTTCCACATTAATTATGCAAGGTTTCCAATGTCCATTCATTTTATCTCATTTACTTATTCAGTCATCAATAGTTTCCCAACCAAATTATATTTTCCTTAGGTGCCACCGGATTATATGAGAGTAATCAATGCACTTATTTATCATTATTTTTTCAGAGCTTAGGGCCTTCAAATCGCGCTTCCCTTGAATGGTTAGTGAGACACACCCCACATACAAAACGCATAATATCACGTGCTACCCTTTCGTCAGTTAGCCGTACCCAGACCGAACTGTTTTTGCAAGTAGTTAAAATATGTGTTGACGTCTATAACTACGACCCCACCCACCACTATAATGACACAACAACTTAACGTGCATGCGATTTATTAACCGTTATTTACGGTACTAGTGGCTCTTCGCTTTTGGTTCGGTACTTTCTATTCCACGGACGATTTCGAACGGTACAAAGACGACGATATCTGAGATCAATCCCACGAGGTTTAAGACCTGGAAGTCTACCTGTGGGACCCTCCATTGAATACCGGTATATACGTACATATATATGGAATACCTCACAGCTAACAGCTACAGTACAGTATGGAGTGGACCCTATGACGACATATGGCGAGACAGCGCTACGGAATACCCGACAGCTAGCAAACAAGTACTGTATGTGTATGTGTGACTGTATGCATGTGTTGTGTGAGTGGCTATGAATCCTCTCTCCCCCTCTCTGTGCACGTATGCCAGTATCCCTCCCTCCATCCCTCCCTCCCTCCCTCCCTCCCTCCCTCCCTCCCTCCCTCCTCCCTCCCTCCCTCCCTCCCTCTCCTTGCCTCTTCCCTCCTTCCATGATCCTCTCCTTCCACTTTCCTTCAACAGAGGAGGCCCAGAACAGTGACGAAGATAAGGACAGACTCAGCAAGGTGACCCACACATACCAGTCTGAGAGGAAGGCGGAGCCAGCAGGCCTGGGGGCCACTCTCACCTTGGAGATGGAGACAGAACAGAACAGGGACCAGCGGAGTGTCATGGAGAAGGCACAGAGAATTTGAACCAGGTCTGGGCACTGGGCACCACTTGCAGTAACCCTTTATAGGCCCGTCAGATACAGTGATATAAGACACCAATATTAGCATTATTAATTTTTATTTGTATACGTACATATGTCTAGTTGCCATGGTGATTTTACCATAGTACATGTCCTCGTACTATGCAGCAAAACTCATAGTCTGTTGTATAATGATTTAAAAATATTGTTTGTTTATATATAGTATGGAAGAGGACAATATACAGAGGACAGGACTACACCAAGTACATTGAGAGGAGGGAGACCTCACAGAGGAGTGCAGCCAGCAGGTGGGTGTGATCAAGGGAGGTGTGGTAGCAGATGTGATGAAGCCAAATATTGTGGCATACAAATGTACGATTACAAGAGTGTGTGTGTACATGTATGTGTGTGTGCAATGTATGGTAACAAGCACACAATGCATGCACATGAACTGTACAGAAAGTGTCACGCACTTTAAAAGGAGCACACTTTAAAAGGAGAACGCCTTAAAATCATATAGAGAAATTGGCGATCAAAAGGATTACACAGTACATGTATTCGGTTCAATGTCCTATTGACGCATTCAGAAAACTGCAGCTAACTAACTAGGTGCTCTCAGATTTGCAATATGTGGGGACTATTTGGCTAATTTTTCTTCGCACCGTAGGTACCTATATCCGCACTTCCACATTAATTATGCAAGGTTTCCAATGTGCATTCACAGTCACTGAGGCACGAACAAGGACGTGTACCCACCGGCATTCACGTAACAGGCCTGCTGTCGGCTGACCAGACCAAAAACCTGCCGATGTGCCGTGAGGCATAGCAGCATTGCCACACTGTTCACCGAACAATAAGCATATATCATCAGAACGTACAGCAGAGAGCTGGACCTTGACACATCACCCCCTAAGAGCTCACCATGGTAAGTATAATGCACGTGTATGTCATTACGCATGTTGTGTGTTTTCCACATGTACATGTAGTGGGGTGTTCTGCTTACGTACAAAATGGTGCTAGCTGCATGAGTGCTGTTTATATTGTTGCTTGATCCTAAGTAAGTACTTACAATAATGATACGTTCTCACTGAGAAAGTGTGATGCGTGTGTACCTGTGTGTGTACATGTGTGTACCTGTTGTGTGTGTGCATTATAATTTCAAATTTTAATTTTTTTCCCCACAGATCATTATGTACAGGAACTTCTCCATATGTACAAAACCAAACCAGATCGAACAAAGTAGATGAAATCGCATCATTGATAGTTACAGGCAACAGAATGAACCCCTTCAGTGTATCATGGTCATATTATACATATAATGTGTAATGTAGTGTACTGCATGTGCCCAGCCATTGTACAGTACGCATGCCTTCTCTGTGCCCAGCCATTGTACAGTACGCATGCCTTCTCTGTGCCCAGCCATTGTACAGTACGCATGCCTTCTCTGTGCCCAGCCATTGTACAGTACGCATGCCATCTCTGTGCCCAGCCATTGTACAGTACACATGCCTTCTCTGTGCCCAGCCATTGTACAGTACGCATGCCTTCTGTGCCCAGCCATTGTACAGTACACATGCCTTCTCTGTGCCCAGCCATTGTACAGTACGCATGCCTTCTGTGTGCCCAGCCATTGTACAGTACGCATGCCTTCTGTGCCCAGCCATTGTACGCATGCCTTCTGTGTGCCCAGCCATTGTACAGTACGCATGCCTTCTGTGCCCAGCCATTGTACGCATGCCTTCTCTGTGCCCAGCCATTGTACAGTACGCATGCCTTCTGTGCCCAGCCATTGAATAACAATGAGTAAACAAGCACATACATACGTTGTGGGTGCACGGGTCAAGCATTTTAGTAAAAGATGATGGTGCAGGGACAGATACAGAAAACAAAAGATAGAGGCAGCAAAAACCATTAGCAGCTACATGTGCCTGACAGTAGTCATTTTGCAAGCAAACCACGATGGGTGTGGCCTTAGGAAGAACTAGGAATGTGGTACATGTATCAAGTTTTTGAGGGGTGACTCCTTCATTGTAAGGGTGTCCTGACAGAGTACATTCAATTTTAGTGATGGATCCAGTTTGTGGGGGGCACAATTGACCTATACCCACATCCTGCTCCAAAGCTCCTCAATAGGGGTCTAGGGAAGAGAACAAGTCAAAGAGTGTATGGAAAGCTTTTCCATTATATACATGTATCATTGCTAGTGCCTATCGTACCACAAGATAAAGCCCATTACATAGAGGTTTACTCCTCCCATGGATGTGAGATAACTACAGGCATTGCCACTTACACATCACACACACACACCCTCCCTCACAAGTATCCAACTTTCATGTAAGCTTACATGTAGGTCTAGCTGGCTTACGTGTACTATCAGCCAATCAAGGTCAGTGCACACAGCTCACAAGATACTTTAATTGTATTCATTTTAGCCAGGACAATGGTTGTGTACACTTTGGACTGCCCTTGTGGGTTTTGTGGTATAGCGGTCAGCTACATGGCACTAAGCTTAATAGAGTTGTAAGAAGGATGCACATGGGGTCCTGGGAAAGAGTACCAAGGTATGGCCATATAAATATAGGGAGAAGGCCTACAGTATAGGGAGAAGGTCAACAGTATAGAGAAGGCCAACAGTATAGGGAGAAGGCCAACAGTATAGGGAGAAGGCCTACAGTATAGAGAAGGCCAACAGTATAGGGAGAAGGCCAACAGTATAGGGAGAAGGCCTACAGTATAGGGAGAAGGCCAACAGTATAGGGAGAAGGCCAAATGTACAGGGAGAAGGCCAACAGTATAAAGAAGGCCAACAGTATAAGGAGAAGGCCAACAGTCTAAGAGAAGGCCAATAGTATAGGGAGAAAGCCAACAGTATAGAGAGAAGGCCAATAGTATAGAGAAGGCCAACAGTATAGGGAGAAGGCCTACAGTATAGGGAGAAGGTCAACAGTATAGAGAAGGCCAACAGTATAGAAAGAAGGCCAAGAGTATAGGGAGAAGGCCAACAATATAGGGAGAAGGCCAACAGTATAGGGAGAAGGCCAGCAGTATAGGGGGAAGGCCAACAGTATAGAAAGAAGCCCAACAGTATAGGGAGAAGGCCAACAGTATAGGGGGAAGGCCAACAGTATAGGGAGAAGGCCAACAGTATAGGGAGAAAGCCAAACAGTATAGGGAGAAGGCCAACAGTATAGGGAGAAGGTCAACAGTATAGGGAGAAGGCCAACGGTATAGGGAGAAGGCCAACGGTATAAGAAGCCCACCATTATGGCGGAGAAGGTCAACCGTATAGGGAGAAAGCTAGTAGTATAGGGAGAAGGCTAGCACTGGTTACAGTACAGGAAGAAGTCAATTATTATAGGAAGATGGCCAACTGTATAGGGAGAAGGCCATATCTCCTCTTCTGAAGATATGCCTGTTCTACACATAGGGCCGAACACTACCCACTGCCAAACATACCCTACGCTACTAAATTCACACAGTATACTCACCAAAACACCTGCGTCTCGGAAGATGAAATCATGAAGGGCCTATGTAGTTCGATCCCTGCATGCATCATTGTGCCTAATTGATGCGCTCCACATCTCCAGTGACGCATACACAGCCAAAAGTTATATATTGGTACATTGGATGTTACGGTATTGTTCCAAGATGATATCATTGTTGTAAGCCATCTTGATATCAATGATTGGTACGCAACCGTTGGACAAAGTTGGTACAATGACTGTTGAATTAATAACCGTACAAACATGATAACAACCTGTACCAGGGCATGTTACAATATTGGATCACTGCATGATGGGTAGGAAAATTAATCTTAATAACTGTGTCTATAGATCCATATCCGTATATTCTTGTTCTCATATCTTGGCTTGCCATTAAAATTAATAAACATAACAATTCCAAATAATAATAATTACAAATAATAACGAATGTGTCCAGTACTCTCTTCAGTTGATTCGGGCCCATATGTACAATTACTCTGAACACCAGAACGATGACGAGCGCGAGCGTTGGTCATTCAATGTTCCATGTCCTATCGCAACTGCCATAGAGTAACCTAACAAAGTGATACATACACATAGTGAAAATGCACACATGCAGCTATCCAGAACGCAGAGGCCTACATGGTTTTTCGACGCCAAGTGAACCATCACGAGATGCAAGTTAGAACTTCAAACGACAAAGCATATCTAGAATGGGCCAAACATATTGGTTAAAAATGGATGATCAAGATTTAAACCTTTACCTGGAATGGTCAAGCGGGTAGTCATAGCGAAGCCCCCCTCCGCTACTTCACGAAGGCCAAATACCTCCCGTGTATCCAATCATCATTCTGTCAACAGATGTTACATGTAGTAAGCTTTCAATGTGAATTTAAAAAAAAAAACTTACCCTCAAACTGAATTCTTTAGTTCGCTGACATGTCTGCAAGATAACACCATGATTCCCAATTGGTGCTCACCTCAACTAAACATACCTGTAGTTAAACACCCTCTGCTGAACGTGGAACGATGAAAGGATGGGCGCAAAGGATGTGGCACTTCACATGTTTCGCTCTGATGTGAAAGTAATATCACTTCGTTGCTTTAAAGACACCGCCATTAGAACAAGCAGACAATACAATTGCAAAAGACGTAGCACCGATAAAAATAATACACTGTGTTCCTTATTATATCTGTACCTTTGAGTTTAACCTAGCCTGACCAGTGAATCGGAGTGTTTACAACCTGGCGCACGTCAACTCAGTTGCAAACGCCACGCGGCAAATTATTTTTAATAACCACTATCTGGTGATTTATAAACGAACTTTTATTCAATACTTGATGTGCTTCAATCAGAAATCTGTGTTTACATGTGTACGACGTAACGATGTACAGAGAGTACGCATCGGGACCGACTGGTAACTGTAGAGTCTACTAAATCCCTAGCATCCAAAGAAGGTGGAGGTGTGTTTGATCTGGTCCGATGATGCCAAACGTAGGGACAAGAAATACCCTTTCAGCGTCGTAGACAAGGAGCGTTTCTGAGGGCTGAAATTATTTCATCGCTAACCTTTACCATATATAGTAAAAGCAGCGATGAGTACTAATAGCACCCAAAGAAACGCCCCTAAGACGTTACTTTCAAGCGAGGCTTGACTGCCTCATTTGTACCGGTTGAAGGTGTGAAGTAATTTAACTCCTTCCTCTAATCAGTAGCTAGACCTAGAGGAGTTCGTCGGATGAAACATGCATCACTTCAGTCTGATCGAGTCACTAACTTACCGTTCTTCCTCTCAAGTTCAGTGACAGCGACATTAAGTTACGCGACGCTGTTGTGACCCAGGAGTGAGGTCGTGAAGCTTTTAAAATAAACCCCTCTATAAAAGGGCACGCAATGCATCACGCGATGCTACATCATGTATCAATAAATTTTTATCAGGAATGATTGTGGCTGATATGGAGAAACATGTAACAGGTTGTACTATCATGAATTGTAACAACATGTAAAACTGATACAATTATTGTATCAATGAGCGTTACAGGTTGTAAGCGCTTACATTATTGGTACAGTCATGTACACTTTTGGCTGTGTAGCTGATAAGTTAATTTTTATTTGTGCATATGTATCGGTACCAATATAATTGTAAAATATAATAGTAGCTGCCGGCATAATTTTTTATAATTCTAACTTTATTCCAAGATGACGCAAGGTACTACGTAATGAGTACTTCGTTTATGAATAAATTATGCGCGGTAGAAATTAAATTTTTTGTCTTGATTTTAGTTTACGAATGGTTCATGGTATAATCTTATAAAGCACAGTTTCACAATCAGTCCGATTTATTGTAATTTTTAAAGTGTTTGAAATTCAATTTGAAAAATAATAGCAAGATGACCGCCTATGTATGGGCCATTTCTCCATATGAGCAGTGGATCCACTTCATCAGATTAGGGGCACACACGTGTCTGCCTCAAAGAAGCTGAAGTGCTTGCTTTAGCACACCTATGGACTAATTAATGGTGACTGTATTGGACTTCATATTTCTGGTGGTTGTGATACATCCATGATATGCTCCACTATTTTTGCAGGTGTGCTTCCAGAACATGGCACGTATTAACACCATCTATCCTTGTAGACAGGCATACAACTCTGAAGTGCGGTAAAAGACAGCAGATATGTGTGCATGTGAATGCAAGATTTATCCATACTTGTACCTCATGCTGACATTATGTTTACAGGATGAGCTGACAGTTCTGAGCACTGCACAGTTACTCTGCAACACAGAAATCACTTTAAACGTACCTCCATTGCAAGTGCTTACCATCAAGACTATGCTAGGTATCCCTATGTGTGTGTGTGTGTGTGCATGTGCATGTGTGCATGTGTGTGCGTGTGTGTATGAGTGTTTGGATGCATGCTATCACAGCACAAAATATCCTACGTAAAAATTGACTGGCAGGCCAATTATGGCAGCCACATTTGGTCCAAATACAGTAACGGCAGCCCTATTAGGTCCTACTGGACAGTATGTGGCAGCCATTATAGGTCCCACCACCATATTATGTTCACCACAGGAAATAATATTACACTGCTCAGTAGGACCAAAATGTTGCTACCATACACCTATATTATATGCATTTTTAAAACATTGCAAACATTTCTTAAACATGAGAACATTATAAATTGGACAGTGTATATGAATAGATTCAAGACACTGAATCATTGACAGTTAAGGAAAGAAAACAGCACTAAATCTCTAACTTACATCCCACACAAGCCCACTTTGTATGTCAGTGGTGTGGGGAATCTGAAGATACTGACACAAATACATCAATATGATACAGTGTTCAACAATAACTGCAATCAATCATTTAAATTTCTTCAAATTTTTTCAAAACTACAAAAATAATGTATTGGTATATCTGCTGAGTACCTCACTTTGGATCCATGGCGTCTTATCATTTGGATTGGAAATACAGTAATAATTTGCTTCTCAAGGGCTTCTTCATTGCCTTTTATACCACATCATGTTAAAATTTAAATTATCAAACTATTCAAATGTTCTTTTATTTTAATAATAGCAATTATATAGTTATATAAAATTTCAAACCACTGCATCATACATTAGTCCTTACCTCTAACCACAAAGCTTCAAGGGTCCAGACAGCAGTTTCTCTTGCTAGGGAGGGACTCTTATCTAAGGCCTGTCAGACTCTAACTTCTTCGGGCCTGGCCCCTGAAAACAACACCACATGGAATCTATTGGTCTCAAAGCATCCCAAAGGAACCCCTAGGTCCCCCTTTTTTTTTGTCTTGTACTGCAGATTACATAGCATCATTTTTGTCCTCAGGCCTTTCTCCGTCATCAGGTAGGTATATATCCTCGTCATTGCACCTTTACAACAGTCTAGTGGACCCCCAGGATTCCCTCACCCATGAGTCTGTAGGCGATTCTCCTCTTTCACAGAAGGTTCTGTCTTCTAAGATAGAAGACCAACAGTTCAATAATCTTTTTCATAATGCATCTGTGACTGACAGGGCTCGTCTTTTGTCCATTTCTTCCCCTCATGCTTCTGCCTGGCTGTCAGTCACTCCCTCCCCACGACTCAACTTCCACTTGGAGCCTGCTGAGTTTCAAGTAGCACTTTAAGTGGTGGTTGGGTATTCCAGTGGTCCAAGGCCAAAGTTGCCCTCACTGTCCTTCCTGTGTGTTGGATGACTTTGGCTATCACTCCCTCACTTTCAAACATGGAGGGGATGTGGTTTCGCGACACAATAAGCTCAGGGATGTGTTTTATGACTTCTGTCAACGTGCTTGCTTGGGTCCACGTCTGGAAATGGATTGTGGGGCGGGATCCGATTCTCAATCCCGCCCTGCAGATGTTCTTGTTCCTAACTGGGACCTTGGCAAACCGGCTGCATCTGCCTTTGACTTGTCCGTCACGTCTACGCTACAATCAAGTGTTCTGCTATAAGCGAGCGTGACGGCTGGTTCGGCAGCCCTGTTAGCTGAGAACAGAAAACACAACAACAGCGACAAAAAGTGTGACGAATTGGGGTGGGCCTGCATCCCACTGGTGGTTGAGACCTAAGGGTGTTGGGGAGCTGAAGCAGTGGCAGCATTATCAAAGCTCGCAGGTCGTCTCTCGGTCAGGAATAATGAACTAAAGTCCAAGACCATTTTTAGCCTGTACAGCCGCCTAGGGTTGACATTAGTAAGGGCGAACTGTATTCCTGTAGAGCTATCCTATCTAGGTTAACTTGACTGTTATAGGACTTATTTTAGTGTATATAATAATAATTAGTCATTAATATTTAAATCTTGACTTTTATGATTTCACAATGTACGATATATTTGGAGGGTTTGAGTTTCGAATCAAATGTTTCAATAATCTTTTAAAGTTACTCACTACTTTTCTTTCAGCATGTCTGATAGGATTCTTAGCAGCAATAACAGCTTGATTAACTATTTGTAGTTCATTCACCTTGATTGAGAAAACATCTTGTAGATTTAGTTGAATCCAGTTAAGTTGTATTCATCTGCACATACGTGTTTGATTGCAGAATTACTGACCAAAGAGTTAGTTATTAGTTATGTACACAGCAAAATCAGGCAAATTACATTGTCTAAAAAGCTGCCAATATTGTTTTACTGGACTTCCTTAACATTAGAAATACACGAAATATAAATTTCCAGTGGGTGGTCATAAAAGGCCTGAATAGTACATTTCTACAGATCTTATAAGCCCTCGCCCTATATTGCAACTAACTTCCATTATTTTGTATATCTGAGGATTGTATGCAGTTATAAGATGGTGCCTTATGACCAGAATCATCATCATTTCATCATTGAGCTAGTTCATGAATTCACTTCCTTGGTTGGTAGTGATCACAGCAGGTAGCCCCATCCTCATATATATCTAATAACATTTATCTACCAAACATTCTCTATACGAGAAGGTTGGTGGTATACAGGAATCAAAGGCGATGGTGGTGTAAAAAGCAAGGGAACAAGGCATCCGATTGAAATGAAAAAATGAAATAGACCTATAATAGCACACACAGTTAAATATGACAACATGCTGCTAATATAATTCCTTTTCAATCACAAGCCTTGTTCCTTTGCTTTTTACACCAAAATCGCCTTTGATTCCTATATACCACCAGCCTTTTCGTATAGAGAATGTTATCACTAGTTTCATTTTTTAAAAATCTATTTATTCTCATGCTTCAGTATGTTTAAAATTACATAGCATGAAATTGGATGGCATAGTATCAGAAAAGTAATTACAGTGGCTAGAAAACTATCATGTCCATTAAGCGGTAGTGATGATAGTGTGCAGTTGGCCATACAGGTGATCATCGCTCTGATCAGTTGGTGACCACATGCATGATCTGATCAGAACATATCCATAAGGTGAGCTAGCCTAACTAATAGTAATACTTGAATACAACCCTCGTCTTAAAAATTGCGCTAAGTTGTATGGACCATGCACACTGACTTAAACTTTAATTTGTTTGATTTCCCACTGCTTTAGTTCGGTCCTGGAGGCAATTAACCGATGCGTAACGAATGTTTCCTTCTGCAGACTGTAGGCGCACGAGTGGCTATTTGTTGCCGGGTTTTGTTTCTGAAAGGGGAGTATGGTGGGGTAGACACATTCTAATTGGAGCCTCTTGCTTCACCTATATCTGTATATACCGCAGTATCTGATCGCGTATGTAGTTCCACCGACGGAATTCAGAAGTTACTATAAGAAGTTATAGTAGAAATCAATTAGGTCAAAACAAATACATGCGATAGCGTCGGATACATTCGTGTATGGTAGTTTTAGTGGGATTTGTCGATTGCCTAATTAAAATTACCTGCCACAATATAGTTACTTGGCTTTCATTTCAAGCTGCGTAACGAATGACAGTGTTGCCTGAGAGTAACATACAGCGTCATGCTTAAAATGATACCTTGAATTTTCGTCAAGAGGCTTCCTTTAACGTCCAGCAAAAAGCTCTTGGGCAAGATTCCTGCCAAGAACTTGCCCAAGGCTTGCCCAGAACCTGCCCAGAACTTGGCAAGACCTTTCCCAAGACTTGCCCAAGATCTTTCCCAAGATGCCAAGATTATGCCGGCCAAGTTCTGGCCAAGACCTTGCCCAAGATTTTACCCAAGATGATCCAAGATATGATGGCAAGATCGTAGCCAAGATGTTATAATATCACGGCTTAGGCGAACCAGCATCTCCAATTGCCAATGATATATATGCACTATAGCTATTAATTAGATGGAAGTAAAGCATGTTTAAAATAGCACATGAATAAATGGATTATACAAAATGAGATTTAAGTTCAGTCTAATTGCAAATGAAATGGCAGCATATGAAAGTTACACATTCTGTTTGTATTGATCTGTAATGCCCTATGCCAGCAGGAATAGATATAAATTGACATTTTAAATTTTCTCGTGCACGTGATCATTAGCAGATAATAAAAAGCCATTTAAGTCTTGTGAGCACGGCTGTTTGCGGCCCATTCAATGTTGGACAATAAGACCTACGCCCCGAAATATTGAAACGATGACATCATGCATCATGACCTAACCAAGCACTTTGTATTTTCGAGCTATATAAGGACTGTACTTGTTGCACCGACATGTAACAGCCATTTTAGTATAGACATACCATTTATCTATCCATCATATAAATTTTGTGCCACAACTCTGTAGCGCCCGCTAGCTATAGCGTTCGCAAGCCGAGTACCTCTGTTGGATATCCTCCACAAAGAAGTGAACAGTGGACCACTGCCAATTTTCCTAGGACAAAGCTAAGCGTGATTAGGTAGCGGAAGGTTAAGACTACCTAGATAGCGTATAGACTAAGTGCGGCCGGCTGAAATGATGGCGCTACAGATCGTCAAATATCGCTGATTTTACAAGAGTTTTAATGCCATGTCAAGCACAACGATAGGTATAGTCCTGAAAGTTCAATCTTCGTTGATTGTGGTATTGCTGCCACATCATGTGACACGATTTTGATAAGGTGCTCCATCACACACTACATTGTAGCTCTGCAACTGCATCTCTTATAGTAGGCACATGTTACTCTGTGCATGCAATTATGAATGGATGCATACGTGGATTTGACTCCTTATTCTGCAAGCCGGAAGGAGACTGACTGAATCCTGCCACGTTTATACAAGCCTAGTGCATGTAATGAAGATAATGTTAACTGGGTGAATGGCATTAAGAGCTAAAGGTTATAAAGTCATGCAGCATTTATACTGGCATACAATGTTCAGCTGATGTTGTTAAGGCAGCAAGATTGAATCAGATGTATTAATTGATAACTAACTTTTACAGTGAGTGCATAATCGTTTCAAGGTGTCAGGTGTGAAACCTGGTAGGTCGTTGACAACTATAGTGATGGAAATGGAAGTGCATGGTGTTTTGATATTCCAATGCTGTGGGGTACATAGTGCCTGATTCACCTGATATAAAGATCAAGTAGAAACCTTTACACCTGCAATGTATAGTACACATTATTGTGCCTCTCCATCCTTGCAGAGGTCCCAGCTTGATCCATACCATACTTCATCACTGGGGATTTAGTTGTCATGCAGGGTGAGCCTGTAAACTATCTTAGCGAGTTGATTTATAAATATCATCTTATTTAAGCTATCCATGAACCCAGTAGCTTTTCCATCAATGTGGAACATATATAGGTGTCCTCTTGTATCTTCTTTCTGCCAGAAGAATGGCAGTAAAATGGAGAGCTATCTCAACCCCCTTTGAGGTTTCTTGCCTCTGACCTCTTCCTGCATGGAGATATATTTTGTAGTAGAAGCCTTACGCGCCCATATACATGCATGTATGTATAAGCAAAGTTGCTTTAGATTTTTTTGTAGTTGATTTTTATGGGTGTTGTGCAGCTAATGCCATTTAAATGATTCTTGTTCTGCACTCACTGTAATCCCTGACTCCATGCACCAGTGATGCTTCTTATTTTAATCACTGATCACTTAATGGATTTTAATTGTCAGGTAGTTAGTCCGTAAGTTATGCACAAGGTTCACTCTGGAGACCTTCATTACAGTGTTGTCATGCTGACTGATGTGGTTGCTAAGGCTGGTGGATATTCCCTAACAGACATGCATGTAATGAAGGATCAAGCTATTCTTTGACTAGGTTTGTGCCGTTGTCAATATTGCAAAAAATCTAGGGTCTCAGATGCCATATACATATCAGAACATCCAGCTATAGCTGATATTTGACTTCAAGTCCTGATGTCCCTGGAACATTCACTCTGCTACGACGTTTAATAGCAAGCTAGGTATCTAGGGGGTACTAGTGCTGTGTCATAACAATAGGGATATATAATACAACAGCAAGTACATTTGCTTTATGCAGCTCCAGAGGCTGCCTATACCTTTCTATAAACATAAGCAAAGAGAGGGCACAAAAAATACTGTAGAATTGACATGGAAGTTTGTCACCTGCACGATGTATGTGAGTGCATTGTGCAGATTGACAAGAGCATTAAATGGTGGGGGTGTGAAATATTGCTATTGTACTTTTAAGGCTTAATAGCACGCCCTAAATTAATTAGCTGGCCTGGTGAACCACTCCTTTCCACTAGCTTGAGGGCATGAAGTGTTACAAAACCAGCTGTGTATAAGCATAGCACCATATTTACTGGTCAATATGCATTAACATCTTACTCTTATTAACAACTATTTGATACTAGCATTTGAAGTCATTGCTTGCACTATTAGCTGGGCTTTGGGGATACATGGATGCATCCTCAGAGTGAAATATCACACCATGCAAGGCCTGAATACTTGCATACCGTGTCCTTTTTGCTTGCTCTCTAATAAGACATGCGTTTTTCACACTCTGCAATGCAGCTGAACGTGTTGGCAATGGTACTCCATTGTACGTGTCATGATTATTCATAGAAAACAGGCAGCCCTTTCAGGCCGAAAACAGCCGGCCGCGCTTAGTGGACGACATAAACCAACTACTTGAAGCTTTCACATTGCCTGTATGTCAAACTTATATGTGGGAAAATTGGCAGCTACGTGCAATTCGCGCATCTTTCATACCTATTCGATCGTGCCGTACCTCATATGCCTATGAAAACGTGGTGCGTGTATTAATTGGAAAGCGTAATTAATCGTTTCAGGTGTGTGTCTTGAAGCCAGATGATTGCTGGTACTACTGCATGTGTTTATAATAACACCAGATGTAAGCATCTTGCAAGGCACATCGTTGAACATATGGTGTCGATAATGAGGCTAACCGCCATGATTTTTACACCATATACCGTAACGCTCTAATTATCAAACTAAATGTCCAGCCGCAAACAGCCGTGGTGAGCAGACGAATAACGAAATATAAAACCATGTATGAATAAATTATGTTAGGTGGAAATTGATTACTTTGTCTTGAATTTAGTTAAATGGATGCTTAGTTTTATTTTCATGACACATGCATATTACAATCAGACCGATTTATAGTAAATACTAAACCTGTTTGGAATTCAATTATGAAAATTTAATTAATGTGAATTAATAATTAGTTGTTGTGACATATGATAAATCATACAAAATTGTGGTAAATTTATTGCTGAAATCAGAATTCTCAAATCGCTATCATAACCTTACATTATCACCATGTCCTTAATTTCTGGACACGGGTATTCGTCCCCCATTCGAGATAATTTGCCTACCAGGGTTAGTATTTCAATCACACTAACATCAAAAGTCAGCTGGTCAAAGATACACACACCTCACCAGTCTGATCGAGGTTATTTACATTATTAGTGACAGTGTTATAATTCCTCATAAACATTGTTAATTCGTTTAATAGTTTGTTAATCGACCCCCCCAAAACTATGTAGTAATTAAAGTACATATCTTGATTTTAACTTCATAATATATTACAATCTGAAACTAAAATTTTTATAGTGGAAAGTAAAAAAATCCCGCTATATGTCAAAAAGGTAAAGAATTCAATTTGGAATTTTTTGTGAATGTCCTCCAATGTATGGGGCATTTCTGGATATCTTCTAACGTTCTAGAGGAGGCCATACTGAAATGGAAATGGTGGTGAAATGGTAAGGTTATGGTCTTGCAACATGCATGCAGATGAGCAATACAATTTCAGATTGAAAGACCCCTAACCCTAACCCCCTCTCCTCCCCCTTCCCTACCCCTCCTCCTCCCCCTCCCCTACCCCTTTCTCCTCCCCCTCCCCTACCCCCTCCTCCTCCCCCTCCCCTAACCCCTTCTCCTCCCCTCCCCTACCCCCTCCTCCTCCCCCTCCCCTACCCCCTCCTCCTCCCCCTCCCCTACCCCCTCCTCCTCCCCCTCCCCTACCCCCTCCTCCTCCCCCTCCCCTACCCCCTCCTCCTCCCCCTCCCCTACCCCCTCCTCCTCCCCCTCCCCTACCCCCTCCTCCTCCCCCTCCCCTACCCCCTCCTCCTCCCCCTCCCCTACCCCCTCCTCCTCCCCCTCCCCTACCCCTCCTCCTCCCCCTCCCCTACCCCCTCCTCCTCCCCCTCCCCTACCCCCTCCTCCTCCCCCTCCCCTACCCCCTCCTCCTCCCCCTCCCCTACCCCCTCCTCCTCCCCCTCCCCTACCCCCTCCTCCTCCCCTTCTCCTACCCTTCCTCCTCCCCCTCCCTTAGCCCTCCACCTCCTCCCCCTCCCCCCCTCCTCCTCTCTTCTGCGAGGATTGTGCTCACCCTCGGTGTAAAATTGAATACATTTTAACCGTTTCAAGCCAGTACTAGTGCCTGTGGAGGTAATGTATCTGTTGCTGAGAAGATTTTGGGTGAGGAAGGGACATGTGCAGCATTACATTAAAAATATAATGATGAAGGACTAGAATTCACTTTCATGCACCAAACCCCTCGTCAAATCAACATAAATCAGATGATTCCAACAATCCAAAAAGTCCCGAAATCAACGGCAGCCCTCACTCTTAGTTTCATCTGTCCCCCCCCCCCCCTCCCCCCTCACCAGAGCATATCCAGAAATGAGCGGTCAAAAGTCAGAAGCAATTAATTCGCGGTTTGCGGATCAACGAATATTCCCGTATATCTTCCTATAGACATACATAGGGTACTTCAATACCAAGCACGCCAGATTTTTCTTAATCAGCATTTGCCATGAGGGATTGTTAGTACACTACATTTGTCATGATTTTTAGTGGGGTCGCCGTATTTTTCCTATTTAAGGTGGCGTTTCCCTAAAAGTGTCATAACAATGTCCTCGAGGTTATACCACCAGGGTTGCCGAAAGTCAGGCCAGGGTCCGGCCTGTGACCTGAAGGTCAGGCCAGGGCTCCGGCCCGTGGCCTGAAAGGTTGACCCGAAAGATATAATTATTAAATTTCATGTTAAAATTATTAAAAATTAATTTACAATCAATTAATTAAATGAGACAAGTACACGTGACGCGCATGACGTTTATTCATTCGTTAACCGCCAGCTGGCCGTCACTAGCGCTATGAATACAGCTTCAGGTGATTGTGGATTGCTTATTCAACAGCGTCAAAGATGGAATTTTCTCCCTCAGCGACTGGAGGCGTGCATAATGCTTAAGCACAATGCATGGGTGCTGAACACTGAACAGTTAGTTCGTTACGTCTGGACCGGTCTCGGCGGTCTGGTTCATCTGCGCAACTTACTGATGTGGTGTGACTGATTAATTCACAGTGATCGTATGTAATTGTATATAATCTTGTGATAGAAGCTCTTTGGAGATCACAGAAAATCTAAAAATTTGAAAACTTGATAAACTATCCTGAAGGGTGATTTTGCTGGACACTCTCCCATTTATCAATACCATAAGTGACAGTTACTGCTATGAGTTGTTTCTACTGGTACTCTTTAAAATGTTATCTGCTTGAACTGTTGCATGAAATGTTCAATTCCATTTCTGGGGTGTGTCAATTGCATAAATATCGGAAGCTTCGCTAGAAACTTCCATATAGGATTTGACCCGACTATGAACTCATTAAAAATACGCGACCCGTCGCTAACAAATCGGATCGTTTAGCTTGTTATAGCAATCGAACTAGAAGTCAAAAATGAGCAGTTTCATCTTTGT
Organism: Eunapius fragilis; assembly: GCA_963681505.1. NCBI lineage: Eukaryota > Metazoa > Porifera > Demospongiae > Spongillida > Spongillidae > Eunapius > Eunapius fragilis. Next base: position 3,488,658 of record OY811977.1, on the reverse strand, counting down.
TTTATGTCACAGAACCGCGCGGTTGTAGAGAACATAAGGGTACTGCCTGTCCTCGTACCCAGTCCCGAATATGGTCTCCTCCTCCTTGGCAACGCATAACTCGGGATAGGAACACGTTTAAAAAAACAATGAAAATTTAACCAATAGTTTCAGAATAGGCTGGAAGAGCCACTTTCATATAAAATAGCCGATGTTATATTTTGGTAAACAATCGACTATACGGTATATGTAAATCGCATAATTAGATAACATTTTAGATTTCTTAAAGCGGTATCATTCAGACCCAACATAGAAACATAGGCGGCGGAACCGGGGGGGCTGGGGGGCTTTAGCCCCCCCACTTTTGCCATAGGGGGGGCGGAAGCATCATTCCGCCCCCCCCCCCCCCCCCCCCAGATTTTTAGGCTGACTGGAAAACTCGTGACTGCAACAAATTTAAATTGCGTATCGGCAGGGCATTTTAAATTACAGCGTTTGATTCTAATTAACGGTATAATCCGGCAATTGGCACGCTTCTTCGAATCTGGACGTTGTTCTTACTTCACAACCACCCGTTCTCAGCAGCACTGCAGTGCTTGATCGTCTTAGTCATCTAATTCTCTTTCTCAACTGAGCTCTGTAAGCATAATTGTTGCTTGTATGCTAGTACATATTGGCGCTGTAGAATTTGTAACAATAAAATTAATGATGCCTCTAGTCTGGGCATCGATCTGCTGTAGAAGTTTTTCTGCAACGGTGTACAGTTAGCAGACTGCAAAGTAGCAACAACTTCTTCGGAGTTCTGCTGAATTACTCCTGAAGAGAGTGAGAGAGATGAAACGTCAGCAAAGCATCAGCTCATTCTTTTCTAAGAAGAGTTGTACAGGTATTCACATCTGATCGATATCATGACATACCTTTAGAAATATCTTTACTATGCTGTCATGTTTCTAGGCATTCACAGCCAGTGTACAGATGATTCATCTTCATCCACTCCCAGTCGTAAAAAAAGTATAAAATTGCCATTTCAAAAATGTATTATGCAGGTATTGTGTGTGTGTGTGTGTGTGTGTGTGTGTGTGTGTGTGCATGTGTGTGCATGTGTGTGCGTGTATGTGTGCATGTGTGTCTGTGTGTGTGCATGTGTGTGTATACAAAGGCATTGACCAAGACAGTGATACTGATAACATGGTGCAACATGATCAGGACCAACAAGGTGTGTTATTAACATTACCTTAATGCACACCCAATCTTCAACATAACCAAAGTCCCTCACATGAGCAAAATACTTGTGAAACAGTAAGTGATTTGTGTAAAAGCGCAAGATCCATCTCTCCACCTTCACAATCAATGGTATCAATCAATAATGATGATCTAACAAGGTATAGAGGTTAAATGTTGACTGTATGCATGCAATGTAAGATAGTTGCTGTTCTCTTTGCTGCATTAGCTCTGTTGATGATAGTAGCACAGGTGTCTCAATGGGCAGCAGAATGCTGTGGAAAAAAGGACACACCTCACCATTGTCAAGATGAAATGGTTTTGTTAGAAACAAGGCAAATGTTTGGGGGGGAAAATGAATATCGATCATTCCAAATTAAGTGGTACAAAGATTATCCTTGGCTCACACTGTGTATTACAAGTAAGAAGGCATTCTGCTTCTATTGTAGACTTTATTATGAACAGAAAGAATTATGTTTAAGCAAAAACATAGAACCAGCATTCATCAGAGATGGTTTTAATAATTGGAAGAAAGCTCTGCAAAGATTTTATGTGCATCAAAGAAGTGCTGGTCATAAGGAAGCCATTTTCAAATTTAGTCCGCGTGTAGCTCCAGGTATAAATGTGCAAATTAACACTGAATTAAAAAAATTACAACAAATGAGAAGGTCGTTGTTTTTAAAGCAACTGTCATCTCTGAGAATGTTATTGTGACAGGGACTAGCAATAAGAGGTCATGATGCGTTTGATGGAAATTTGGAACAGTTATTGCAACTGAGATCCGAAGATGATAAGGATGTAAAGATTTGGTTACAAAATTTGGAGTATTTATCCCATGACATTGTTTATGAATGCATTTTATTACTAGGAAATACATTACTTAGGCAGTTGCTGTGCTCTATACGTGAAACTAGTATTTTTTCCATTATGGCTGATGAAACTAGGGATATTAGTAACCAAGAACAACTTAGTGTTTGCATTCGTTGGATTGATTCAGGGTTTACAATCCATGAAGATTTTATTGGAATGGTCCATGTTGAAAAGACTGATGCAACATCAATTAGCAGTGCTATTAAAGATGTTTTAGTGCGGTGCTCGTTGCCTATTTCACAGTGCAGAGGTCAGGGGTATGATGGTTGCTCAGTGATGATGGGACATTTAACTGGAGTTGCTACACAGCTTAGGCAGATAGAACCAACAGCACTTCAGGTGCACTGTTTTGCACATAGCCTGAACCTTTGCTTACAAGATGCAGCAAAATTATGTGTAATTGTAAGAGACTGTCTGGGTTTAGTAGGTGAAATGTTGCAATTAATTAAATACTCTCCAAAGCGTTATCTTGTATTTGAGAAGTGCCAAAAGGAATTCTCACCTGAATCTCCTGGGCTTAGACCTTTGTGTCCTACATGGTGGACAGTTCGTACAGGTGCTTTGGACTCAATTCTAAAGAATTATGAAACTTTAATTCATACATTTGGAGAGATCAATACTACTAGCCATGATGATTATGGCAGACGATCTGGAGGAGTTATGACACAGCTTGAATTATTTCAAACATACTTTGGTTTCAGATTATGTCATCTTGTATTTGCAATAACAGAAAAAGTATCATTGTTTCTTCAAAGCAAAAATATCATGTTGCAAGATGCTGTAGGACAAGTGAATGTGGCACGTATAGATGTTTGGAGAGGCACCGCACAGACGAGGCATACAGTTTGTTTTATGAAAACTGCCTAAACGATTCAAACCTATTAACAAATCCACCATGTCTGCCTCGTGCTAGGAGGCCACCAAGAAGAATTGATAGTGACAGTGAACCTCATGTTTTCGAAACCCCTTTAGAATATTATAGGAAGATATACTTTGAAGTGATCGATGTTGTAGTCAATGAATTAAATAGAAGATTTGACCAACCATCCCTCCAAATACCACTTGCAATTGAAAGACTTATTTTAGAAGCTGCGAATTGGGATGTACCTGGTTCATTACAAATTGACAGTGAACTGCTAAATTTTTATGAAAGAGATCTCGATCCTTCTAAATTACAAAGGCAGTTTAATATGCTTCCCGATTTAATAAAGGAACTTAAATCTACGCACTCATTCATGCACCTTAAAAATATTAGCAGTGTCTCAACGATTGCTGAAATACTATCGTCTTCATCTTTAACATTGGGTGTATTTTCAGAAGTGGTAAAGATAGTTAAAATATTTATAATAATTCCGATAACAACTGCTACTGCAGAAAGATCTTTTTCGTCATTAAGAAGGTTGAAAACCTACTTGAGATCAACAATGACTCAATGTAGACTGAATAACATTCTCCTACTCCATTGTCACAAAGAGATGACTGATGCAATTGATTTGACTGCTATAGCCCAAGACTTCATTGCGGCTAATGAGAGGAGAAAGACATATTTTGGAGAAATTTCGTAATACATACGCATGTACATGTTAAAAATGAAAATTATATTTTTCATGCGAGGTACTTGCACAGTCATTTACATGTACATGTACATGTACATTGTAAAGAAAGCGAGAGAGCGTGCGGGTTAGATCGCCGAAAGGAAAAATCGGCAATAATTAAAAGACCCCTCCTCCGATTTACGCTACAATTCTATTCACCTTCCCGCCGCCTATGAGAAACGGTCCGCTGAACGCGAGCGGTATCAAGAAGACTCAGAAAAGAAACGGTCCGCTATAGGGCAACGTTATTGGGAGAGTCGATCTGCTCGCTTGGCGAAGAGAGTGCGGTACGGGAAGCAGAGGCGGATACAGGAATTCTACAAGGGGGGTGTCGGACATGAATAATCAATGGGGGGGGGGGGGGGGGGGGGTGCGGGAGGTTTTGGGGGTCCCGCACTTGGCGACACAGACTACCTATCAATATTGAAGCCTTAAACTGGGGGGAAAGTAAATTGCGGCGAATAATGGTTGGGGGGTTCGTCGTGGGTCTCAGTGCAACTCATAAACTGCGTATCCTAAATTCATGACCAATTGGAGTGGAATATTTGTCACAATTGATATTGATGAATGCATGTGAAGTATTTATCACCAAGCACACAGGAAAATGTCACGTTTCAATCTTGTATATATTGTATCAGTAAATGATATGTTGTAGTAAATGTACATTTAACTGTTCAATCAAATGTGAAATGCCTCTCTCGACAGTTTCTACATTGCTGAGCGTATAGTTTATAATTAGCAACTTAGAATTGAATACCGGGTAGCCCTTATTGGCATAACGCGATCAAAGTCAATGACGGGTGCGTGATTCCTGTACGCGTAAATTCGTAAATCTTTTAGCACATTTCATAATTACCTTCTGCTTTCTTGGAAAAGTAACTCAAGATACTTGCCGAATCAATGAGGTGAGTGAACACGTTTGCTTGTCATCTGGATGATACGCTATATCACGTGGGATATTGTTAATGCATTTTTTAATAGTATTGATTCTTAATTCTATTCATCATCAGGTCTGAGGCGCGCCCCCCCCCCCCCCCCCCCCCCCCCCTCGCTCTCCTCGCCCTCGGTATCAGCCCCTGTCGTAGCTAGCTGACCGCTTTGTCGCCAAGTGGTTAATGTGGTGAAGATATGCTTGAGCAAGGTTGATTTGCGTACTTTAATTCACGTTAATTTATTCATGATTGGCTGGAAGGGGGGTGTCCGGACACCCTGGACTCCCCCCCTGTATCTGCCTCTGGGAAGGCTAAGCGTACCCTGCAAAACCAAACGAAGCCATCGAAAGAGTAAACCGATAAAATACTCCTACTAAGCTTGGTTTACAATATGACATTGGTGGCTGAACATTACGGATCAATTACGAATAAATTACGATGAATTACGCATCATCAATTACGATTAATGTGCATGAACAAAGAAAACAAGTAAATAAAAAAACCTTCTCTATGAGAAAGTTGGTGGGATATAGGATTTGAAGGTAATGGTGGTGGAAACAAGGGTCTGTAATAGTAAGGAAAATGTCATTGTCCTATATTTAGCACACGAACATAGTGTATGTTACAAACGGGCTAAATATATTACTATGACATTTTCCCTTACTATTACAGACCCTTGTTTCTTGCTTTTTACACCACCATTGCCTTCAAATCTTATATCCCACCAATTTTCTCATAGAAAAGGTTTTTATTTACTTGTGTAATTACAGTGGATGATTATGACTCAGTTAATGAAAACATTGCATCTGTACAAGTAATTATTCACTTAGTTAGTCCGTGAAATTCAATGGGCATTGCTAGCAGTGATCATATCTAGTGATCTTAGTTTTCCCTCATAGAGTCCCTTTTATTTTGATACCTTGATTGGCCTTTCCGAAGTGCAACTTGAGCCCGGGTAATATTTCAATTTATTATTCTTAGTGTTCCGGTTCGAACCATTCGAAGTGAACATCGAACCGAACCGGCTACAATCGAATACGGTTCGTGATAGCCAATTATAACTGGTGGTTGTAATTGGCTGTTAATTAGCAAATTGATTCCTTCGCGATCATTCCGTCGCACGCGGGTCCGTATAATTTGTCTATACTATATAGTACTATAAACGCTGACGCACAAACGTGTACATGTATATGCATTTGGTAGGTAGTTGACAATATTTTTCAAATTTATTTTTTTGCAATAAATTGTATACCACTGGAAAGAGCAAAATTTTTTGCATTTCAACGATATCTTCCTTGTTCGAATATGTATCTCCATGCGGGTACCACGTAATTTTAAAGATCAAAATAAAAACGATCGGTGTATGCGTATGAATGGGATGCGTAAAACAAAATCTGTCCCGGTTGTGTTTCTATTCAATATAGAGATATTTATAAGTGCGCAACCTTAATCACAACCTTAACACACATAGTCTGACTAGTATTATACATAGAGATGCACTTAACACTGCTTGGTTATGTGATTTCATGTATTATAAGTCAAAATAACAAAGAAGGTCTTTATGATCCGTATGCGCACAGTTAAAATTCAGATTCAAACCTGTTAAACATGAAGCAAAATCTAGACAGATTAAGTCACTATTAAATAACTCATTAGCAATGACAATAAATGGATGCCAAAAGTTCACGGATTACAGTAAGTCCACCATGCACTTAAGTTAAGGTCACCAGTAATATTTAATCTGCTAGTAGCCCATATGTTGTAATTGTAACATTCTCCCCATCTTCCTCTGCTTCATCTGTTTTCCAATATGTGACTATGACTTTTGGAATTTTAGATTTTGTTAAAGGTTTCACAAAAATGATGTGTCCATTATAGAGTACATTATGTTCATTTACATACCAAACATGTTCAAAGTAAAGGCCATTAAGGGATGAACTATCAGACAGAACAGTTAGTATTGCACTTCTCTGAGCCTCAGACAGTTCTGGCTTTCTCCAAATTATCTATTTTTAGAAGTTATTTTGACTCTGCGATAAGAATATCTCAATTCAACCAGTGATTTTTTAAATTGCCTCACTTCAGCCGGACTGCTTTGAGTGCTTTCATTTCTTAATAATGCATCTTCCTCTGTCAACTTCTTAACCATTGCATTACTTGCCATCATTTCTTTTTTCACACTTTGCAATTTAGAACGTAGTTTTTTTTTCATTTGCTGACTTCCTGCTTACTTTTTTTAAAGATAGCAGTTCTGCATTTTAACAGCAGCAAGTACTCGGAGCTTAGCCTAGAGAGCTTCATTTGAAGTGAGCAATTGCCGTACTGCACTTCTTCTTTTTCCACAATTATTGCAGTCTGATCTAAGCTTATTTGGCATGGGACAGGAAGTGCTTGATTGACTGCTGTGTACGGAATGAACTGAAAGTGAAAAGGTTGGATATGTGCATGTACATGTTCTTTGGGGATTATCAAATGGAAGTCCAAATGGCAGATTTAGATACAAAACAATATCATCCCAAGCTCTAGAAAGGTGCTTCTTCATATCCTTGACAATTTGAAGCAAGCAACGAATGGAAGTGCACAATGCCTTTAGGTTGATATGCTCTGTTGCTAGTTTTTCAACTATCTTGGCTGTTTCATTTGGGTTGTCATTGGTTAATTTGTAGTTTATATACAAAACTAATCTATTCCTTAATACATGAGCTGTAAGGGCACCATGCTCACTTAAATCATTTTTATATTTTTAATTCAATGAGGCACTCTAGATCAAGAACAATCTTCATTCTGAATAGCAACGAAGCAGATTGGAACGTTATTATGTGCATGCATGCCTATACATATAATTAAATATGAATAAAAGGCTTGATAATATCTCCGTGTGGGCACCATCTTATTAAAATTCTAAATCAATAAACATAGACTACTCTGTTAACACTTCAAGTGGATTTGGTTTACAACTATGTGCTTCAAAGAATAGGGTGTGTAATAAATAGAGTTGTCACAACTTAATAACAAAAAAAGTGTTACAAAAAATGGCTACTTGGTTAAGCTTTTTAGATATAAAATATAAGCAAATCTATTATGCTGAAGCATAAAAATAGTATTTTTAAATAAAATGATCTGTGTTTTCAAGCAGGCCAATACAAAACGCCTGGACCATTAAAGCACCCTTTGGGCGCCATCCAAATCTCCTGAAATTCTATCGAGTGATTAACTTGAACCTATAGTAAATAAAAATTACTATTCTGTGATTGTGCATCAAAAGACAATTGAAAGTCAAGATTCATTCGCAAAGTTTTACTATAAATTGAATGCGCCTGATATTGTTGGATCGCGAAGTAGCTTGAATTTAGGCAATCGCACTGCATTCTACAACCAATTACCTTCCACGATCGAGCAATGAAGTCGGCTAAGCCACTTAAGTAACGGAGCAAGTTTCTACGCTTCTTTGTATACTTCTCAAAATTTCACAAAATTCCAGTCCAATTGTTGACGTACTTTTGGATCAACTATTTACGGACCCGCGTACGTGATTTTGTCAACTACCTACATTTGGTAGCGAATCATACATTTTTGCCAATGGTTTATTTTTAATGAAGGTTCGAAATTCGTTCGAATCGAACATCGAACCGAGTCGAACCTTGAACTATTCGATGCCGTTCAAGCCGAACCGAGACACTTATTATCATTGCTAGCTTCCATCACATCTTTGTCTTTACGGACATTTTTCAGCTCATACAAGCACACATCATGCTTTTGCGGGCCTAGGAAATTGGGTGAAGTAATTGGAAAAATATGTGGTTGTAACGCTTAATGTAATGATGCATGTCTACCTATCTCCTGGGAAGATGATGTGACGAAATGGATGGAAGGCACATGGTTTTCTTTTTAAAAAATGCAGTTTAGTCGTACTCACAAAATTTATTACGCATTAATTACCAAAAGACCTATATGTTTAAAAATGGCATTCAAAATACATGACAGATATGTTCAATTATTAAGAATAACTTCTGGAAAGGCAGTCCCTTTTCATGACAAATGAATTGATCAAGTGTACCAAATTGAATCTTAGGTGTCAATAAATGGGCCTATATATATATATAGAATTACCCATCTGTTCATGCACACAACAAATGTATAGATGCTCTCTTACATTGTACCATCAATTGCAGGCTCAGTTTATTATTTCTCACCAAGAAGAAACTTCTTCATGAGAAGGAAAAAGCTATCGAAGCTTTACAGAGCTGAAGACTGCCAATATGAAAATGGGGATGAAGTCTTAACAGGATCTCGTATTACAAAGCTGAATGATGCGCTACTTGAACAGATCAGAGCAGAAATTAAACAATTGGCTAACAGCTCTGCACGTGTAACCCAATAGCTCCATAATAGAAGATTTAGTATCAGAATCTTTTAGTAACTGAACGCGTGCTAGTGTTGAATGAAATAGTTATAGATATGTAGGTTTCAAGTGTTATTCAACAAAAAGAGCAATAAAAGTTCATACTGATTTATTAATCCCCCTAATACATTCTTGTAATTAAAGAATTGAAGGCATGAATATATATATATATATATATATAATTATATATATATATATAATGTAACGTTTGAAATAACCATGTGAGTTGCACGGAAAGCATATCTCGCATGAAATTCTGATAATAACCATGTTTACAACCGACACTGTTAGCTTAGAGAATGGCTCTGGTGTAGTACAATGAACAAGTGAAATAATATTTTGTCATCTGATGTCACATATTTTAGTCCTGTAGCTGACGTGTTGACTTGTTATGCGCATTGTATTTGGTCAGTTCATAATACTATTATACATATTGCATTGAAATTTAATTACCATTGTACCTTGTTCAATCCGGTACCACTCCAAACTAGAATTAATAAAAGAATGCCCATTCTTTACTAAATTACTAACAAAGTGAACACAAAAGTTTATTTTCCTGTTGTGTAATAGAGCTGACTCTACATATATTAGGAGGACATTTTGGAACGGACACTAGGTAAGATAGACACTAGACAAATTCAAGTTTAATTTCTATAGCAGGCAATTACGGCCTTAATAAACACCGTTTTTTATATTGTTTTTGGAACCTTAGGTAGTTTTAACTCCTTTTCCGATTACTTGTTGCCAACAGCACCTCAGCCCGACGCAGGTGCACTTCTATAAAATACATAATGCGAGAGTTAGTACTATTATGTGGCTGATAAAAGAAAATGAGATTGAGGGAAGTCTGAGTGGAATCTACTTGCTGGAAGACCAAAAGAAAAAAGAAATCGGCAGTGACAAACAAGGAAAGGTGAAAATGTATCTGGAGGCCTGTCCAAGATTCAAAGCCATACACAGAACTAAAGACCAGGTTCTACTCTGATTGTCACAAATTACACACAAACCCAATAATCCCATTCCAAAGACCCAGGCATCACCCAATTTACCTAGCAACACACCCAGCCCAAGGTCCAAGCTAAAATGCCAACTACCCCGTAAGTCATCACATCCCCCCATGGCCCCCTACACCCCAGCACCAACCCAAACCAGTTACACCGAATCCCTGCCCTCATGATCCTACTCTCACTAATTTCCCTTTTTCACACCTGAACCCTTGGGGAACAGGTGGTATTCCCTGGTGGAATTACCACTACACCTAATTGCAGATCCTTTCTCATAATGTATGCCAATGGCAGTATTTTTAGAACCCTCCATACCCACAGCACTATCAAAGACCTATAAGGTGTAAAGGATTATCATGGAAGGGCAAAAAAGTTAGCCTCCCCACGACAAAATACAAATTTTCAAATTGGGAAGACACAGGTTTAAATATAAGCGTACAGCAGTTGTTTGATGTATCAGCTCCTCAGAAGCATGCAATACATCTTTAAGGTTAGATTTGGAATATAGCAATGAGGAACTCATCCCAATGACCGTGCACGGACATGGTACATTTGAAACATGCATGGCCCAATAATTCTATGCAGTAAAGAGGTGACTTACAAAATAATTATGTCAAATGTAGCTCAGTTGGAAAAAATCTGGTGTGCTTGCTATTGGGCAGTCCCATACTTGTCTAAGTCGTGATCCCGCAAACTGAGAATTTTAATCCACTTTGTTGGCCGGCTCATTTCTTTGAAGCAGGCTGGTTCAGTTAGAGGAAACATCATGTCCATAGGGATGAGCTGCTGGGTGATAACTTGGAGGAGGAGCTTACTCCATTTTCCTTCAAGTTGACCAAAGGTGGGGAATTGGCTCAGAGGTGCAGCAAAAGATGGTCATCCAACTTCTTACGGATTTCCAAATTAATGCTATTCACTAAATGGCAATGCAATTAAGACAGCAACTTACTTTTCACATATCCTAAGACAATGTCATCAGGACAAGACTGTATTTTGTTAGTATGCAATGTAAAATGAAGACGCACCTATAATAACAGATCAAGCAGGATGGAACTGAATCGATAAATGCGAAATTCTGCACGCTAGGACGAACCGTCAGGAATGGAGGAATAAAATAACCAAGTTGAAAAGCATCATGAAAGCGCAGCACCTTATAATACTATATTTCATCCCAGTGCCCGCCACTGACGTTTTATAAAAAACCAACGAGAAGGCGGTCACATGTTTAATTTGTGTATGTCTAATTTAAATGACGCTGTTATTCACCTAGCCAAAGGAAAAAAAAAAAAAAACTTTAGTCATTGCCAACTTCCGTATTAAACAGAAGACTAAACTGTAATGCGGTTTGGGTTCAAATTCTCTTTGTGTGGTGGGGTGTGGGAATAAGTTTGTGTGCCAAGAGAGCAAAATTACGTCAGGTATCTTTTTAAGTAATGAATACCACAGTAGTACAACATCGAACGAACATCAGCAAAATTATTTCGCCAGCTAATATACACTCTACACATTCCACACACACCCACCTACCGTATATGCGGCTTCATTAATTGGACCAACTTGGATTAGCTTGTGTGCGAAAGAGATTGGCTCCCAAGAATCCTTATTTTGACAGCAAAACGCGGTAAGTGCTTAACATATACGTGTACCTGCAATCTTGTGCGTCATTCGACGGCGCCGTTCCATGTATGAAAAGCTTATTGGTTCCAGTACACGTAAGTCAGTCTAGTCGATCACGTTCAGCCAACCGTGCTGCGTGTAGACTGACCGATGATCTAGTTCATGTATGACAACATGATATCTGTAACCGTATATGCATGTTAGCTTGTATGTGACCGACGGCCTATTAATTTTGGCAGAACCGATGCCCAAAAAGGGCATCGTGCATGCTCATGATGAAGGACTGCTATATATACTCCCACGTGAATTACGGCAGAATGCGGAGGGTCTTATAGCCCACTACATTTTTTGCATGGTGTTAGGGGAGGTTATTACGGTGCAGTTATTTCAAGGTAAGCCAACCGTTTGTCATAATGTTTTTAAAAATAATAACACTATTCCAAAGTATAAATGAAGGCAGTTCGTCACATGCATTGCATTGGGATCTAGTGTTCTTTACCCCATGCGCTGCGACGCGTATTAGCGACCATTTATTGTTTACCTATGCATGTACAGTTGTGTACTTATATAACGAATACATGTAACCTCTTGTCACCGCAGACATGGGGAAGAAGCTCGCAAAGCTTTTCGGAAAGAAGGACATGAGAATCTTGATGCTTGGCCTCGATGCAGCGGGCAAAACGAGTACGTTATACACACCAATTCAACGTCTCGTTTCATGTACGACCTATATTTGAAGTTTTTAAAATATTTCTTCAGCTATACTGCACAGACTGAAATTAGGTGAAACGGTGACTACGGTCGCCACAGTTGGGTTCAACGTTGAAAATGTGACGTATAGGAATGTGAAGCTCAATATCTGGGTGAGCAATATTACACTTATTATACTTTGTACGAATCAGGTTTTTAAACTTTGCGGGGATATATTTGTTGTCCAACTTGACCAGAACATATCATTCATCCTGTGTTTAAACGTGCATATCATCACTGGCAAAATGTACTTACGCCATGCAAGTAAATGACATGCATGGCTATAACGTACGTGCAGCTGATCGGAATGGATATGCAGTATTGTCACCGAGTTGCATGGTGATATGACGATTCAAAGGGTTAATCCAAAGTTCCATTCCTTATTCATCACGGCGGATGCCATTTTGCAAACCATTATATGCATGACCTCTCTATCTGTGTGCATTCATGTATTAGGCGAGATAGTGTGGCGCCGCAGGTAAACCCGATACCAAGATGGCGTCGACCCGAGAGGGAGGCTTAAAAATATTTTCAATGAAGAGTGTCGGGAGGGAGGGACGGGTGGATTTCGAGCTCGGATTCGGAGAGAGGGTGAAAAGTTGATTCCCGTGCACCCCCCTGCCCCCCCCCCCCCCCCCCCAAACTTCAAACCGAAATGTACAAATCCTAATGTCGCAACTCTGCTCATTTTAGGATACATTGAAGGCGCTGGACCGGTGTAAATATTCGTTATCAATATTGGCATGTGTATTAATGCATGTGTGCTTTATTGCTGCAGCAAAAGTTTATAGATACCAACTTGTAAAAAAACGCTTATTTTTAAAACGTTGAAGAATGTTATGATTATCGCACCACACGAGTAATGTGGAATATTTATACACACATGTACGTGCATTTGCATGTAAACATACAAGCGAAACTCAGTTTACACATTGCATGTAGTGTTATCCATGCAGAAATTTGACAGAACATTAGTTCTATTGTTGTTTACGTGAATTATATGTTGATATATGGAAAGGCTGGTGTGGTCCCTATAGTCATGTTAAATTAAAATCATTGCATGTTCACGTATAGTCCAATAGCTGCAGATATTTCAAACGTGCGTGCATTGCTTTCTATGCAAAGTTGCTTGCCTTGTCAAAATCAAACAAAACAGGACGTTGGTGGTCAAGAAAAGATTCGCCATATATGGAGGCATTATTATACCGATACTCAAGGGTTGATATTCGTCGTTGATTGTGAAGACCGCAGTCGTATTGATGAAGCTAGACAAGAGCTCCATAAAATCATCGATGACCCTGAGATGAAAAGCGTAATTATCCTTGTACTGGCAAACAAGCAAGATCGTCCTGATGGTAAGTTCGCTGTTGACCTTTAGAATTGAATTTATTACAATTAATTAACCTCTTGCCCGGGTAGCTATGAAACCTCTCGAAATACAAGAGGCGCTGGATTTGACCAGACTACGAGACAGACAGTGGTACGTGCAGCCATCTTGTGCCATAAGCGGGGACGGCCTTTTCGACGGTCTAAATTGGCTCACAACGAATCTCAAGGACAGAAAAAAATAATGCATATACATACCTGCATAGTGGATTTGATTGGTCAGAAGAGAGGGTGCTACAGAATAAATATATTTTGCATGCAGTGCGCACGGTCAATTGAACGACATGGTTACAGCTAGCTATAGCTAGAAATTGAATTGTGCGGTTCATGGTTATGCAAGTTGCTTGCATATAAATCAGTATATATGAATTACCGTTCATTAATAAATTGTCTGCATCCCATTGAGTCCTATTCGTCATAATATGTACGGGAGTAAGTTGAGTAAGTTCCATAGAGGATTGCTGGGGTGCATAATGAATATGCAATGGAGCGATGTAACGAAAGACGTGTCATAAGACAGACGCTTTATAGAACTAATATATGCTCGCGTACCCACTTCCCATTTCATTTCACTCCAGTCGTCGCGTTCTTCTCATCTTCGGGGTCGCATAACTCAAGACAGGAACTACATGTATACTAATCGGGTTACAATAGCATCAGCAGCAATTTAGATTATTTAACGACAATCATGCAGTATTGCCGCGGCTGACTAATTGGAACAAGTCTCGGACGGCCGGCTGACCGGATTAGACCCCTGACGGTCACGGTCACTACCAGCAATGGTCGGCATCAACCCTTCCCGGTCATGGCCACGGCCAGCCGTTGGCAACCTACCCGGACACGGTCACGGCCATTTATGACCCCCTAAACCGTCAAATCTCGAGTTTGGCGGTCACGGTCGACGGTCAATCGTCAAGGGCTGGGAAATAATTACCTGTGCCAATTAAGCTAGCTTAATATGTGCGCTTACGCTTCATCTGTAAATAATAATGGATTTGTTTGAATAATGAAAACAGCTTAACCATGCAGGTATAAACACAAGGCATCGAGGTAGAGTCGTAGAGAAGGGTATATGTTAAAGTAAAGTTCTTGTTACAATGTAACAGCAAAACGTAATTAACCCTTTGTAGCAGGTAGAATCCATTCTCCATCTTTTGCATTCAAGTATTAATTAGCTTTAGTTCTGATGGTACACTTGCTAGATACTTCAATGCCACTGTGGGGAAATTCCCTTCATTATTACTTACCCACTCCATTACATCGTTTGAACGCTAATTGGTAGATTCTGCCTGTAGGTATCTGCGAACTCATCTTCAACAGCCTCCTTGGTGCTTATAGCTGCCTCGAAGTAAGATCATCTAAAATCTATATCACGATTGCTGATCGAAATCAAAATATGCATTCAATGCAATATCTTTGCACCTTTTCCTGTAGATTGGGCATCAGCCTAGCTGATCATCAGAAGCACCAACAGCATTAATGTCCACACCAGCAACATTGAAAAGTTCTTCTTTGAACCGAAAATGGGCATCTCTTCTCTCAACACCAGACAGCCAAGACAAATTCTTATGACCGTGCAGGATGCAAATGAGTTGTATTTGTGAGAAGATGTTTAGATGGCTGAAACCGCGTACGCGTGCTTTGAACCCAGGTTTGAGGGAAAGGTAGCACTCAAAAACTGGTGCAGCCGAGCTCAGCTTGACATGTGGAGAAAGGGCTAAGCTTTCTCTCACCTACACAATTTAATATGTAGCTTACCGATCGCCACATGGGCAGACCCCGCGGCTGGATTGAAAATTGGCTTTCAACGAATCGTATCGGAATTCATTTCCGGAAGATGTGCAAGATACATACACTGATGTCAATTTATAAATGCTATACATGTAATTAACATCGTTAATTGTGGGGGCGCGATGGTGGCCGTAAAAATAAATACAAAAGATATTTGTATACGTATTATACCACGCTATATGTCCAATATGGACAAATACATATGGCAACTTTAAAAAGTCTGTATATACTTTCATCGAATCAGTGATGATTGCACAATGATACAAGCATGATGATAAATAAACAACACATATACAACGTGTAAATATATACGCGCAGTCTTCATTAAAAAAACACGATATTAACACGATATTAAAATCAATCATCAAGGATGCTTGTGGTTAATGCTGCTTGGTAAACAGGCAGCCATAAAAGTCATAAGAAGTGCGATTCCACCAAATATGACATATGTGAGGTTGTAATCAACAGGGAACCCTTCGGATACTGACTGCTCCGAGAGAGATGAAGCATAAATGGCACCTGCAAGTGCTGGGGATGTTGTCCTTCAAAAGAGAGAGGGGAATTAAATATAAATATAACAATAATTAAAACGTTTGTTGTCAGTGATTGTAAAGATTCCCATGTACATGTATTTATAACTATAGTAATAGTATATACCCTTGTGATGTACTGCATGTATAATTACCATTCTGTATACTTGGTGCATCCCTGTAACGTTATAATTATATTATTATAATAATCCTGTACGTGCGTTTATTACCATTCATGTATTCTTTTATATCTTGTATTCCAATAATAATACTCATCAGAATAATATAATATAAAAAGGAGAAATAAATACATGCCAGTTCAAACACGTATTTTGTACCTGTTATTATGTAAACCCCTTGCATGCATGTTGGTATCACGCTACATGTTTCTAAATGACTGGGCATGGTTCTGCTATGGACTTCGGCATGGCAGCATGCATTTATTAAATACCTCTGGATGCACCAATGAAAATTAGTTATTCTATTGGTAGCGTATGTATGTAAAAGATCTGCCACACTGACAAAATTGATGGACACTGACCGGAAAATGTCAGATATAAACACTGCAATTCCGTTTATCCTTCCTAACTTGTCGCTTGTGACAGAATTGCAAATGAAAATACACTGTGCAGAAAAGCAGGTACAAGCCGAGGTAGTCAGGATCACACGAGAGGCAATAATAAGGATCCACACAGCTGTAGTTCTAAACACACCATCACCCCATCACAGCCAGCAGGGAAGGCACAGGCCCAGTGTGTGCATAGTGCAAGAGTACAAGTGATTAACATGAAAATGTTATGTCTGCACAAGCTCCATACACTTACTGTCCGGCATAAGCCAAGAAATGGATGTTTGGTATCAGCAATGTGGTGGATAGGAATACAATGGCAAAAATTTGGTGGGACTGAATCGAACCAAATCTCCTTGCAATCTGCAGCGATTGAATTTATGCAATCATAACTACGACTCACAAGTTAAACACACATGGTACACACACTCTAACGCAAGACATACGAGAGGAAATGAAAATAGATTGAACGGCCAACAGATGGCTGCAACGATGGTGCTAGATATTCCAATGGAGCTGATGGTAAAGCCCAAGCCTCCTTCAAGACCACCAAAAAGACATACATGATTATGTCACAGGTGCAATTACAACCATCCACATTATGAACATGCACAGGAAGGTACCTAGAGAGATGGGTGTGGCACTCCACAATGCGTTAAGTGCATCGATTCCAGTATCAACCACAGCAAATAGACAGTGAGCACTGAAAACTAGTAATGTTGTCCTATTCCTAAGACAGAACACATTTATTGTCAAGTGCATTTTTGAAAGTACCAGTATTACTGTCTCAAGAACAACAAATATCTTATAATGGAATGCATTGCATGCAACTTACTGCAATATCGATATGAGGTTAGCCAACCATCGTTTCATAGAAGCCGGTGTCCCAGCAACAATAGATTTGCACTTATTCAAACACTTCTCTACATTAAAGTCAGTCCAATGTAGTTTAACCTATATAAAAATAAAATTACACACCATAGACTCTAATAACTGACTCACATTAGCATTGAGTTCATCACTTTGACCTTCTGTCATTAAAAGAGATTGATCCGTGTTGTGTGTTGAAGGTTCTTTGAGATTTAGTTTGTCAGAACTTCCATTAGCCTCACAGTCACCTGTGGCAGTTAATTCGCATGAGGGTATGCTTCCATTGGCCGGTCCATCGGTTGCTCCTGCATGATGATGGTGCACAAGGGCATCACTGCACTCATCGTTTGCAGCCGATAACACCAAATTTTTATGTGATTTTCTGACGAAAGTGAAACGAACAGGTGCATGAAAATGCATATTGTACACAGGCACAACAGCCATGTTTTTGGGGAAAGGGCTGATGATAGGAGCAAAGTGAGAATTATGCAGAGGGGAAAATGGAAACGAAGTCACAATGCAATATCCAGTACCCAAGTAAAATAAAACACTATCAACACATAGGAGCCTAAGCAGCGTTCTGAAGCAGGAGCAACTGAGTTGGACGAACCCATCAAACCGCTTTAGCTGCATCATTATACAATGTAATGAATGTGTTGAGCCCGTACGATTCAAATGTCTCTCTTCTTTAATAAGAACCGAACAACTCTGCTGGGTCCTGTGTAACCATGCCTGACTCCCATATACATCGTTGCAATCAAGGAAAAGTGACTATTGATGACTCTCCCGGCCTTTGAAGGAATTAATGTTCTGGCCTAGACAGGGCCACTGGAACAGGTGGGCTAGGTGGGCTATAGCCATACCAGAGATTTTAGCAAAGTTGACGCCATTTTAAATATTAACATTAACGTTAAGCATCATTCATTGATAAACAGCTGCAGCACATATGAAAAGGCTACAGTTATTTTAGATGCACTCTATCGATAGCTGATATTAAATTCCTGTAAGGGGTACAGCATCCCAGCGTCTAGCCAGTCCATCTGGTTTTTCTAATTGGAAATGGCCACACTAAAATGGATCTCTGTGAACTGCCGTTCATCAATTTGATTCCACCACTGCCACCAAATATGAAATTGATCAAGTCAATATGATAACATTCACTAACAACATACACTGCAGATACCCATTGGATCAGCTAGATGGATCAATGCAGATGGTCAAGGCATCAAGGAGAGAACAGGAAAGGCCTGCAAGGCAGGAGCTGAACATATGGAGAAAGATGATGTTGAAGGTTTCTTTAACACATTTAAGAGGACAATAACTGCTTTGAGATTCAAGGGTCCGGAGCTGTCAGGAAAAGCCCCAGCAGGCAACGATCGGCAATGTCAACAACAGATGTATACTGAAGGCACTGAGGATACTTACCAATTTCGTCTAATGGTTAGAATAGCAGAGGCCATTCACACTATTAACAAAATGGACCAAGGTTGCAGTGGTGTGGACGAAATTCATAGATGATAACAATGAAGCAATTACTTAAATATATTACCAGCTGAGGTCTGGATATATGGGTAACCAAAGAAACCAGAAAGAAGATATGACTGGCTTAAAGCAAGCACAACTAGTGTCATACCCCCGCAGGATGATGTCTCTTCAATTGCAGGAGGGTCAACTCACATTATAAGGAATGCCAAAGTGGACGGTTGGACAAACCGTTGGTAACATCCTTCACCCTGGAAAGAGATGGAAAACAAGAGAATGACATGTTGCTATTACTGCCATGGAATGGGAAGAAAGTGTTTTGCGGAGGTGATGGCGATAACAAAGATTCCAATATAAATTGGAGAAGTCTCCGCTGCGGACAGACTGTTGGTCCAGGCCAGACCATTCGAATTCAATGTGCCCAAGGGCAGGTGCAGATATCATATTCCATGGAAACAGATATCGAAGGGAGTTTAGCTCAAATCATCAACTGTCCAGGGACCTCTGCCCATGCTCATGCTGCTAGGATAGGACTGTTCACAACTTTCAGACTGTTCACTTATTCACTTCTTTTGAACTGTTCACTTCCTTCGGACTTTTTACTTCTTTTGGATGTTCAATTCTGTGGACTGTTCCATTTTTAGACTTATTCCCTTCTTTTGGACTGTTCATTTCTATCGGAGTGCCTGGAGGCTAGAGAAAGGAGCTGGATGTATGAGGAGACTATGGGGGTGATGGCTAGGCTCGTCCCCTAGTGCAGCAGAGATTGGAAGAAGAGAGAGATGCTAAAACTGTGATGCCAGTAGAAGTAGTTGCAGTGCCTCTGTTGGATGACAGTGAGGAAATTCCAGCAGTGATTCTGTTTTTGGACAAAGCTATGTCTGGGAATGACTATCCTCTTTGTAAAGTGCATGACAAGAACTCTGTGCCAAGGGGTAGATATACGAGGGGAGAGGTGGGGGGAGGGGACGAAAATATGTGGGTGTTATGTGGGCGTGTTGTCTATAGGCAGAGGTCTCGACCTAAATTTTTAGAATGACTACAGCACTTTTTTGTTCCACCATCCCTCCCTCTCCTTGTGGTACTGAATACTAAAGATTTTAACAACTCTGACAAAACTGTCCCCGTGCTTCCTACGCCACTGGCTGATCCCAGGTAAGACCATCACTCTCTTTCAGTGCCTTTTGGAGGGTACCCAGGTCAGCTTTTTTTTTCTGTCTAGTAACATGTATGTAATTAATCTCAGTAACACCAACAAGGATTTATACTCATCCCATTTGTTGGTCATAGCCCCTTACTTGACCATTGTCCTAGAGTGTTAAAAACTATTTTTTCCAAATTTCTGGAAATGGTAGTGTTATGACAGTGTGATTACGTAACTGAGGTCAAACCTCTGTTAGGGGAGCGCCGCCTATTGTTACATGTATGCCCCGTTAGCGCACAATGATATCCCTACCTTTGTGTATTGTTCTATTGTCTAATACCAATATATATGTATGTGCACTGCCATTCTGTGTATGCTGTCCTGTTCTTGAGTGCTATTAAATACTGCTCGTTGATCTGGCACTATTTCTCGCGTCCAACGTGCGAGAAACACAACAGGTAGACTCAGCATGGTAATCATTGTAGAACATTTGCCAGCCCCACCTGCATTGGACATGGACCTTGCCACTAAGCAGGATGCTGGTAACAGAACAAATGTCTCCTAGGAATGAATTCCCACAACCTTAAATTTCAGTTGTCTTGACATGTCTGATGCTTTGGTGCATTCTGCTGAGCCAATTCATACATCTGGGCCACGTTTTCCTGAGTCTGTTATATACATGTATAGTAACTAGAAGGGAGATAACCCTGTTGACCAACGTCATGCGGTTGGTATACACTGTAGGAAAAGTGGAGCCAGAAGATTACAAGGTAACTGCTCTACCATCATTCTCAAGACCAAAGACAAAACAGCATATGAACACATTTCTGGTCTTGGTTCATGCTCATTTCAGAAAGTTTGTGCCCAATATCTCTAACGTAGCAACACTCATCCACTAAGCTGATCCATAAGAACCAACTGGGTCAGGTGATGTGGACACCAGCATGTGGGGGGGAGGTCAAATGCAATACCTACATGTACTTCTTTGTTCTTATCAGTAATGAAAACTCAATTTTTTTAAAATCAGTAATGAAAACTAAACTGCTAACTGACTTCATTCACTGAGTCAGTTATACATGTATGTATCTGTGTACTTTGATATTAATTCTTGCTAGCAATACAGTACATATAATTAACGTATTAACAGACTGACTTTGCAAAACAAAGCAGGAATTTAACACAACAAGCAACTGAAATAAGTAGACATTGTACTACATACACAAGGGGAAGAAAAAAAAACGTCAGTACTTACAGTACATGGGCAGTACATACAGTACATGGGCACCACAAACAAATGAAATTTTTACATTCTTCAAATTTCATGCAATAGTCAACACAGTACATTACTAACCTGTCCAGTGTCTCTGGTAAAAGGAAAATCACAATAACTGTCCCGGCAAAACACACAAGTGCATTCAACAAATATGGCGGAGAATACGGAAAATGAGTTAAAAACGACTTCACCGCACCATCTGAAAAAAAAAAAGCATTGGCATTAATTTAAAAATAAACATCAGTATTGCATGACAAATTATGGAATGCCCCAAGCATATTTTTGAACACACCTAATTATTATTTATTTGTGGGTACTAACCTGACAAGGTGAGATTATACTGGGTAATAGGGTCAGAGGTTAGTCCAGAGAGTAAAGGTGCCATCAGTGCTGCCAGCAACCACGAACAGGTTAGCACAGAGAACCCAAAGGTTTGGTTCACATTATTTGAGGACTCTGATATCACAGCTCGTATAATGACAAGTATACCTACATACATACATGTACATGTAGAAAAAAGAAATTCATACAATTTTACATGCAGTTCATAACAGTGTCATTGAAACAAATTCTTGCTTTAAATAAACAGGAGTACCATATTGCAAGCTATGTGACCCAATTTAAAATGCAATGTGTGATCACGTTTGTAGGCTGCTAGAAAGGTCTGATGAAATGGTTTCATTTCCTATGCACTGAATTGTTAATGCAGAATTGACCAACTTGTAAGTAAACGACTACTTAAGTACTTGGAAGTGAAAGAGTAAACTCACCATTGCAAAGTCCCAGTAGAACCCTGAATGCTACAGCCATGCCATAATTGACACTGAATGCTAGGATCAAACTGCATAGTGCCATTAGTACTGTACTTGCAGCGAGGACATATTTGCGTCCGAAGTGGTCTGCCAGAGATCCCCAGATGTAACTGATGTCCAGATATAAGAAAATACCAAAAACGGGGGGTCTCACATGACAGGTATATCAAGTGTTCCAATCAGTGCACACGTCTATGAATTGATTAGCTGCAGCAAGCAGTCATACATGTACGTGCATATTGATGTTGATATGCGTGCACTGGCATTGTACATGTATATTATGCAAGGATGTGCATATGTGCATATGTAAGTGTGTGTTTGTGTATGAATGCATGTATGTATGTATGTATGTATGTATGTATGTATGTATATGTATGTATGTATGTATGTATGTATGTATGTATGTATGTATGTATGTATGTATGTATGTATGTATGTATGTATGTATGTATGTATGTATGTATTTATGTATGTATGTATGTATGTATGTATGTATGTATGTATGTATGTATGTATGTATGTATGTATGTATGTATGTATGTAATGTACATCCGCGTGGCGCGCATTTTGGGTGGCTCATTGCTCGGGTCTTTTTGGCTTCGGGCACCCATCCCATAACGCGCTGCGTGTAAACGGTGCTGCTTAGGCTGGCCACCTTGCAGTACCTGCCACCATTTTTCGGTTCTTTTTTGGAGTAGGCTGAAGTTTCCGTGAGTGCGCTCTAATAGGAGATCGACAGCCACCTACCATCAAGCGGCTCGAGCGGCAATGGAGGAGCAAAGAGCGAGGATGAGAAGAAATGCTGTTTCATTTGAACGTGGCAGAAGGCAGAAGACGTTTTTTATGGACGGATTGACCCCACGAACGCGATCAGCTAGTGAAGCAATAGCGTAGCGCTATTTGCCGATTTTTGACTATGAATATAACCTTACGATGAGTGCCTCTCTCCCCCTAACGTGTCTGCATTCTGTATTACCTGTACAAATGCAGTTTACGATGGAAATTATTATTATTATTATTATTATTATGTATGTATGTATGTATGTATGTATGTATGTATGTATGTATGTATGTAATATATGTATGTATGTATGTATGTATGTATGTATGTATGTATGTATGTATGTATGTATGTGTGTGTATGTATGTATGTATGTATGTATGTATGTATGTATGTATGTATGTATGTATGTATGTATGTGTATGTATGTATGTATGTATGTATGTATGTATGTATGTATGTATGTATGTATGTATGTATGTATGTATGTACATGTATGTATGTATGTATGTATGTATGTATGTATGTATGTATGTATGTATGTATGTATGTATGTATGTATGTATGTATGTATGTATGTATGTATGTATGTATGTATGTATGCATGTATGTATGTATGTAATATATTCATTTGTATACCTTATGTTGTTCCATTTATGAAATATAGCCACTCGCATATTAATTATTTTGATCACTTTTGTGAGTTTGGAAGAGCAGTACTTGTATTTGGTTAAGCATGGGTCCACCTTTTTTATACCAGACAATGGGTATTAGATGGATACCCATTGGATGTGATATTTATTGAAGTGTGCTTAAGGGGTTAAAGTATATCATGAGATTGTAAGGTAGCAAAAAATAATATAGTCCAAATCACACCAATTTTTTTTTGATGGACAGCTCTAATAACCTTATGCATTTTTCTGTTTTCAATTGTTTTGGAAAGTGATATGTTCACTGAACAACATTTTAGGGAGGCAACCAAAATGGCTGCTAGCATTAAAAGAGGTATCCCAGTCCAACGAATCACTTTCCAAAACAATTTAAAACAGAAAAAAAGCATAAATTTATTAGAGCTGTCCTTCCAAAAAAATTTGCTGTGATTTGGACTATGTTATTTTTTGCTACCTTACAATCTCATTAAAATTCATGATATACTTGAACCCCTTGAGCACGCTTCATATCATATGGGTACATCCATCTATTACCCATTTCTTGGTACAAAGAGATGGACCCATGCTTAACCACATACAAGCAATGCTCCTTCTAACTCACAAAGGTGATCAAAATAATCAATTACGCAAGTGGCCATATGTCATAAACAGAAGAACATAGGGAATACATGCATTTTGTGTATTACAGTTGAGAGAATATATATGAGAAATGGTATCTCAATGTAAGAAGGTAAGGTGTTTAGGGTAGTACAATTTACCACAAAATGACCCTATATCCACGAGGCGCATTTGATGAGCGGCACATTATACCAAGCCCCGTTTTTTAACTCCATCTAGTACGTACATACATGAAATCTACTTGGCTTATGTTTAGTTTCGAATGGTGGGTTCTTATTGAAGTTGGGTTCTGTTTGTGGCCTACGGCGAACAATGACATGGAACATTGCATAGGTAAGAACGTTTGTGTCCTTGTTCCTTACAACTGATGCATTGTGAATACAACGTGAAGCTGTAAACAATGTAGGGAGAAGTCTGCTGGACTTGCACACATGACTGAAATGCTCAGAGAAAGTAATGCCCGGTAGTGCCCAAGGTACTGGAATGGACTAGTGCTGACTGTCATAGTTTGTTGTGGACACTAACTTTGAATCTAATTAGGGCATTACCATTTAAAAATAACCTCATACTCCTAATGTTTCGTGTGAAACCCACATTTGTACATGGTTTGATTTAAACGGTGGCAATTATTATATCTATATCTATGTATGCCAATTTATAATAATGCACCCCCGTACTAAGTTAGCTCGAGCTATTAATTTGAAACTGAAAATACTAAAATTTGTGAGGTCAATTTATTAACCCCTAGTGATCCTCCACATCAAGTTCATGTATTGTGCTGCATCCAATGTGCAGTAAATGGTACCAGGCCCAGAGCTCAGTATTACATCTGCTAATTGTCTTTAGCAGTACACATACATCACAATAAACCAAACTACAAAATATCACGCCAGGCAGCAAATTAGCATTACAAATCATACGTGTAGCATTTTATTGGACAAACCCCTCCTTCTCTCTCACACACCCCCCCCCCCCCCGTGCACCCCCATCAGCAAGGCCTGCATAATGCACCTATCAATGGTCTCTTCCACTTTCACCTCCCCCAGGTGGAGCAGTTGGGTGGGGATTGATGAAGAGTTTTGCCCCAGGTGTAGGGGAATTTGACAAATTATCATGTGCTTAAAAATACATGAATGACATACACGCGACATATGTGGGGGATTTGATTAGTTGAAATGCCCCAGGAGTGGGGAATTAGAAAACCGCAATAGTCAAATCCCAACCCTCGCCCCACCTGTGCCCTCACTGGGGGAGGTGGAGGAGACCATTCATAGATGCAAAATGGTATACTGGTGTGCTAAGGCGATTTCTATACACCAATATTGCCTCCAGCTACATGCAACTGCTATCTGCCATAGTCATCAGTAGTATATGAGCATTACAAATATGCCTTTGCATGATTGGTACATGTAACTTTAGTTCCTTTTAATATTCTAATTACTCCATGCCATGGCACGGTAACTTATGGCTATAGAAATAGAAAAATCAAGTAACTGGCATAGTGGCTATTAGTCTAATAGGCTTGGCCATTACAACGCAACGTATTACGCACATCAATTCAATGTCAGGTCAGCTGCACGTCTGTTAACTAACCCATGAAGGGATAACTCACTACACATTCTACAGCTATTGGCATGAACAGCATTATACGAAATTGCACCTGTCCCAAGTTATACGAAAATATCAAAAGGAGGTGAATACAAGGTGAAAATGGAACTGGGTACAAGTGTCATTCAAATACTCGGAAGTGTACTTTTTAATAGCTTGACAAATATCAAACCATTTTAGCTTCCCATTCAATAGGAAAAGGCTCTGCAATACATTCGTCCAGGGTCTCGCTAGACATCGCTTGCATTTTCAGACACAAGTCATATATCGTACAGAGGATCCACATGTACTAATGTAAGTTCCTGATATTTTCATTCCTAACCCAACCCCTCATAGATATGGATGTCAGTGATAAATAGTTACAACATCTTCCCCAATACATTTTAAGTGCATAGTGTTCTGACAATACACATGTGCAGCCATTGGTCGAAAAGCCACCATACACTAGGCAACATGTTGCCTGTGTCGCCTGGCCTTAACCTTCCCTACATTAGAACTAACCTTCCAAGTATTCTTCCTCCAAAGAAGGCAGCAACAATAAACCCAGCATAAGTATCTGGAAGGGACAAAGGTGATGATGTGTGTGACGAGAAAGGATGGGCAATTGGTGAAGGTGAGGGTGAGGGTTAGATAGTGGAGTAGTGGAGGAGAGTTTATGTAAAGTGACAGTGCGGCTTCATAAAGGACAGGGTTGGACAAGCCATTGCAACATCGGTTGGCTGTACACTAATTGTCTGAGCACAGCTCAAGTACTCACACTTGAAATCATTGTGGCAAGAGCACTTGGTACAGTAGATGTGTGGTTAGAGGCAAAAAGAGGTCAATAGTGCATGACATCATGGTTCCCCCTATATTTTCATCCGATAGGCCTTATAGACATTACACAAACCACAAACATTTAGTTAGAAAGATGAAGAAAGGCTTTGTGACAAAACCCATTAAAACATGTATTTAGAGAAAATATAGAACGAATAAAGTTAATAGCTCTCCAGACACCAAACCAATCATTAAACTAGATACCATAAGCCCTTGTCAGCATACACAAATCCAATGACAAAAAATGCATATATGTATTGCAGTCTGGACACCAAACTATACAAGTTGACTCACTGATTGATGCTGTATCTTCACCAGGTAGGAAAAACTTGGTCATGGCTGACAGAAACGGGTACACCATGGTAACACTGTATGCGTTTGACATCTATGTATGTGTATAAGAGGTGGGCGGGGTGGAGCCACGGGTGGGAGGAGGGAGGGACAGAGGACATTGAGTAACTCTTCCGGGTAGTATAGTATGCGTTCTACGGATTTCTGAAGCCTATGGAACGCTGTACGCTGCCTAAGCATAGATATTATCTATGGCCAGATGACACGCCCCCTAAACAACGAGTGTTTCAAATCTCCCAGCCGGGTTTTTAAGCATAGTAACAAATTTTTTTTAAAAATAGGACGAAGCACCAGTAGGGAAACGACTAGCTTAGTACAGCCCGGACCTAGCGTAGCACATAGGTCGGGGCTGTGTAGACCACTCACTCCCCCTCCCCCCCCCCCCCCCCATCCTGACTATCAACATGCACGTCAGCAAAACGCTATCACTAACCAAAATCAGCTTACATATGATATAAAGGTGGCGGTGTAGATCTTCACAAGCCTTTTGTTGATGCCAAGACTGGCGAGACGTAACCTCAGGCTCCGCGCCATTTACTATCCACCCCACCCCGTAGTTTTTGTACGCACTATAAGCTTCTAGCTTCAACCAGTCATGGTCCTAGTCATGTCCCCAGGCCCTCCATGACGTCACAATTACGCCCCTTCCCCCTCGCCTCCTATGAATGCAACAAATAAATATTAATGTTTTCCTACTAGTTCTCGCAACATTTATATATTTTTAATGCGATAAAACGTATATCTGACAACGTGTGTTTAGTGGATCAAAATTTGTCAATATGCACAAAAAATAAAATGCATCACGTGACTTGCTTCTCTTAGTCAAAAATTGCCTAATGTGGGTTTAGCAATCGAAACTTAATCTAAGCCAGCTTTAATAACTTATCGTCGTACCAAGGATGTAGTGAAATATTATGTATGTATGTAATGTGTGTATATTACCAGCGATAGATACCTGAAAAGCCACTTCTCACAGAAAAAAAAACTCAGCAAAGCAGCTGGGCAGTGCAGATTCAGATTTCTTTTAAATAAGTGAGCAGTATGCTGAGTCAAATAAGATACCATCATGCCCAGTTCCTGATTGCAAGTTCCACCCAGCACATAACTAGACTAGTGAAATGGCTTCAAATTTTAGGTTATCAACCTCATCTAATTCAGTCAATGAAGCAACTCTCCAAATGGCATCAAAGTTGGTACGCTGATGATTCTGCTCGTGCAGGGAAACTACAACTGGTAATTAAGGAACTGGTTTGATCTACTGCTCAAGCTTGGCCCATCATATGGCTCCTTTCCAGAACCCTCCAAGTGTTTCATAATAGTTGCACCAAGTGATATTCCTGCAGCACACAGCCTGTTCAAAGGCCTTGGGGCACAAGTCACAACTAGTCATCGTTTCCTTGGAGGAATTGTAGGCAATGATGAATCAAAAAGAAAGTTTGTTGTAGAGAAAGTTGATGGGTGGGTTGAGTGTGTCCATAAGTTAACTGCTGCCACCAAGAAGTCACCACAAGCAGCATTTTTTGCAATAACAAAATCATTACAGTGTGAATGGTCCTATTTGCAGAGAGTCTCCCATCTTTCCAATCTAGATTCTCAAACACTGCATGATGCCATTTGTAACTTCCAAGGTAATATCTCAAATGAAGAAGAACTCTTTGTTCTTCCAGTACGCCTAGCAGGTCTAGGTATGAGAGATCCAACCAAAACAGCTACTACTGCATACTGTTCTTCAAAACTGGGCACACAAGTAGTTCATGAATCTGTTAAAAGGTATTACAATATTTAGCATTCCTGAACATCTTAACAAGCTGAAGCAAACAGTTTCACACATTCGTCCACTCAAAATGCTGCAGACCTAGCTAAGCTTAACACCCTCATCGCTAAGTTTTCCCCAGAACGACAACAAGCTTTAAGGAGAGCAACAAGTGGTACATCATCCTGGCTGACATCTACTCCACTTGAAAGGTATCATTTTGACTTGTCTCCATATGAATTTAAGGATGGTCTTGCAATACGTTACCTGAGGCACCCTGCTGACCTGCCTGCATGCTGTGATGGCTGTGGAGCTGACTTCACCCTGCAACATGGTATGGACTGCAAAAAGGGGGGCCTAGTAATACAGAGGCATAATGAAGTGAGGGACAGTACATCCATCTGTGATAAAGGAACCAATTGTAAGGGAGGCAGATCCCTTATCAAATGATGTGGGTTAAAGGCTCGATCAGGGAGTCCGAGGGGTGTGGTCACCTCAGACAGAGGCATTCGCAATTTGATACTAACGCCCCGTCATGTAAACACCATACTCCAGAGGCAGTCCTTGAAAGTGCAGCAAAAGAAAAGAAAAGGATTTATCAGAAAGCTGTTGAAGATCGACGTGGTCAATTTACACCCATTGTTGTTTCAGTGGATGGACTCCTGCACAGAGAGGCAAACCATTTTATGAAGCGTATAGCTGCAAGCCTTGCAACGAAATGGGAGAAGTCTTACTCAGAAACAGTTAGTTTTGTCAGAATGAGGCTATCTTTTGCAATCCTAAGATCTGCTAGCCTGTGTTTGCACGGCACTAGAGTGAAATGGCGATGTGGTCTAGGGTTTGATGATGGAGCAGCACTCCCTGCACACTGACAACAAAGAGACATTTTCAGTAATAATTATTTATTTATTTATTTTTTATTTTTTCATGTTGTGTCAATTCATCTGGTATTTCAAGATGCATTATCGGAAGTTTCGTTAGAAACTTCCATATAGGATTTGACCCCGACTATGAATGTCATTAAAAAAACGCGACCCGTCTGTAACAACACTCCCGACGATCGGATCGTGTAGCTTGTTTTAGCAATCGATCTAGAAGTCAAAACGTTTTTGTTTCATGTCGCTGAACCGCGTGGTTGTTGAGAACAAGAGTGTACTGCCCGTCCTCGTACCCAGTCTCGGAACAAGGGGCGGGTCGTCTTCTTATTCTTCTTCTTCTCCTCCTTCTTCTTGGCAACGCATAACTCAGGACAGGAACATTTCTATGCGATGAAAATTTCACCAATAGCTTCAGAATCGGCTGGAGGACTCGCTTTTATATAAAATATGAAAAAAAAATTAAGAAAACAAGTAAATAAAAACATTCTCTACGAGAAAGTTGGTGGGATATAGGATTTGATTATGACATTGGTGGTGTAAAAAGCAAGGAAACAAGGTCTTATCAGAAGGGAAAATGTCATAGTCCTATATTTAGCACACAAACAACACATGCCCTAGAAATGTGCTAAATATAGGACTATGACATTTTCCCTTCTGATAAGACCTTGTTTCCTTGCTTTTTACACCACCAATGTCATAATCAGATCCTATATCCCACCAACTTTCTCTTAGAGAATGTTTTTATTTACTTGTCAAATACAATACACAAATTTACACACCCACATGTACTTAAAGTTGTGTTGTATTATAATTACAAAATCTCATGAATAATAATTATTTTGACAAAAGTTAAATCAAAACCTCATCTTCCCCAGTAATTAGTTGAAACCCCCAAACCTTTCAATGTCTATCATCAGGCTGCACATTTATCAACAAATGAAGTAAGCCTTAGCCAGTACAACTAACTAAAATTCCAATTGAACAAACAGTTATCTTGCAAAAAAATCCTCACACACAATGGCAAGACCCTTCTTGAAGTACCTCAATAAATCTCACATGCATCAGGTATACAGGTATAGAGTTCACATGACCAATGATGCAATTTAAATCAATTTCCACCCATTAATTCAAATACCAGTTCTGATGGTATCATTGATGACATCAATGTCAAAAAATGAAAACATTAACATAGCACAGCAGTTGGTAGGAACTGTAGCAATTTGTTTTGACTGAAATCATTGTAAGAGTTACTAAGGGATGAGTCATAACTTGAGTAGTAAGCATTGTAGTAGCAATATGCAGGATTGTAATAACAAGTAACTATATATGTGTTAGGCAATAGAATGGACCCAACAATATAGGAAAGCAGCTAGGATCTATATATGGTGGAGTTGTTGACCTTTCCACACTAACAATCACAGCCACTGGAATGGCCACAACACTCCACACCACTATGGTGAACGCAACGCTGGAACCCAGAGAGATATTGCCCTTTGTCCTGGCAGATGCAATGTTACCACGTCTTTCTTCATCCTTTGCCTAATGAAGCACTGTCATTAATATATTGATAAAAAGTTACAGTACTGAATGGTTCGCTTATATCAGCACAGCCGCTATGGTACACAGTACTGATGGCCATCGTCCAAGGATGAGGACCTAAATCGTCAATAGAACAGACAGGGTAAAGTAATTATCACCAGTTGTTAGTTGAACAGCAGTAGTGGTAGGAGCTAATTGCAGGAGGTCTAGGACTACCATCACATTGCTGGACTACAGTGATGCAAAACATGAACTCATATAGAATAAGCACAACAATCGAAGCCAATTCAGGAAGCAAAGAAAGAATATAGGTCTGAGCTCTTAAGGTGTCAAGCAACATGTACTGCTATAACTGAGAAAATCAGGTGAGTGCTGCCGCTTCTAATTTTGTAACAAATGACAAGACATAAAACACTCTTTATACAGAAGGCGATACAACATGCACACATACATGCAGATCTACAAGAAACATTCTGCATTGCCCGATGGTTAACTGTTTCAGCTGAAGACTGAAGCTGGATGCTTGCTCCTTAGCTTCTTCCAATAGCCTTTCATGTTCTGGTCCACCATATGACAAAATGTTACAAGTAAATTTCATGGGAAGTATTAACTGACCATCCTAGCCTCTGCCTCCTTGATGAATGATTCCTTGTGATAGTGCTTGGATTACACTTAGCGCCTCCATTGGGCATATCCTTGACAACTATCCCTCAGTCTAAATACTTATGTAGCCAGAGCTATGTGTAGATGCTACTTACAAATGTTACACACCAAAGCATCATCCAGCAAACCTGACAATAGCAACAGTGCATTACAGTGCAACTTGAAGTGCGACTCCCTGAAATAAGGACACCTTGATAAAAGGGTACTATCTCCAGCTCCCAAACGACTTAAATTGACATTGTACTATCTTACACTCCTGAATTGTTGACATCTCACAATTCCAGAATCAGGACACTGCCTTGTATTCCACAAGACAAAAATACCCCTAATAGCAAGCATATGTCATAATGCCAAATTAGCAGACGTCAATGATGCAATGCATGGTTATGGTTATGCCAAAAGAGATTAATTCCACTCATCGCTATCTGCACAAGTCTCAAATAGGCCTTAGGACCATATATAAGCGGTACTTGCAGGGTTTTTCCATGGCGAGAAAGATGAGTATATAATTAAAATCTACATCTATCATGCAGTCAACTTCAACTAGAAGCAGTCTCTTCTTAGAAAAGTGTATACTAATTATAAGATGCTCAACACAATTCTACAGTGGAGCACTCCTCTGAGCCTTGTCAATGGTTCGATCCTGTTCACATCCTGTCCAAAAATATAACATCCCTTGATTTAACATATTGCACAAACACTTTAAGTTCAACTTGCCATCATTAAGTTCCAACCCCTGAAAAAAATGGACATCTCAATAATCAGGACACTTGAAGTGGGTTTCAATGGAGTCCGCATTAGAGGGTTCTACTGTAGTGATATACCAATGCCTTGCTAACTTTTTGGTATTCCCCGAATTTCATTCCCATCTATAAGAGATCTTGGTTTGTGTTTGACTCAGACCTTAAAACATGTACACACTAGCTACTAAATCTTGTGTTGCCACCCTGGCTTATCTTTCCTTCTTTGAAAGGCATCCATTGCACAGATGTGACTTGCCTTATGTATTATAAGATTCACGCGTAACCACAATACTTACATTTGGAATTCTGAGATACTTGAGCCAGTTCAACAATTCATTTCAGCAATTCATTAATCAAGCAATATGTAAACCTGCTGATATCCCTTACATGGATTATGGTAGTCACTTTGCTAAACTGGGTCTGAAGTCCAAGAGTTTTTCATGCTCGTATCATGCCATAAAATATTTCCTCTCGATAGTTTTACTTGTCGGAGGTCATTCTCCTATACATCTATCTAGCTTTGATCTAAACATGCAATTTGGTCCCACAAATGTGTCAAGGAACTCATTCCCTTGAGCAGTCATCACCTCTTTGAGCATTACAGTTTTTGTTCTCAACAGTACTAGTCAGTTGGATGCCATTAATTGCTTCTGAATGGAATGTGTTATTGTTTTTTTTTTTTTGGCCGAAGAATACTAGAAATCAATTATTCAAAATACATGTAGCATTAAAAGACAAATGCATACTGACTTGGAACTTGTGTTCAATGCCACTATATACAACTGATGTACCTATCTCATTCACACTGTCATAGATTGCTTACAATCTAACTTCCATTGTGAAGCTACATTCTTATGTGTGCTGCTGCTATCTTTATGCTGAGCTGTTCAAACAGTTCATCATTCAGCTTTATAATACAGGATTTATTAACATTATCATCCTCATATTCATACATGCAGTCTTCAGGTTTGTACTTGGACTTTAAGGGTTTCTTTTTCACAAAGAAGTAGGTTTCTTGTTGGTGATAAATAATAAACTCGACCTGCAGTTTAATTGACAATGTAAGAGAGCAGGTATGAGATATTAATGATACCAAGTCATACTTGCATTATTAGGGCGATCACAACCTTGTTGTCTTTTTTGACATAGTTTGTTAATTGATACAATCCACTAATCAGTCCAATATGCTTGCGATGGCAAGAAAAAAATTCTGTACAATACCTAGCTTGGTTTTTCAAGTTTCTTACAGCACGTGGATATCACAGAATTATAGTAGTAATAAATTTTTACACTAGAGACACTGCTCGTCATGTGTACCACTACAGAACAAAAAGGTACAATATATAGACACCATATCATAGACCCATATGGTAGGAGCAGATTGATAGCTAAATTGCTCCTAAGGTCGGGCAATTGGAAATGTAAAAATCCCCGGTATCTCCCCACCATTCTGGGAAAGTTTTCAAGTTTTCAATTTTTAAAAAATTTTCTGTGAACTGCAAAGAATCCATACACATATAAAAACTGAATATCCATCATAAAGTTACAAGGCACTGCATGAATTTATACTTAGCCATATATTTCAATATACGATCTTTTGCTTGTCCGAAATGTATGACAAGGGTAATTTTACTGGCCACTGTCCCATTTAATGCATGTGTACCGTAACAATGGTCACCAAAATAATGAGTAAAAATTGACATTGACAGGACATGGAAGCAATAGCTAGTTGTGTAAGTTTGCATGAAGAGGGTTGGAGTGTAGTTGGTGCTAAGGCCTGTGTGCAAAAAAAAAATTTTTTTTACGTGCTAAAAATCGCTTACAATGCCTGCTGTGAAAGCACTGTTCAAAATAGAATCATTTCCTTAATGTTTATACATTAAGGAAGTGAATCTATTCAAATCCATCTGGTCTCAGGTAATCACTGGGAGACATCAAGTAGCCTCAACCAAGACGTAACTGTATATGACAGCAAATTATGAAGGGGAATATTGAGCTATACTATTACTCATCCACTCTGTCAGACTTGATCAAAGCAGAGATCAAAGGCAGTGAAAAAGCAGAAAACTTCATTATGCATTTACCTATTACCGTAAAGCAGATTGGTGGGAGTGTCTATGGTTACTTGCAATAGCATTTGCATTGTATGCAGCATTGGGCCATGCACTGTATGTCAGGCTTGGAATTTAATCAGTTGAAGATGAGAAGCCACATTTTGAAATCATTATGCCTCATAGCGCATAAATGTACAGCATTTCCCACTCTTGTCTTGATGAACGTAGCAAAAGACCAACCAAATTGGGCATCTAGAAAATTGGTGTGTATTGCACTTGTCTGATGCCTGACACGTATGATGGATATATGTGTTCGATGTGAAACCTGTCATAAATGGTTCCACCCCTAGTGTTATGGTCTTCTCTCACTTCCTAATTGTGATGAGAAATGGTGCTGCTCTTCTTGACGGTAATAGATTTTCATTCTTGTTAACTTTTAGTATACTCTGCAGTGTATAATTCAATCCTGACCATTACTGCATAGCTTATTTCACAGTAATTATGAGGTAGCTGTGTGTGCTGAGAGTAGATCTCACTAATCAGGAACTACGTTAGTAGTTCCTATAAGGAATTGACCCGGGTCGTGAAATCATTAAAAAATGTGACCCGTTTATAACTCGCGTACCAAGAAACGGATAGTTTAGCTCATTGTTGCTATCGAACTAGAAGGCAAAGACAGCCATTTAAATATTTTGTTCCAGACTTCAATCTATTTACTTTAAGAGAACAAAAAAGCTCGTGGTTTTTTGTTTCTCGTTTCCAGACGAATTCTTCTCCTCCTCCGTCGTCGTCGTCGTCGTCGTCTTCTCGGGAGAGTATAACTCCAAAATGGCGCAAGTTATAAAAATCTCCTGGAAGGACATCTTTAGGTATCAGATATTATATGAATAAAGCATAAACTGATTACGTAATCATTACGTAATATGGAGCGCTATATTAAAGCATTCCCATGGCAACATTCACGAATTGTACAGGGTTTTAAACAGATTGCATTGCCTTTGCCCGTGATTTATAAAGCGCCTTGCTCAGTTGCTACCACAACTTTAAGAGCCCTGAGTGCTATGCGAGTAGGTCTGTGAGGCACAGTGAGTCGCCGTATCTACAGAACGCCTAGTGCTAGGCCAGTTAATGCTATCGAGGATACAGTTAATACGTTCCCTGCGCATTTGTCCATTAACCGCACCTGTAATAGTTGCTGCAGGTATTCGCTTAGATCTTTGTCATGATTATTTTAGATCAAAAACAATATCGATCAGGCAATAATAAAACTTCAAAATCTGCCGTTGATAGACAAGGAAAAGAAGTTGAAGATAAAACAACCAATCTATATGTCACAGCTGGCATTGATTACAGCCCGAGTCGAGATTGGGATATTAATGCTCAGATCCCTTATATTGATAGGTTGCATGGAGCTTGCGGAGAGGGTGGTGGCGTAATTGATCCAGCTTCATTTGATCGCAGTTTTGTCCACCATTTTTAACTAGCGAAGTTGTTTTAGTCAAATGCCTTCAGTAAACAAAAGAGGAGAGCTAAACGACGAGAGGAATACCTCCAAAGTCGAGACGACGAGTTCGAGTCCTCCCGCATTCGGTACAATGCTGATCCTGAAATAAAGCCTGCGTCTGCTTGTGGCAGCTACAGAACAGATCCTGAAAAAAGTGGGCGTCTGTAGCTCGTATCTCGTTGGAATTCTGTTCATAGCGCTGCCACTTAGAAGCTCACACCACTGTTTTACTTCTGCCTCGTATCTCGACAATAATTAAAAAATAGAGGAAACAAGAAAAACATTCTCTAACGAGAAATTTGGTAGGATAGGAATTGGAGGCAAAGGTGGTGTAAAAAAGAAGGGAACAAGGTTTTGGGAAAAGAAAAATGAGACAAAAATCCTATATTTAGCACTTCTTTTTGTTCTGTTACATCTACACGTGCTAAATATAGGATTTTTGTCTAATTTTTCTTTCCCAAAACCTAGTACCCTTCCTTTTTACACCGCCTTTGCTTCCAATTCCTATATCCCACCATAGATACTTTGATCCCACCAACTTTCTCGTTATAGAATGATTTTCTTTACTTGTATCTTATCAAGTATATGGGGTCGATCGCAAGGCAGCGAAAAAGGACCATAAAAAGACCATAAAATTATCCAGGATATAGACCCTTTTCCATTGTGGACGTATCAACAAATAAACGTCGCACACGTAACGTATACGTAACGCACACGTGACGCACACGTAACGTTTTTTTTTTTGTTTATCGCCCACATGTTATGACGTTTTTTTGTTTACACGCCCACAATGGAAAAGGGTCTATAGGTTGAAAATTATATTTTTGTGAGGGATGCCAATTTTTCTATGGAATAATCTGCAGGGGGATGCTGTTTCTCCTATACATGTAGAGGGCGCCGTTTGTACCGAAGGGGTGCCAATTATCCTAGGATAATGTGCATATGGGAGCCAATTTTCAATGACAAATTGACTGGGGGGATCTAATTTTCAGAGGTGCTTTTTTCCCTGTGAAACGAATATATAAATTGAAAGTGCCGTATAATATCTGAAGTGGATCAAGTATTTTAAACCAGCAATTGAAAATGATAATTGTATTATGAAATTGTTGCTTTATGCATATTGATAGCATTTTAGATAGTTTAAGTTAATAATTATTGCCAAAATAACATAATAGCTCATCTTTGAGTATGATTAATACTGTATATTTTGAGCTTCTAAATACACTGGTGTTTGAACACATTAGAACAAAGTGAAATCTAGGTGCATAGTTTATGCTATGTCTTGGATGAAGACATTTGTGGTTCCTGTATTACAATTCGAATGAGTTGCCAATCTACCCGTGCAGCAAGGGCTGGGGGTCCATATGCTTTATACATATTACATGAGTAAATTCAGTACCTGGCGTTGCAGGTTAATAACATCTACCAACTTCATGTTGTCACCAATTGAAAGCCCAATCTGAAAGGCAAAGATATAAATTCAGTATCATTATTAATTTTAAAGACGGCTGCTTACCAACATGTTGTTGAACAACACCAACACAAGTATTAGGAAAATGATAAAGAGAATAATGCCCACAGGGGCATATGGTAGCGGAGCTTCCACGAATGTTATATCAAAGCCTGTGTCTCCCGTTGTCCCAACCAGTGACCTCAACAAGGCCCATGCTGGTGTTGAAAAGGCCTTCAGTATGCCCACTTTGCTCTGCAAAATGGGAGTGCATGGTTAGCTTGTATTGTGCTTTAGTCTCAATAAGCCAGCCAACTCACTATGCTGTCCTCATCACGTGCAAAGAGCATGTAGAATGGGATGCCAAAGGTCACAACTAGTAGCACAGGCAGGTACACAAGCGTGAGATAGTTGTGTACAATAAGGAACAGAAGATTGATAGGAGCTCCAATAGTAGGCACACACCGCAGAAGTACAATTAGATTAAACCAGGCTCCAGCAACCACCAAGGCGCCAATTTGCCAAATAGTAGAACCTTCACATGCACATTTTGTTTCAAATTGGGAAACAAAAACAATTGTTCCGACCATTATGGACAATTGGAAATAGTTTTCCCAGTCCATTATATAATATTGCAACTGGGTTGTCAGTTGTAGACCCTCAAACAATATGAAAAAGGTTGCAAACAGTATTAATATGATTCTTGCAACTTTCAAGAATGTGATTTGATGATCTGAAACATCTGTATTGGGGATAAAAGATACAATGATTAAACGGTGTACTTACAGCAAGCCTCCTTAGGAATAGCAACAATTTAAAAATCGTCATATTAGTGGCATGAGGATATGGTTTCTGGTTTGGTGGGCTTCGTAGCGATTTTTCAAATACGATTAACACAAAAGTTGTGAATTTCTATACACGTAATTTTACGCCATCGTTTAACCGCGCTTTAAAAACCTTCGCATCGCATGACAGATCGTCGCTTGGAGAGACGTTCCGCGTTATACGCAACTAAAATTAATAATTATATGGAACAGTGTCTAGCAAAATCACCTTTGTGATACTATTTCAAACTTTCCAGGACAAGCAACAGAAAAGTAACGCTTGCATTGAAGTATAATCTGTGGGCACACAACTAAGTTTGCTAAATATTTAAATTATGCAGAGCATAACTCTAACTCGGAAAGTCATGGTACCAAACAAATTCGGCAGTTAGTTTTTAACTTGTTTCTGTAGGGCCTTTTCATAACCGCTACGCCTTCTATCTGAGCGAATCTTAAAGTGTGGGCAGTTTTTCTCCATTGTACATGTATGTATTCAACAGCTCTTTCGAATAATGCTCAATTGATTCTACGGTACTTTGGGCGATAGTGGGGTGTTTGATAATCGTATTCATGTCACTTCAAATCCTACATACAACCTACAATGGTGCAACGCAAACACCGGGTATGCTAAATACAGGCTATTCATATCAATTTAGTTTTTAATCTTTTAACCTTGTTACTACCATCATTGCCTTCCGCTCCCATATTGCACCTTCATTTATTGTATAAATTATAATTACCAAATTCTTGTTCATCAGTAGACACTTACTACAGAGCGATAGCATGGTGGCATTAGCAGGGACATCTGTATCATTGTCCATAGAACCTTGATCTATGCTGTTAGTATTGTTGTCCATCCAACCTGTATAGAATGCACGCAATTGAGGGAAATAGTGAACCATTTTCAATTGTCGTGTTAATGTCTTACATGCTAAATTGTTTACTGGTCTTGGCGATAGCAGCGCGAAGGCTGTGAGCATTATAAGAAAGATGACATACAGACCAAAGTATGGAATAAAGACTCTTATTGCTTCTTTCTTCCATTTCTGCTGTATCCACGTTTTCACCACTCTGTGTTTCAGTAGGTTGTACCTTTTGTATGAGATCTGAAAACATTTTGCAATCCACTTAGTAATACAATGCGCAGTGGTTTTAAAATTAGGGGTCATGTAGACATTAGTGAATTGTTATAAATAAATGATACTTGTAATTAGTCTTATTATATGCTACAAAATGTATTAATTATTAATCAAAATTTAATGATTATAAAAGTAAAAGAATTCAAGCCAAAATAATTAAGTTCTGTTTCATTTAAATATCGTTAATTATTAAAATGTTAATTTAACCCAAATATGTTTTCAGACTTTGCTACTACTTTCCATAAGTGACAGAAAAAAGAAACAATATATGGTCTGAATGCTGGCTAAAGTAGTTTAGCTTGATAACACATACAAAGTTAACTTTTATGAACAAGATTATGTTCCTGTTTCCTTATCAGCTGAAAACATGCAGGTAAGTAGATTTTCTTCCAAAGAGAAGCAACTTGATCTTGCATCAGTTGAATGCTTTCGAGCACAAGACCGAACATTGTGCTCCTCACCACAAAACGAGCATTGGAAAGCATGTTGAAAACTTCTAACTTATAGAATCAGACTTAATACATAATCCAGTTATAGCATCAGATCAGTTGTCATGCTGGGTAGTTTTCCAAGCTAAATGCTCTCTGTATATGCGCACGTTTTTGTTGTTACATGCACTAGAGGTTCTTCCCTATTATTGGCATTTAGCCAACTATTTTTTATCAGCTATAAATTGTTCAACTGCCTCGGTACTGGCTTTACATATCTCTCCCAAGCTTCACTATTGTCTATCTGACGCGTACCGGTTGCCTCTAACTTGCAGCTGCCTAAGGTCTGAAACACTGTAACGAAACACTCTAACTTTGATCGTCGAACATATACCGTAAATTACCGGCCCCAATCAAAATCACTGAAATGGCTGATGTAACAGGAAACATGGCATGGATGATGGTGCAGGCCTCCCCCATTTTCCTCACCGCTGATCTAAACATCATTTAGAACGTTTTGTTATCGCTCAGATGTATAAATGTTACTATGTGTGTGTTATATGTAATTCTGTACATTTGCGTTTATTTATTTCATTAGCTAACAGTGGCGCTTATAAGTACCTTTAATTTTTTCGTAGGAGTGCACGAGTCTTTTTTTATGAGGGGGGAGGGGGGGAGAAGGGGGCTAATTGCATAGCAGCATACGTCAGTGTGAACCACTTAATTGGCATTATGTGACAAATGCATTTACCCAGCCGTTCTGATAAGCGGCTTCATCATTCTTTTCTGGTTTATATAACTCATGCTATGGGAAAGCCCTTTTTGAGGGTGCAGTCGAGACTATAATAGCTAGATGCTTTCTTATACTCCGCCACTCTATATGATATCTCCCCGCCCGCTCTACACGGATTATGTGTTGCTTCTATTTGTGATTATTAACCAATAATCGCGAAAGAACATATCGTGGCAGCACTGATTATAACTCATGAAGCATATGAGTCACAAGTAAGGATAAAATTTACATCATTCATTGCATTCCATTGGTCAACTTTTCCACGGTAAAGCGTAGCGGTGGTGATGTAATTCACTTGACGCTTTACCGCGAAAAAGTTGACCAATGGAATGCAATGAATAATGTAAATCTTATCCTTACTTGTGACTCGTATGCTTCGTGAGTTATAATCAGTCCTGTCACGATATGGTCTTTCGCGATTATTTCATCGAGCAATTATTTGATTATAATTACACAATAGAACCAACACATAATCCGTGTAGATCGGGCAGAGAGATATCATATAGTGTGGTGAAGTATATATAAGGAAGTATCTAACTATCACAGTCTCGACTGCACCTTCAAACTGGGCCTTTCCATGGCATGAGTTATATAAACCAGTAAAGAAATGATGAAGTTGCTTATCAGAACGGCTGGGTAAATGCATTTTTCACATATGACGTAATTTTGGGGTCAGGGCACGCAACTACAGTTTGTACTGAATAATGAAAAAGCCAGCATCATCCAGGGGGAGGGTGCAGGAGATGTGCTCTGTACTCCTCCCCTCTGAACAGGGTATGGGGCAAGAGCCTCAGAAGCCCATGCTTTTTGCGTACATTTGGTTTCAACGTATGCCATAATATTTTTATACTCTGAGGAGTGAAAGTAATATGTGAAGGATATATAATTATGCTCAGATCACATAGATGGATCCAATGCTCACTCATCGTCTGTTGTATGTCTTCAAATCAATCATGCATGGAAGATTTTCAGGGGAAATTCAGAGGTAAGGTATATGAAATTTCATGTTTGTCAGAGGGCACAAATGAAGTTGTCGTCATGCCTAACATCGATGGTGCTTGTGATACATGTTTAGAAGGAGTAATGATGCGTATACTAGGCATAGAGTTCAATACAACCCAGATAATGGTTGATTTTCCAAATGCTGCAATATCCCATGCTATTCTCCCTCATAGGTTAATGCTGTCCTGAATAGAAAATTTGCCATGTATGCATTGAAGTTACATTCCATCTGGGTGTATTTTAGTTACACTGTAAGCATTCCCAAATTATATTCCATTTCACATGTAGTAATAAGGGAAATATGAAAATAATACAACACCTTTCACAAAATAAGGTCTTCAGTCAACATCTGCAATTCATAGGGATACTTTAACTTCTTGTGACTTTGAAGGCTTAGGTGTAGGTTATATAATATAAATATTAATGTATTAAAAACCTGATCTCGAAGTTCTTTGAGTACAAATGCATTGCTTACACAGGAACGGTTTCATAATTAAAAGTGGATAGGCATGCATTGTGGTTTGGTAGTATAGCATCCCAGTATCACTTTTGCATCTATGTTACTTTTATCGTCTTAATTTCACTTTACCATGTGGAAGATGGCGTGGCTTTCCGGTTGCTCGATTGGTTCTAAGAGAGAATCCACTCCTTGCACACGGTATTTAAAAAGATGCACGATAATTGTGCCAGGAAGTAAGCATAACCAAAAGAGAATTAAACACATTCTCGCAGCACTTTTCGTTATGTTGACATTTTCTTCACTATGTGCCATCTCC
This sequence comes from Eunapius fragilis, assembly GCA_963681505.1. Lineage (NCBI taxonomy): Eukaryota > Metazoa > Porifera > Demospongiae > Spongillida > Spongillidae > Eunapius > Eunapius fragilis. Next base: position 3,446,041 of record OY811977.1, on the reverse strand, counting down.
TCCAATCCATGCTTGACCCATTTGGTTCTGAAATCATCAATAAAGTCATAGTTGTATTTTACATTTCCATTCTCTGAGCAATCATGTACAGTGTTGTCCACATGTAGTTACAAAGATACAGAATAAATAATGTCACAGATCTAGAAAGAAATACAATACGCTTACCATTTTCAGTCACGCACTTGTCTAAAAACGTATCTGCCATGTCTAGTTGTATACAAATATATATATGTATAAATATATACATTGCGTACAAAGAGTATTAACTTGCCTGGCATATGCTGGATGAGCATTCTGAATGGAGTTGTATATTTGAATCCTGATATTTCCTCAATTTTAAATGGTTGTTCAATTTTACTACACGACTCCATCACACGATAGAGTACGTTTTTGCTCACATTTTTTCTCATCAAAATAGTTTTCACAAGAGATCTATGTATTTAAAATATTTGTGCACATGTATGACACTTTATGTATCTCTTTACCTATTCTTATCTTCAATTGCCTTTTTAAAGCATCTCTGTTAAGTGAAATATATTAACGAACAACAGAAGTTTATGAAACTGTTCATAGTTATGGGAGGTGAACACCGCCATAATTATGCTCATTTGTATTTTACCAAATTATCCTTTTTTTCCCGCTAACTATGCTAATGGTAAAAAAAAAGTTCGTGACACAAGTGAAATATATACTTTTCGTATTATATATATATTTTTACACATTTTACGGAGGGACACGTGAAGCGTTTATAAATAGAACAAGTGGTTTCAACGGGGAGGCCGTCTTATCACTAGCACTGCATTGTAACAAAGTTGAGAGCAGCTATAAGGTATATGCATGATGGAAGCTGCATGAAAACTTTGTCTCTATCTTCTGTTTGTTAATTATAAATGCATCCAACTTCATTACCGGGTGCAGTACGTGTGAACGCGCCGCGCCATCCTTGGCAAGACTCTGTCTAAAGCAGATTCCCCCTCCCCCCCTCCAAAATACACGCAAGGTTGACTCATGAACAAGGATAACTGTGTACCAGCGATGACAATGAGGGCTGGAGAAAAGATGGTTCAATCCAGAATCCCTACAACATGTGCACCACATATGGTTTTCTGCCTTTATTGCTATCAGATGTACAGCCCTTTCTGATTTTAGTACTCTATTTGGTGCCCAAATAAAATACATGTAATTTAATATCATGTCAACATATTATCGCACTAAGCTTACAAAATGTACATGCACATTTGTGCATCATAATATATACCTCAGTATCCAGGTGTTTGGATTTCAATGGCTAGCCATCTCACCCCCTCCCCCCTTCATCCCAGAAAGCAAAATGCTGACCATTACCTTTATTGTAATTGTGCAGCAGCAGCTCTTAGATATGTACATGTGTATACGTTACTGTCCTGTGCATGTATAACATGTACATGAAAGAAACGAAATTTATCAAAGTCACTCTGTGTCCAAATATAGTAATGATGCTGAACATACATGTACAATGTACACACACCAATATGTTAAATTGATTGCCTGCATCAGTTAAGCCTGTAATGCGCAGCAAGACCACCTAAATTCTAGTATAACATTTGATGCATTGCAAATATTTCACTCATTCTACTAATAAAGTTATTAACTGAAGAGTTTACACTCCTTGATGAAATGACATTTGTTTTGCCTGCAAATTAAATCAGCTATTCAAGATCACTGTGATTACAATTCATGTTGACAGATTGGCTTTAAAACTAGAATTATTCACCATTCTCAACAAACTGGTGCACAGAAGGGAATGGCTTCTCCAATTAAAAATGTCACATAGTACAAAATGTGTACCATATTTTGCCCCATGCATGCTCATTTTGTGTTTTACTTTGTCATTTCTAGTTGTATACATGCATGTACATGTGCATAAATATATTTTTATATCTGCATGCAGGTGGATGTTGTGCCAGGGGGAGCACTCGACATGTCTGCTGTGGAGCTCCAGAAGCTGCAGGAGACAGATCCTTCATTGGCTCAGATCAGATCTGTGTGTGGCACCCAACAGCCACAGGAGTCAGAGTCACACTAGTATCAGTGTGAAGGGTTATTGTTTCAGTGATGGATCCAGAGGCGGGGTAACCCAGATTCGGCAGTGGAACAGCTGGTGCTACCCATGCAGTGCCGAAGGGCAGTACTACAGCTTGCACATGAGGTGCCATTTGCAGCACATCTAGGCAAGAACAAAACGGCCAAAAGGATCCTTAGTCGGTTCTACTGGCCTACTCTATACAGAGATGTGGAGGAGTTCTGCAAGTACTGTCACATCTGTCAAAATACATCAAGGCAGAAGGGAAGCAAGGCTCCCCTTATTCCATTGCCAATAGTGACAGAGCCTTTCCGACGGGTGGCAATGGACAATGTTGGGCCACTACCCAGAATGCTGTCCGGGAATCGCTACATTTTGGTGATAAGCGATTATGCCACTCGCTATCCCGAAGCAGTGCCAGTGAACGCAATAGATGCGGAGCATATCGCAGAGGAGCTGGTGAAGATCTTTGCAAGAGTTGGCATACCTGAGGAGATCTTAACTGATCAGGGAAGCAACTTCACATCACAGCTACTGGCAGAGATATACCAACTCTTGCATGTGCACCCGATATGGACTACTCCATACCATCCCCAGTCTGATGGGTTGGTGGAGAGGTTCAGTAAGACCCTAACCCTAACCCTAACCCTAACCGAAGGTAGCTGCAGATGATGAGGCAAATTGGGACAAGTGGGTACCATACCTAATTTTTGCCTACAGGGAAGTTCCCCAGGATTCCACTGGATTCTCCCCCTTTGAGCTTCTGTATGGTTGTTCAGTGCGAGGACCATTGGACATCCTAAAGGAGTCATGGCAGGAACCAAAGAGGCGCGGTGAGAACGTAGTTTCTTATGTGCTGGGAGTACAGGACAAACTGGCAACAATGTCTGAGATGGTTAAGGACAACTTGGAGAGAGCCCAACAGAAACAGAAACTATGGTACGACCACAATGCTCAACAGAGAGAGTTGAAACCCGGAGATCTAGTGTTGCAGCTACTTCCTACCTCAGGCAGTTCTTTGACAGCACATTGGAAGGGCCCTTACCCAGTTTTGCACAGAACTAGCAGTGTCAACTATGTGGTGGACATACATGATACAAGGAAGCGGGAGAGGATTTTTCACATCAATATGCTGAAAAAATGGAATACTCCAATATATGGTAACAACTGGGCTGATGTGGAGAGTGCAGAGGATAGTGAGGATGATATTCCTGATTGGAGAGGTAGTGAGAAAGGTGATCCAACAGTGGGGAAGCAGCTATCAGAAGTCCAGAAGTCCCAGCTGAACAGATTATTAGGGAAATTCCCGGATGTGATGAGCAGCATCCCAGGATGTACAACAGAGGCAGAGCACAAAGTGACTACCACAGGGGAAAGGCCAGTCAGACTACTACCTTACCAGTTACCTCATGCATATTGAGACCTGGTAGAAAAGGAGATAAAGGAGATGCTTAATGCTGGGGTCATAGAACCTTCATCAAGTGAGTGGGCTTCTCCTATAGTACTGGTGGACAAGAAGGATGGTACACTTAGATTGTGCATTGACTATCGTCGACTGAATGCTGAGTCACTGGCTGATGCACATCCCATGCCACAGATTGATGATCTGATTGACCGGTTGGGAAAGGCGAAGTTCATCACTACCCTAGACCTCACCTGTGGGTACTGGCAGGTACCAATGGCAAGGATATCCAGACACCTTTCAGCCTTCACCACGCCCTTTGGCCTCTTTCAGTTTCGAGTGATGCCTTTTGGTCTTCAGGGTGCCCCAGCAACATTCCAGCAGCTTATGGACAAGGTCCTGCAAGGTCTGGAGGACTATGCAGCTGCTTATACATAGATGACTTGGTGATACACAGTGCCACTTGGGAGGAACACCTGACACAGATACAGACAGTACTCCAACGCTTACAGTCAGCAGGGCTCACGGCAAAGCCCCAGAAGTGCCAGTTGGGGATGTCAAGATGTGTGTATCTGTGTTGTGTGGTTGGCAGTGGACTAGTACAACCTGAGAGGAGTAAGATGCAAGGTGTAGAGTCCTTTCCTACTCCCACAACGAAGAAACAAGTGCGGCGTTTCCTGGGCATGACTGGCTACTACAGGAAATTTATCCAAGACTATGCCAGCATTGCAGCACCTCTGACAGACCTCACCAAGAATGCTGCACCAAATCAGTTGGTGTGGACAGAGAAATGCGAGGGCTCATTTCAGAAGCTGAAGAAGACCTCACCAAGAATGCTGCACCAATCAGGTGGCATGGACAGAGAAATGCAAGGGCTCATTTCAGAAGCTGAAGAACCTTCTATGTGTTGAACCGGTTCTGCGAAGCCCTGACTTTACGAAGGAGTTTCTCCTGCAAACCGATGCTTCAGATGTGGGTGTAGGTGCTGTGCTGAGTCAACTGGATGAGGAAGGTGCTGACCACCCAGTGGTATACTACAGCAGGAAATTACTCACCAGAGAGCAGAAATACGCTACGATAGAGAAAGAATGTCTAGCCATCAAATTCGCAGCACAGGTCTTTAGAGTGTATCTCCTTCATAATCCAGACAGACGATCGAGTGCTAGAATGGTTGGACCGACTTCGAGAGAACAATGCAAAGCTCTCAAGGTGGATCGAGCATTGCACAGCAACCCTTCAAGTTCTAGGTCGCCATCGGCCTGGAAAGGACAACGGCAACGCCGACTGCCTTTCTCGACTTTCGACAGAATGACTTCTGTCGAGGAGAAGGGGGAAGGAATGTGGCGGACTGAACTGTTAATTGTTTATGGGGTAATGGGGGATTTCCCCTCAGCTCTATTGTTGTTTGGTGCGGGCCGAAAGCGCCCTGCGCTGAACGTAATGGGGGCGCTTTTGTCTGTGCCGCATTATTGTGTTGACTTATATAAGTGCATAGAGTTGTGTATTGAGGTATTCTTGCGCAGTGTTGCATTAAAGTTGCCGTATCCTGTCTCTGAGGATATATTACGCGTCGGGCCGTTCGATCAGTCTTCACAGTCATACATACGTAATATGGATTAGTATAATTTTTCTGTAAGCTCTTGTATCATATCTTAAAATAATAACTTTATCTAAAGCATCACAAGGGTCACATTAATTTAGTCTGTCATAAATGTAACATTTAGTGTTGTACTTGAGCTAACTCAGTCTAAATACAGTTTAAGTTCTTAATGGAATGAAATTATATATTATTTTAAAAATAAAACAAGCTTAAGTGCACTAATACATAAAGAGGATGTAATTGTAATGTGAATACTGTAATGCCTGTAGTTCACCAGGAATACAGCTCCACCCACTGGAAGACATCACTGGGGTTGCTTGGAACAGACTGGTGTGCATAGAGGAGGGGAAGAGTGAGGGAGGGGGGAATAGCTAGCCATTGAAATCCAAACCCCTGCATACTGAGTTGTGTATTATAATGCCGGTGAGCTTAGTGCGATAATGTTGCCATGATAATCATATGACTGTGTTTTATTTGTGCATCAGAGTACTGAAATCGGAAAGGGTTGTACACCTGGTTCAACTACAGCTGCAAGAGAGATGTCTGGCCTAACACACTACCCAGTGGCAACAGCCCTCTCAATTCATCAGCACATACGACATCCAGGGGCTGGACATGTTCGTACTGCTGGCAACGAAGGCAGAAAAACCTTTCGTGTTGCACATGTAGTAGGGATTCTGGATCGAACCATCTTTTCTCCAGCCCTTATTGCCGTCGCTGGTGCGCAGTTATCCTTGTTCACGAGTCAACCTTGCGTGTTTTTTGGAGGGGGGGGGGGGTCTGTTTTAGACAGAGTCTTGCCAAAGTTGGCGCGGCGCGTTCACACGTACTGCACCCGGTAATGAAGTTGGATGCATTTCTAATAAACAAACAGAAGATAGAGACAAAGTTTTCATGCAGCTTCCAACGCGCATATGCCTTACAGCTGCTCTCAACTTTGTTACAACGCAGTGCTAGTGATAAGACGGCCTCCCCGTCGAAACCACTTGTTCTATTTATAGAACGCTTCCCGTGTTCCTCCGTAAAATGTGTAAAATATATATAATACGAAAAATATATAAATCACTTGTGTCACCAACTTTTTTTTACCGCAAGCATCGTTAGCGAAAAAAAAGGATAATTTGGTAAAATACAAATGAGCACATAGTTTACTGACCTGCAATTGCTCAATGATTTTTGTTGCATCCTTGCTATTTGCTTCAGTATGTATCTCTGTAGTTTGTTGGCCAATCGTATCAGATTCAGGAATACCCGTTTCAGATTCAGAAGTTTCTTTTTCAGTTATACATTCCAGTTCTTCCATAAGGAGATCAACAATAGCCTTTACCACATCATTGTGTATATCCTCTCCACGTAAGGCTTGATCCAATGCAGGATCGGGATCCGCATCACTGGGCAAATTTAATAGTTACATGTATGTGTTCAATCATGGTGCGCAAATAATAATATATTTTGTCAGAAGGGAGTACAATTGTACAACCATGAAAAGTATTAGCTATTCAATCGTGTAAGGAAAAAAAAAAAATACATATATATATATTTAAATGAACGTCGTTACATAACATACCTACCATGCAGTGTAAATAAATACATGACATCCCGAAACAATTAAATAATTATATATTGCCTTCGCTATAAGCAAGTTTAAAAGTCAATTTAGGATTGATCCAACCTAAATCCGTTTGAAACGCGTAAAACACATTTCGATGCTATTATAGGAGCTATACATCACACTCCTCATGCAGTTTTTTTTTAAATGAATGTGCTGATAGCTCATAGTGCAGCTGTTTTGCACGTATCAATATAGGATATATAGGATAAATCTCTGCCCAATCCTAATAAGTGCATATCAGCACCGTTAAATGCTATACAAGGTTGCATGGAAAAACTTTTCTTTTTGCTGTATAATTGTACCCCCAGGAAAACATTCAGGACAATAGACATTAAATTACATCACATAATAGTACTGAGAAAAAGTTCAAATGTGTGAACATAAAACTGATTATGTGCAACTGAAGGATTTTATAGCTGAAATCTTCTCCATATAATTTTATCTCCAACTTGTCGTCCTTATTTAAGTGCGGTCAGCGTCCATAATTAAGGACGTGCTGTTTGAAATATATTACCATGAAGAAACTACATGCATATAAGAGCAGCTTATTTCATTTTTCAACTCTACAAAGGTCACTGCTATTTCAACTTTGATGATATCAAGAACAGCTAGTTTATACTGATTTTAATAGCTGAAAATGGCAAGAATCAACATTAGATGGGTTGCAAGCCAGATTTATGAATCAGTGTTTCTTTAAACCTCATCCCAGGCTTGCCATGAGGTTGACTTCTTACCTCTACCCCCGAATGATGAAGCAGTTTCATAACATGAGAATGCACGGAACACAGGCTGAGCTTGTGATTTTGGTGTCCAAGGTTGGTACAAATGTGAACAATGCTGTAAAGAATGTAGTTTTTGCCTGTGCCAAATGCTACCCAGATGACTGATGAAGATTGAATTGTAGCTAACCTGTTTTACTGCACACACCTACTAAGATATCAATGACATTTTTGTCCACAGTATGAACAAGAACGGATGTCATCCCCTGTTCAAGTGCATGCAATACATGGACCATAATCCAACTGTCTGCTTTTTCATGATTTCAGGCTAACATGGGACTGTTAGGATTACAAGATTCTACAATTGACCTGACATAATATGGTAGACAGATCTGTCTGGTGGCCATACAATTCCTGCATTGGATTCGAGCTGGTACTTGTTGTTTCTTGCTCTTTAGGCATACTGCAATTTTGCTAACATCCATTGCCCACATGGGAAGGAATTCAGCTTATTAGTATTGTAGTGACCCCAGTACTAATAAGCTGAATTCCTTCCCATGTGGGCAATGAATGTTAGCAAAATTGCGGTATACGTAAAGAGCAAGAAATTACGTCTTTTGGTGGGTGGGGTTAAGATCCCAGCCCCTTTGACTGCGGCCTTGGCCAAAAATGATTGGAATGCAAGTGTGACAGAACTATGAACGACAAACTACAATTAAAATATTTTTTCTGAAAGCTGGATTATTGAGCATCCCTATGGCTCTATTCATTAGAAATCAAGCTTGTGGTTTGTTCATTATCAGCAATTGAAGTTTTGATATGTTTTTAAAGGATATTTCATTGATTTGGTAGTCATCTCTGACCTCAGTGGGGGAATAATTTGTAATATTGGCATTACTGCTTTCAACTTGCCAGTATACGAAAATATGCAATTCTATGGTACTCAAATGTTACTGATTCCAAGTTGATGCATGCACTCGATTTCCTGATAAGGATTTGTCTGATTACTGTGATAAAATAACTTTAATCATGTGACTAATTCTACTATTAATTAATGATAATTCTAGCTACCAAGCAGATGACATTGTTTTTATAATTCAACATCATCCTTAAATGTGTGTACAACCATGCTCCTCAAATAAGAACGATTGGAGATTAAATGTTAATAAACAACCATGTGTGATGCGAATCAGTGCATGACTATTTCATCACTGGGAGAAGTGTCCATAATGAAGATATGCCTACAAAGGGCATTAAATTACTCAGACAACTTACAATTCGTCTGAAGGAGCAAGCCCTATATGCAGTTAGAAATTTGATCATAAACACCAACAATGTTACAACCATTGTATTATGATATACAAAAAGATATCAAGGGTTTAAAGATTAGATTTTTTCTTGTGCAGATCCCAAAGTTAAAGCGCCCTTAAAATGTGGCTCAATTCATTTTTTGTTTATTGAAACAACATACATAAACATAAAACATTCTATTATGGATGACGACATTGTATACTGAACTGCCCCATAAATAATTGGGACAGTTCACGCGTAAATGATCCTTCGCGTATATATGTATAAAGTTATTATGCTTGAATCACTTCCCTAGAGAACATGAAAACTTCATTACTCCTATGGTTCAAAATACATTATTATATGGGGTTCACGCAAAAATTTTCCCTAGATTTATAGTATGAAAAAATGCTTGCCGTTTGAATCATTATAACTTCCAAAGGAGTGATGCTACTGAATTATACAATTCGCAACAACAAAATTAGAATTTTAAATATCGAAATAGTGTACCCTTATATATGGCAAATAGGAATTCTATAGTTTAAAGCATTCTTAAAGTGAACCATTTATACAACCAACTATAGCATATTTTATTTCTGTTCTTTACACTGTGTAAAAGGGGTTGTTATGCGATACTGTGTAACAGGTATGGAGACTATTTCATATAACGTCTCCATACGCACTGCTAATATGCTGCTAATTAATGTTATACAGAGCGTATAATAAACCTTTTTACACAGTGTTAGGACCCGTCCCAGTGCGATTCGTACGGGGAGAGGTATCAATCAATACGTAGAACACTGCTGCTATTGATTTGCCCCGTTCCGTTACTTCTACTTTTTAAAATTACCCATTGCGAAGATATAGCTGTGCAAAGTACGTGCAAATTTCCCCGCTTGATTCCCGCCAATGTTTTAGGCAAACCCTGTCTCATCATATGTATTGGAAGGCGGGCGGGTTAATATAATTGGCACGAATCAAGCAGGAAAATGAGCACTCATTTTGCACAGCTATACATTTCTATCTTCACAACAGATGAAGTCAAATAAATAACCGGGACAATAGCATATACAACAGCTATACATTTCTATCTTCATTCGAAAGTTATGGCGATCAAATTTATTTATAACTAGCGACAGGACATATTGTGGCATGAAATGTCCCATACATCAAGGATTTTTAACAATTACACGGATTGGAATCCGTGATGTTTAACCCTCTCCATCCTCGTTTCATTCATATGGCAATTGAGAGCTCTGTGGCAATTTTAAGCAATCGGGCACCTAGCTCAACGGCTGAAGAGGCAAGCTACATACTGGCCGTTAAGGAAAGTATCGGACTTATAACTGCGGATTACTTTTCTACGTATGTTATGAAATCGTAAATCGTTACATTTATTTTGTTCACATTAATTAGGTACATAATATCAAGCTAACAACCTTATCACCACTGGCCCTTTCAATGATGTCTTAATAACACTTATAAACAGTCCAAAGAATAATCTCCCCAATGAAGACACCATTCTTGAATACACAGTATAATTTTACCAAGATAGATGTAAAAGGGAATGAAGCTAGCCTGCAACATGCAAATTTACGTTTGCGAGCGATATCTCACAAAGATCTTACTAAACCTTTCCGCAAAAATACATCTCCCAGTGGATCTTAGTGCATTGTGTACAAATTCAGTCAGCCAGTAGCCATAATACGTATGGAAAGCGAAGTAGCCTTACATAAAGGCTATGCATGTCATCCCCATACCGACCCCCTATTGTGCAAGTAACGTACTCGGAGGTTATTGACCAAAAACTAACCTTTTTCATGATCTAGATGCATTGCAACGAAACACAGCTGAGCAAACATACAACAAAAACTGTCACTGGTGTTGTCTGCATACGAGGTGAAAACGAGGATGGTGACAAATAATTTTACGTGACTGTATCGTACATTCCAATCCATGTAATTGTTCCTCGCATATGTATAAACTATAATTGTAATAATGATTGGGACTGTCATGCCAAAATGATCCTTTGCTGTATGTAACATAAACAATTATTATTATGCTCTCCGCTTGAAGAGCTATAACTCCCAGAACGATTAATGCTACCGACGTACTATTTACAGTGCATCATACATGTACCACACCATTTCTGTGTATGGCCCATATTATTTCTGTCCTTTAGGCCCCCTCTGTACGGTTCATACCAATGGCGTTATCCCTAGGGGTCCAAATTTTAAATATCCTTCTGCATGATCACTTCAAATTGTAGGAGAGTTTGTAGCTATTAGTTTGTTACAAAGATATACACTATTACAATCTACATACATGCAGAGAGCTCTAACCGTTTTAGTAAGTTTTTTAAGGTCACGATGTCTTTACTCCTCACTGCCTCAGTGAGTTTTGCCTGCAGGTCTTTCACCTCAGCTGACAAATCAGGGTGTTCATTCATCTCATCTAATTCAACTACCACATGAATACCGCTACCAGGAATTTGGGCAGCCATCCTGTAAAGTGTCATACAGAAGATTAGAAAACGGAATGAGGTCATAAGAACAGTTTGATGTCAACTAACAGTGACATTGTAGGTTAAATTATACACTGCAATTATTATTGAGAATACATGAATGCATGAATACATGAACATATTATTTTGAACATTATGTATATAATAAATAATAATGAATACACCATTATGTCAGTTATACTGTACTTGGTTAGCATACAGTTACTATGATGACTGGCTTGTCATGGAACGTAACAGCAGGCTCTCACATTAGCTCTGACTGGCACAAGATTTAACCTGCCATAGAGAGCAGACGTGGCCTGTGCTCTGGAACAGTGGGTTCTAATAGCAGTGTGCGAAGCAAGCTGAGATATGTTGCGCTGCAGGACCCAGCAGTCATAGGTCTCTACTACCAAAAGCATACTCACGCACCCAAGCTCGGAGCACTTTGTGTCATTGCTGTCATGTTTCCTATTTTCTGCTGCCTGAGCTGTTGACCCATTTGTCACACTCGCTTCATTTAAAGTAATAGGAGTTAGTGGTGATGCGACCGTTAGGTCAAATGCTGCAGGTTTTCCCTAAACCCAAGTAAAGAAACCAGTACATCTGCTGGCTGCGTGCCCCGGGCATCAAGTCCTAGACCATTTCCGACTTCCATTTGGCCACCAATACCAGCTTGCCTACAAAATTCATCACGAAGCCTGTTATGGTGAGAGGACCACATTGCCATTAATTTTGCAAGGGAGCACATGGTAACCTAAAGGATCTAACGATTTGGACACACAAAAAGAGCAATTTTTTCCATCCATTTTACTGTTAACTGGAACTTTGTGGTATCCAAATGAAGGTTCAATCTTTGCAATCCCTATAAGGTATTACAACATTAATGCAATCTGCATTTTTCCTAACCTTTTGTCGAATTGTATTTGAGCCACAGTTAAACATGCATATATACATCAACCCTTTATGCAATATTTCTGACCAATTGCAAACTCTGAATCACTTACCCGTGAAACAAAAATAATTATACAACTCGCGCACGTGATATGAACGAGAACATGTCACACAAAGAACGTACCGGTACATATATGTGGCGCTATACCCGTGTGCTCTGAAAGTAGCCTGTGTCGTTTGTGTATGCATTAGAGCACGCAATATCTTAATTGCAGCGCACTGCAGGTAGAAGCTTCACAAAAGGTTGAGATGGACATGCGTGATTAAGTTCGGGCGCCTCAGGCTGTGTACAGTACACTATAATCTGCAACCATACATATATCACTTACACAAAAGGACAACTTGAACTTGCATGCATCACGTGGATTTCTAATCAGGACATTTAGTTGGAGTTGTTCATTGTCGTTCTCTCCAGTTGCCAAAGCAGGGGCGGATAC